>JAQMCW010000008.1:12327409-12339246 GCA_030068335.1 Chrysichthys cranchii | reverse complement strand
TACAACATTATTGTTGAAATACACAGTCCTGAAAAAGGGACGTTTCTTTTTTTGCTGAGTATATATATGTATGTATATATATAATGTATATATAAAAAAATTACACTTTATAAGGAACACTAGACTAATACTAGATAGGGCCTATTCTTGTGCTTAAAACAGCCTCAGTTCTTCATGCCCTGGATGCCACAAGATTTTGGAACAATTCCTTGGAAATTATGGTTCATGGTGATATGATTATATCACGCAATTACTGCAGATTTTTCTTGTGCACTCCCGGGATGCAAGTCTCCCTTTCTTCCACATCCCAAAGGTGTTCTATTGGATTCAGATTGAGGAACTGAGAAACTGGGAATCTGGGAAAACCACTGAAGAACACTAAAGTCATTGTCATGTTAATCAAACCATTTTTTCAAGTTTGAGATGACTGTCACTTCATGGTTCATTATCATGCTGGAAGTAGCCATTAGAAGATGGGTAAATTGTGGCCAGGAAGGGATGCACATGATCGACAACAATACTCAAATATGCTGCAGCATTCAAGCGATGATTAATTGGTATTGATGGGCCTAAAGGTGCCAAGAAAACATTCCCCACACCATTACACCACCTAGATCAGCAGTTATAGAATTACTCAATCCAGCCCATCTGGCAAATTCATTAAGCTCACATTTTCCCACCTTTTTTATGGTAAGGTGAACTTTACCTGAAGCTGCATGACTGGCTGATTAGACAAGTGCATGAATAAGTAGGTATACAGTTGTTGTTTTTACTGTAAAAAAAATTAATACACAATGTTATTTGGGCCAACATATTAATATCTAGTAAATGTTACTTAGTCTGCAGTGTTAATACAATGTTAGAATAGGTTGATGATAAATATGGTGAAGGTTTTAAAGAATCCTGTTATTGAAGTTTTAGTGATGCAACAAAGAAGCATGCAACAAAAAAATAGTGTTAAAAGTGTTACTAAGGATATAAAATAAATTAAAGGCCTAAACCAAAGAAAACATGCATGCCAAATTACCAAACATGTCACCAATATGCTTATCAGATAGTTTTGGCAACAGTGTTAGTCATACTTCTTCAGAACAGTTTCCTTTTACATTTTAAATCGTCACCTTGTGGATTTCAGAAATGTTTCATGCATTGAGATTTTGTTTTAATAGCAAGAAGGCATAAGGTGGAAATGCAAAAACTGTCCAACTATATCTGAATTTACCCTAGATTCCTTTCACAGTTCAAAGATTTGTGTTTTAAAATTCACATTAAAAAATCAATCATCTGTATTCTGTTTTTTTTCAGTGTTCACAAATTCTGCTTTAGTAACTGAGCTCAGATATTCACAGAACTGCAAGCTTGAATTGTCCTTTTCACTGTGTAAGTCTCATATCGACCTCTCTGAATAAAAGTTCACTACATTCGCATGCACAAAAGTTGGTTTTGTGGAGTTGACTTTTCACGTATTTAGATAAATTTAGTTTTGGATATCTCTTGTTCCTAATGTATTCTTGTGATCATTAGCCAAAAAAGCATGCTTTTAAGACTTTGGCAAATGGCTCTACATTCAAACATTCATTCAATACAGTAAAAGACATATAAAATAGGAAAATAAATGAATGTAGACAATATTAGCTACACAAAGAACAAAACATGACATATTTAATTGTGATAAAGTTTAATAAAGACATGAATTAACTAATAAGTAAAGATTACCAGAGTACATGGTAAGACATATTTCTTTCCTATTCTTTTGCATAAGCTTACATTTTGAGTGACTGTTTGATAAGGATCTGTAACACTAAAAATAAACTAAATGTAAAGGTGTACTTTATTAAAGTACAATAAAAAAATAAGAGAACACCTTACTGCATCACAATAACAATTGTGATTAACAAAAAAAAATCTATATTTTAATTAGGCTATATATAAAATACCAGTTTGGACACACCTTCTCATACATAGGTTTTTTACAATTTAGCACAATGCTGAAGACATCAAAACTATGAAGTATATATGGCATTTATGGAATTTGTTTTAAAAAATTGTTAAAAACAAAATATTTTATGTTTCAGATTCTTTAAAGTAGCCATGGTTTACCTCGATGTCAGCTTTGCACACTATTGGTATTATTTCAGCCAACTTCATGAGGTAGTCATTCATTAATTTTCATAAATTATTCATTAATATTGAATGCTTTTCAGTTAACAAACGTGCCTTGTCAGAAGTTATTTAGCGCAGTTTCTTGCCTTCTCATCAGTTGTGTTGTGTCGAGGCAGTGTTGGTATACAGTAAATAGCCCTGTTCCACAACTGTAGTAATCCATAATACGTCAAGAACCACTCAACTAAGTAAAGAGAAATGACAGTACACCATTACATTAAGACATAAAAATAAAAAACATTGAATTAGAAGGTGTGTGTAAACTTCTGTCTGGTACTGTAAAATATATTGGCAGTATAATATAGTAGTTTTGAGGGTTACCTATCAAGACACAAATCCATGAAGAGTCTTCGAAAAAATATGTGCTGACCATTCTTATTAGATAATGGTCACATCACCAAAAGATCCATTTTACAGAATGTTCATAAGAAGTAAACATTTAAAAAAGTAAAAGTATTGCATTCACAATAAGCATATATCTTAAGATGGAGGTAAACCATTTATGACCTCAAAAATGTGAGCAAGACTACAAGAAAAAAAATCAGTGCATCAGAATAGGCATCGAAAGAATAGGCACACATTTACATGTACATTGATTCATATGACAGACCCTTTAATCCCTTTTCAAATCTACTGCTGAAAAGTGCTTTGTTCCAGGGTCCAATCAGCTCTGTCACAGAGCTTACAATGCTTACAACTCATTTCTACATCTCATTTTATAGAACACTAAAAGCTCCTTTTGTTGCATGTATCATGGAATTGAAGTAAAAAATTCTTGACTAGATATTGATATTAAAATGATACCAAACATCCACGTACATTATTAAGAGTCCAGTTTGGTTGAATGTTAAAACAGTCAATATCCTCAAACTGATGGGATTATAATGGATTTGTTCATTCCTTATTGACTGTGAACTGTAGCGTCCTCTTGGGTTAGCATTTCACTACTTTCTTGCCGTGACATTGTATGCTACAGGTCCTCTTAATGTGAAGCCTAGGTAGAAAGTGACGTTCTCATTAGCATAAGGCACTGAGTGTTTATAAAGTGGATGAACTGGGAACTTTGTCATCTTGGGGCCCTCCAGGTACACAGTTCCGGCCTCGGTCCAGCCGTTCACACGTTTGAGCACTCCAGCAATTTCTTGTGTTTTCCACAATTCCCCTCTGAACCATTTCATACGCTTTTCTGAAAATGTAGGGATACTTTCAATCTTACTCTTGTGGACAAATTTAGCATATCCAACTCCATTTCCCAGGAAGAAGTGGGTGTAAATCCTCCTCCTTCTATGAGGGATATCCTTCATTTTGGTCCAGTATGTTTGCTGGAGGAATCTGAGAGTAGACAAAACGATTTCATATTTGTCTTCCTTTTCACGGCCAGTGTCATGCTCCTCTGGCCAAAATAACAAGATGCACAAAAACAGTGCACTTGACAGGCATTTTGACTTGTCATGAGGGAAAAGGTTGCTGAGTTTTTGCATGTCACTTAGGGCAGCCAGTCTGGGTGACTGGGCTGAGACTGCACTTAAAGCAAAATGTGATGCGATGTAGTTGACAAGATCTACTTGATGCATTTTGGCGCCCATTGGATTCTTTGGATACAGTGAAAGTATATCCTCCAAAATTTTGACCTTGTCCTTGTCTTTCTGGTCAAGGATGGAAAAGACTGCTGTGATGTTTCCCCCACCAAGCTGGTAAATAATCATGCGTTTAATGAAGGGAGTCATATTAGCTGGATTAGCCTGCCAATGACTAGGCGCTGTGCTGAGTGAAGCCTCGCTGAAAAACTTGCCGTAAACAGAAGACTTGGTTACCAACCAATGCTTTGGGTGAGTTACTGTCATCTCACAGCTTATTGAGGTTTCTTCCTCATCTGTATTTAGGTCTGTCTGGAAATAACTCAAGTCTTCTGATATCCACTCCAATGCCTCCCGCATTATGCTCTGAAGGTTTTTGAGTTTGCAGTGAAAGTGTTCCCATGGTTTTTCGACCTCTTTGGGAATGTAGTCTGTGAGAAGGTATTTCAGGCATTCAGAACGGCCATCACTCTTGTTTGAAAACACGTGAAGTGAAGAAATTAGTTTTAACAAGCTACATGCCACCTCTACAACTGCAAAGAATCCTGAATTGTTCATTGATTCAATTTCTCCAACTGCTGCCTTCTCACATTCTTGGAAGCATTCAATGGCTTTAAGTGCTGTTTCAATGGCATCTGCTGTGTTTTCTGCTGTTTTGTGAATCTTTTCCATGGCTTTGCATTTTGTTGTGAACCATCTTCTATACACCTGTCCTTTGGTGTCAAGAATGTAGGAGTTGTTAGGCATTTTATTTGCTGCAATGTCTGCCCAACGTTCTGCATCTTCAAACCTTTCATGTCTGTAAGTGAGACGAGCTAGTTGCTGAGCAAATAATGCATCCTTATTGAATCTTTTGTACGCTTCATTGAGAAGCTCAATTGCTTTTTCTGGTTTTTCATTTTCTCTTACATGTTCAATGAGGGGAGAGAAAAAGCTGTCCGATTCATCACCTTTGCTAATCCTGTAGCGTCTCATGAACAATGCACGAAGGAACTTCATGTAATCTTCTCTCCCAAATCTGTGTTCAAAGAGTACATCGTTGTTGAGAAGATCACGTGCAAGGTCACTTTGTTGTTGCCTGTCACCCAAAAGCTGATGAAGAATTTCCTTTGCAACTAGGGGATGAATTATTCTGATAGATTCAATGTGGGTCCTTTCATCTCTCAAATGTATAAAGACCAGTTTCGCTTGCTCACTCAGAGAACTCTCAAATGCATGTTGTCGAAATCTGTCCATGCAGAGAGATAAAGCAAGGAGGGCTTCACAATGGGACTGAGAAATGAAAGAGTCCGGAACATAGGTGTTAAGCAGAGCTACATAGCGAGTGAGTTGGGTGACGACAGATGAATGATCAATGTCTTCTAGCAGATGCCTTACAAACTGCTTTACATATGCTGCAATGACCTGATGTTCAAATTCCTCACTCATTAATATAAATGTCAGGATGAACTCTGGCTGGAATTGTTGCTCAAGTTTTTGACGTTTACCTGCAAATTGTCTTTTCTCTTCTACCGAAAGTTTGTGAGTCACGGAGACATTCAGTAGGGGTGACCCCTTACACAGTTTCTCTGGAGTGTAGGATCGTCTACAGCTGAGGAGAATGAAGCATGGTATTCCCTTTGCAATTTTCTTAGTGTAGAGAGCTACTTCTAATTCATTCTTCAAGTCTTCCAAATACTCTTTGTCACAATCCTCAATAAGTAAGAGTAAAGGTAAACATTTCTGTGGATCCTTTTCCTCATATTCCCGAAGTTTAACAGCGTGTTCTGCAACTATGCTAACAGAGTAAGATGGTTTCACCACTGCACACCTTAGATCCTTTCTTTGGTTCCAGAGAACTTGCCTTGCTACTGTACTTCCACCACTGCCAGGATGATGGTATATGTTGATGTTCTCAATGGGCATCTGATCTAAGCTCCATTTACGAATGTCCCCTAGAAGTCTGGTTATTTCATTGTAGGCATCTCTTTGAATTACCTCTCCAACATACTTTTTCTCTGCAAGCCAAAAGTTCATCCATGTCACTTTTCCTCCAAGGTAAAACTGTCTCTCTATTTCATCCTTCTCTGATTCAATAAACTCGAGGCTGGTGTCGTCACACTGGTTGGCACCTAAAATCTCCAAGGAACACATCCTTTCCTCCTCACATGTCTCAAGTCTGCATTCCCCTTTGACATAAACAGGTAAGTGCTTAGCTGTACGAGTGGTGTTGGTCTGGACTCTCTGGAGAGTTGCATTCACGTGGCTCATTTTCATCCCTACAACACTTGAATGGTTTATAGTTTCCTCGTCACAGGATCCAAGAGCAAATGCCTGCCATTTTTGAAAGTTCTCCACTGATTCTGAGATGCATATGATGTCTTCATGTCCTTCCATGTCAGTGAAAAACTCATAGAATGTGTTCAGAAGAGGTGTCTCAACAGGAGACGTGAGAAGGAAGAGCACAAGAAATGTTCCTTTGGGCAAGATGTCCTTGCAGATCAATGACACGCAATCCTTGAGGTATGTCCTCCTTTTTTTAGACCAAGTAATTTCATCACAAGGCAACTCATTACCTTTGAAATCACTTCGTCCATTACAAAATATCCAGCTTATTTGTTCAAACAAATGGAGGTTGCTCTCAAATTCTCTGATGCTTGTGCCAGTTGGAATTTTGTAGTTCTGCATGAAATGAAGGTTCACAGCATGGTGCTTGTCGAATTCATGACATAACCCAGACACCATGGAATCTGGGTCAAAGTCAAACACACAGAATATCTTCATGTTGAGTAAGAAATCAATGTGGTTTAGATCTTCCTTTGGAAACTTGTTTGTGACAAGTATGTACCATTTCTCCTTTTCCATCAATTTCTTTCCACTTGTTACAAGCATGATGAGTTTTCTTCCAAGATCTTGGCAGAGGTCTGGGCTTGTGAAACAATGTGCTTGCTCTTTCTCTTCTCTCTGAGCATCTCTGGTATGGACTGCTTGGTAAAATTCATTCGCTTCAAGAATGGGTTCTGTTTTGGAGCCAACTCTGCGATAAATTGTTGCTTTTTCATATTCAACTTTATTGGACTTTTCTTTGAAATTGGGCAAACGGACAGAGAAGACCCTATTCTTCACAATGCTCACGGATGGTACAATGTCAACTTCAACTACATACCGTTCATCTTTGCTGTTTGGGTCAACAACCAGAATGAACTCAGGTGGTCGAATACACTGCCGTACAAGCTCACTGTCAGAAGGGGAGAAACTCTTTTCGATGTGATCCAGCGCATCAACATACATGTCCTTTTCCTTAATCGGAATTCCAATAATTTCACCATGCACATAGCCAGAATTTTCCCGACTGTCCATTATACCAAAGTGTATTGTACCATTTGATCTAATGTTTATGCATCCCATGGCAAATTTTAAAACTTCCCTTGCCAGCTTTGCTTGAAGTCTTTGGCGGTCTAAAGTTGCAGCAGTAGTAAATGCCTTGTACTCATGACATGGTGTTATAAGATCAATGACACCAGATTCAGGCTGAAGAGCATTGTGCTTCACATATATATAGTCAACGCCTGTTTTCCCAAAAGGTCGTGGCTTTGAATCCCTTTTTGTTGTTAGAACAATCGAAGAATCCTCTTTCTCCTTCTGCTTCTGTGAACTGCTGCTTGCTGAGTTAGTCTTGATGGATGTTGCTACTTGCTCATCATTTTCAGCAATCCTTTCATGTGCATTATCCTTCTGCTTCTGAGTCTTTTGTAAAGCACTAACTAACTCATTTCTTTTCTTAATTATCAAAAGTGCTGGGCCAGATTTCATTCCAGTCTCTTTTTTCAGAAAGTCATCTGTAACTTCAAGGAGTATTTGGCCATCTACTTCCTCTTCATAAAGCTTTTTAATATAAGTTTCTTTCACTCCTATTGAGGTTAACCAGTTGCTTACCATGGACTCTGTCCATTTTTCAACTGGAGTGCTGTAAAGGTCTTCTGTAGGGAAATAATAAACAAAATCATAACAAGGTCTAAACAAAAAAATATTTGGCAAGAAATGCTTATTCTCATCATATTTAATACTTGCCCATTATGTTTTCTCAAAGTCACTATGTTCCAAGATTCACCTCAAGGCACCTAAAAATATAATATAGAGGTAATATACTGTTTAAAAATGAACAATAAACAATTTTAAAATAGTGGTTTCCTTATGTGAGGTGCTTGGTGTCCATGGTCACTTGGGTACTACGTGTCATGTCCATGCCTACTGATTCTGATATAAACTCCAATTCCCATGAGCACTTGCAAAATGACAACATGACCCCTCTCTCCTGCACTTAGTCGGCGGTCTAATAATTAGTTACATCGGCATCCACTCAGTCACCACACCAAGGACTCTTTATATACTTACACTCGCACCTTGCAAGCAGTAATTTCTGTTCCATCGTTATCTGCTGCTTCCAATCATGTGTATCATGTACACTCTCTGGTCTTTGACTATTGCTGGGTTCCTGGGGTTTTTTTGTTTGTTTGTTTGTTTTTTGTTTTTTTGCCCTGCCAGAGTACTCTTTCTGTAAATTGCTTGACCTTTGCATGCTTTTTGACTCTGACATTGCCTGTCGAATTTATACCTGTGCTATTGCTGAACTGCAATTGCCTTCTGCTTGTCTGTAGGTGCATGACACAGGGTAGATACCTTTTTTAGTCTCCATTGTCATGCCTAGCCTTTTTCTTTGACCTCACCTCATTCACACCTAATTCACTTTTTCTGTAATTCATCTTTAGATTTTGCTCTTGTAAGGTGCTGTCACTCAGCTAAATATGTAATATTTTTATCTGCATAGACATGAATCAAAGTAACTGCCATGTCTTGTTGTGAGAAAAACCTTTTCTTTCACAGTTTAGTATTCATTTAATGTATCATGTCCTCTGTGCATTTTACCTTCAGATTATTTATAACCGTCACACAGGGCAAATGAGTGGTTTCAGGAATACGCTTTGGACTTTAGAGGGGATTAGAAGTCTTCATAACACCAGAGTTTAAAGGAACTCAGCGGTGCTGAAACTTTTGTAAATCTTTTATTAAATTTTAGCTCAGACTAGCTTACAAAACATTTACAGTAACCACCACTTTACTAAAGGACTGATTAATGAGGCCCACTGTTTGCCAGACCTCAGTTTAATTGGTGTGTATCTTTGTTATATATATCTAAACACAAGTGTGGCAGTGCAGAAACAAAAACAATTATTGTATATGATAATATGAAAATAATTACTTACTTAAGTAGAGTAAGACTCCACCTAGTTCACTCATGCTGACTCATCTGCAAACATGACACATTAAGCCCTAAAGAGAAGTTTTCTTGCCTTCTCAATTGCTTTGTATGGATATCATTTCAGGCAGCGTGGTGGTGTAGCGGTTAGCACTGTCACCGCACAGCAAGAGAGTTAGGGAGGTTGATTGAGCCTTTCTATGTAGAGTTTGCAGGTTCTCTTCCCTGCATCGGTTTCCTTCTAAGGATATGCAAATTCATGGCTGTTCATGGCCAAGTGACTACTCTAAATTACTCATAGAATGTGAGTGTGAATGGTTGTTTGTCACTATGTTAGCCCTGTGCCCAGGATGATCACCTGAAATCAACTGGGTATTGGCTCCAGCTTCCCCATGTCCTTGACATGGGAGTGGTACAGATAACGTATGGATGAATATACTTGAAAATGAAACTAATGAAATTATGGCAGTGGTAGCTCAGGGGACTGATAGACGTTGGCCTACTGATCAGAAGGCTGTGAGATGAAATTGCTGGGCCCTTGAGTAAGGCCCTTATCCCTGAAATACTCAGTTGTATAAGTGAAATAACCATAAGTTACTCTGGATAAGGGTGTGTGCCAAATGATGCAAAATGTAAAACATGATAGTAGAAACTTTTTATGGGTAAATAAACATAAAACAAAATGTAATGTAATGTAATGTAAAATAATAATTTAAAAAAAACTTTTCCAAAGAGAACATTAGTGTCATTTGGCAGATGCCCTTATCCAGAGTGACTTACATCTGTCTCATTTGATACAAGTGAGTAGTTGGAGGTTAAGGGCCTTGCTCAAGGGCCCAGCAGTGTCAGCTTGGTGGTGCTTGAACCTGAACTCAAGGCCTTCCGTTCAGTGGCCCAATGTCTTAACCACTGAGCTACCAATGTCCCAGAGTGGCAGGATGAGTTGATAGGACATGGAATTGTAAGATTCCTCACAATCCACTTGATCATCAAACAATGTTTTTAATTCATTGTGGGGAAACAGTGTCTCCACAATGTCAAACAAGTCTGGTATTTTTACCTTATGGGGACTTTTTTTCCTGTCCCCTAAGGGAAACCTCAATTTTACAAAAATCTGCAAAAACAACAACAATAACCATAATAATAATAATAATAATAATAATAATAATAATAATAATAATAATAATAATAACAAACTGAAAAAGCCAAACATCCTGTAATTTGTGTTTCTTGTGGTTAAGGTTAGGTCTATAGAAATGAATGAGAGGTCCCCACAAGACATAATTACAAACGTGTGTGTGTGTGTGTGTGTGCGTGTGTGTGTGTGTGTGTGTGTGTGTGTGTATAGAATCGTCGAAAACAAGCAACAGCGACCTCTATGGATGATGAGCGGTCAGCTGACCAAAGAAGCACTAAAACAGGACCAGCGTTACTGTGTAACTAATCATTTAAAGATTGGGCAAATGTGACTCTTCTCCTTCAGTGTCTCTAAATATTTGAATATCATAGACAATTAGACAAATCAACAATACACAAATAATGTAGAAAATAAACATATCTGACATTACAGCATTATTTGCATAAACATGTATGCGGAATATATCTTTTCCCACAAACACAGAAAGAAACAAACCTGAGCCAACTGCGACTTCCTGCACCAAGTGACCTGTGTCCACTACAGCTGTGCAGCAGGAGGACAGGGGGACATGTTGTAGGCTATAAGCTGTCCCAGTTGTCTTTAATGGCGCCTACGGCAGGGGTTTCCTTCATAAACTCCGACTTGCTTCCGTCCTCCGGTCCAAACTGCCCGAGGGGAGAGAAAAACAAGCTGGCTGTAACTCCGTGTCCCCTCTGGGAGATCAGCTCCTACCTGTCCTCCTAACCCTGTTCAGGAGCAGATGTCTACCTCTCTGGTGTGCAGTCTGAAGAGCGGATGTACTGCTGTAATGGCGGAGATGGAGGGACAGGCTGTCTCGGGTTTCAGTCCCACCCGCTTTCTACAGCGCTGCTCGGTGTTCAGGATAACTTTCAGTTAGGGGAAAGTGAAAGCTACAGACTGACTGGAACAAGCCCTGAGTTAGTCTACTGCCTGTCCTGCCCTGTCCCTGTCCTGTCCCTGTCCTGCCCTGTCCAGTCCTGTCCACACGATTCTGAGCTACAGCTGGAAATAAACAAGCATCTGTTTCCTGGTGATGGTTTTCATTTGGTGCGTAAACAAACCGGAAGCTTTGTTTGAAGCAGGAAATACTGTATTTAGGGCTTGTGTTTATTTCTGTGAGCTAATTAGTTGCTTGGCAGATTAGTTACTGTAATCACCTGAATGTGGTCTGGGGCTTTAGGGCAACAAGGGCAACAAGAGGGATCTGTCCACTTTTATAGGTTAGATACTATTCAGACGGGTATTATTATATAATATATATCCGCCGCGCTTGGAAGAGCCGCGCGGAGCGCACTTTTCCAATGCCCCCGTATTCAGGGTTTCGGAAAAGCGGTGCAATGAACTCGAGGAGCGCGAGGAGAACTCGGTTTGTCGCGCTGAAAACGGGTGCATTTGAAAGGTGCGCTCCACGCGGCTCTTCCAAGCTCTTCCGGAAGTGCGTTCTGTTCGGTGGATTCCTGACACAAGTTACACCGGCAGCAACAGCTCTATCTAGCTCACTAATGGAGAAAACATTCGTTATGGCCTTTATGTTTATTAGCTCGCCAGGATTGTGTCCAAGAAACACGAGCAGCTTAAAACTTTCTGAATTGAGGAAGGGAGGGGGCGTCACAATGTGCGCTTATTGGTACAACCCCTTTCTAAGCAAAAGCCAATAGTAATCACAGGGGCGTGGCCAATTAGCATATACTCTAAACATTTA
>JAQMCW010000008.1:12288346-12307624 GCA_030068335.1 Chrysichthys cranchii | reverse complement strand
TTTTTAATTAAGTATTTTAAACAGAAGGAACATTTGGTTTATTCTACATCATGCTAAACGAAAAGAAACTCGAAAAAGCTATCGTGATCACATTTTTGGCCATACTGCCCAGCTGTACCTCCAAGTAAAATGTGGGTGCAGGTAGTGATCAGCTGCTTTCTGTGAAATGACGTTTGTGAAAGGCGTTGGGGAGGAAGAGCAGGTAATGAGTGAGCGGCTCGTCCGTTTGTGGTTTATGGCAGCCTGTTTACATGCTTTATTACCTCCTCTGCAGGCTGCCAGATACCAGACACAGCCTGAGCTGACTGTACCTGCCAAGGACTCAGCTGAAAAGCTGAACAGTATGACTGATTCTGCTTCATTTTGTATTCTGTGTGCTTCAAAAAGCACCCATTATTTAAATTAAAAAAAAAAAAAAAAAAACCCGCTCTCTCTCCTTACCCTCTACTATGTCCTCATTTCCTACCACATCCACCAGAGTTATCTCTCCGGGATGTGTATAAAACCAAATGAAATGAAATAAAAAGAAATAAATAATTGTGCTGTTATTCTTAATGGAAGCATTTATGCTAACTGGAAGAAAAATACTATCCCGTCCCATACTATTCATCCCACACATGCCAACCTAAACGAGTCCAGAATGCCAAAGTGGCTCACTGTATTTGGTGTCATCGTCCGGCAGCGTGGATGCGTAATCAGAGTACGTGGCATTCCACCGGAGTTCTCGGCTCTTGGTGTCATACATGGTGATGGTGTACTCTATAAATAAGAGAGACCACAATATAATTGCGGTTAGGAACAGAATACATAACATCAGAAGAAGCTGAGAGAATAACATGTATTGTGATATTTCATAACTGGCAAAGAAATGCACTTCTGTACAATGTGAGACAGCATGTATGGATACACCATGTCTGCACTACAAAGTCTTCTTTCATGTGCAGGTAACCAAGGTCTCATGTTACAGTCTGGCACCCTGACAATCTGATAAGTCATTTTTTTTTTTTTTTTTTTTTTTTTTTTAGTAAGTACATGTCTACAACAGGTGCAGAAAGCTAAACACTTTGTAGACTTGTATACAAGGACTGCTGCAGTAATCATTAGGACTGTCCTATGCTCATCCCAGGACTACTACTAACTATATACTCATGCTGCACATCACATCAACGTGGCACCGCCTGCCTTTACTCTAAAACTCTAATGAATTCCAATACCTTATAACGATTCATAAACCCAATATATTTTGTCATGCAGATGAAGATGGATTGCCATCAAGGTTTCGTCCTCATACAGCCTCAGGAAACATTTCCTTTTGTCTGCTTGCTCAACAGTCGTTTATATCTACACTTTAACTCGTGTACAGCTGCCCAGTCACGATATCTATTGTTAAAATAAACCTGATTGGAACTAAAGAGAAGTTCTGATGCCTTTAAAGATTGTGCAAGGGGACATGTGGCCCTGGTCTCACCTGTGCGACCCAGGTAAAGTAGCGACGAAGACGCGCACAGTGTGTCAGCAAAAGAGGAGGTGAGAGTCTGCTGCTTTTCTCCTGTCAGCAGATCTACCACATACCACACGTCCTGTTTCTTACCTGGAAAGACAGAAACATGCAGGGTGCACATGTGAGGACATGATGTTCAGGATGTGTACCGCAGCACTAACTGCAAAGTGCTCATCTACAAACATATTGGACTTCGGAAAACAGCAATGAACTCAAATAATGTGGTCAGACATGTTTAAGGGGAAAAAGCCACCAACACATACGCACTACTTCCCTCCCCTGAGTCGTTCTCTATTTCGACTGCTTCTCACAGCTGCTCTCCCACTTTCTTAGGATAATTAAATGGCATTAAAACAGAGAAAAGAAAATGTGGCATACAACATTACCTCATGATTTGCACCATAATTTTTCTTTCTTAACAAGTGCGTGATTGCACAATGTATTTTATCCACCACGGCTCCATCTCAGCGGGACGGTGCTCGGTGTTCACTCCAAAATCTTTTTCAACATAGTAAAAATTCTCTCAGACGTGAACCGAAACAAACGAGAAAATACAGACACCACACGTAAGACTTCCTGAGGTTGACCTAGTGAAGCTGTCTGTGGAAAGACTCAACCCACAAACTGCATAGCAGATTTTATCATGATCTCTTCGAGAATCCAAAGTGTTTGCTACTGGGTGAGGGCTTCATTTGCTGGAAACTATCCCTGCATCCTCTTTGAGTGCTTAATGGGATACGAGAGGGTACAGCCCTACAACAGCCACTAAGATACTGTGAATTAGATCCTTCTTACAAGCAAGCACAATGAGGGGTGGGAAGTGACATTGTCTAGCCCATGTTGAACCAAGTGATTATGATTAAGGACAGTGAAGACAGCTTAGATCCTACCCATCTTTTCACTACGAACAATGGGTGGCTGTCCTACTGACAGGGTGTGCATGGAACAATGGGAAATGTCTGAAGCAACTGAGATTTATTTAGCAAAACTGGGTGACGGTATGCCAGCTGTACAGGATAATCAAATTACCGCACTGAGAAGCAAATGCTGGGGACAGGAATGGGGAGAAAAGGGAGCGGTACACGGTCAAACCGGGATAAACTCAAATGCTGTGGTTACACATCAGTGGGAAAACCCACGGCCACAAGCAAAAAGGGCATGGTGATGCTCTGACCACATGCATATCGCTTTTGCAGGTCACCTACATCTTAGGTGGCAAATAATTATAGCCTTGGGGCTAAAGCTGACAGAAATGTTTACTTTAACCTCTTTTCAAATCTCCTGCCCACGTGGATCTGCTCTACCCACAAACAGTGCTTTGGTGGTTATTTTTCCTCATTATTCGTCTTCTATGCCAGGTTAAGCTGGAAAGACCTCACTCATCTTCCGTTGCTTCATCATGTTCAGGGTCGTGGGGGGAAGCCGGAGCCAATCCATGCTGACTTCGAGCAAGAGGTGGGGGACACACCCTGGGCAGATCGCCAGTCCACTGCAGGGCAGACCCAGAGACAGACAACCATTCACACTCTCATTCACACCTATGGGTAATCTAGAGTAGCCAATTAGCCTCATCCCCCCTGTGCATGTCTTTGGACTGGAGGACAGGAGGATACGGGGAGAACAGGCAAACTCCACACAGAAAGGCCCCAGTTGGTCGACAGGCTCAAACCTGGACCTTCTTGCTGTGAGATGGCCGTGCTAACCATTACATCGCCGTACTGCCCCAACCATTTTCCACCCCTCACCGTTTTTACAGAGAGGATTTTTTATTTTTTTTTAAACAAACTAATTTCATGAAAGACATGAGTGCTGGAACTTTAGTCAAGAGTCCAAATTCAGTGAAGTCATTTGCTTTTATAAACCAAACATTTAACCTCACCCATGTAAAGGATTCCATCTGAACTGCGGCAAGGGGAAGCCTGGACCAGCTCAGGAATGGTGAAGGGCAGTTTCTGTAAGGACAAGAAATGAGATCGGTGATGACGTCACAAACTGTTCCCTCTGACATTCATGCAAAAATTCCCACAAGTTCAACCTGCTCTATGACGTGGGCTCTGGGGCCTGTCCAGATCTTCCACACTGACCCCGACACCTTCACAGCTTAATTTCAGCTCGTGAGACCATGTAAGAAAACCAGAACTTCCTAAAAGCCCCTAGTCTTAAAGTAAAATTTTACCACTATAGATTTGAGCTTTCCTCAGAAAAAGGAAGTGGTTTTTTTCGGTAAATTCTCTCGTTCTCTCTTGCTTGCTCACCGTCAGTCCCTCATTGTTCTTCCCTCCTAGTGAGTACAGGCTTCCATCATTAGGGTCGGGTAGAAACGCAGGCCTGCAAAGAAATAAGGCCGTTTCTTTTGTTGTTTTTTTTATCTGCGGAAATGATTGTACATGATATTGCATACAGGAAGACTTGTGCTAGCTCAGCAACTTCCTTCTGCACAGTTCCTGTATTCTGACTTGAACACAAACATACCAAATGGAGCAGAGGGTTACTTACTCAGCCACATGGGTTGGAACCTGAAGAACAGGATCTGCATGGAGAAAGCACATAGCTGCTTTTCAGTTAAGTGTAAATCGCAGAATCGTGGCAGGACTCAATTCAGCAGGAGGATATGTAAAGCAGGCATGTCCAGTCTAATCCGCGATGGGCCGGTGTGAGTGCAGGTTTCATTCCAACCGAGCAGGAGGCTCACCTGAACCTACAGAAAGCTAAGATCAACTGGTTAAGCATGTGGAATCAGGTGAGGCTTCTGCTTGGTTGGAATGAAAACCTGCACCCACACCGGCCCTTTCCGGATAACATTGGACACGTCTGATGTACAGAAACAATGTGGGGGGTTTAAGGGCAACAGATAGAGCAAGTACTGTACACTTTACTCTGCAGTGCTCCGACACAGACACTTTGCTCTCACCCTGAAGTTTCACTGATAATTCCAGGTGAATTAGTCCGTTTGACACCCCTGTTGAGCTTAGCCGACTGAATATTTGCACTTCATATTATGCACTTCTACAGAAATTTACAGTGGCACAGCACACCTTAAATATCAAGAATCTTAACTATAAATCTAGATTTTTGAATGCCAAGATCAGAATCAGACTCTCTCTCTCTTCACCAAACGTAGAGGGATCACAGTATTTTTTTTTTTTTTTAAAAGAGAGGCAGACAGAGACGGAGAGGCCCAGAGACATACATTTGGAATGCTAAGAACACGATCAGACGATCTTTATTCGTCAAATGTAACTAGAAAGTAAGGAGGTAAAATACACAATACACACATCAGATCAGCGGAACTAACTGGGTGAGTATAAAGGGAAGTGTACACACACTCATGAAAAGTGTACACACTAGTACTATTGCACAAACACTGGCTGATGATAAACGCACAAGGTCCGTCTCCGAATTTAGGGCCTGCTATCACGTCCTCCCTGTAAGCACGGTGGTTCCAGCGTCGTTACACCTCCTCCACAGTCCTCGGCCAGCGCAGAGACCTGCTCAGCTAGTGCATCTGGTTTCCACCTTGCTCTCTCGCGTCGCGAGTGTCTTAAACACCACATTACTGAAAACTCTTTAGAAATGCGAACTGGAGCTGTTGGTTACAGGGTTATTTTTTGATGTACGCTGAAGCTGGACATGGAGTATGCTCAAAAAGTGAAATGAAGTAGGTTGGGGTAGGGTCAATTCCTGACCTTGATGGCAGCGCGCTGTTTGTGTCCTGCTACCAGGGTTAATAATTACCAGTGCGAGAGGAGAACGTGTACATACATGATGGAGGGGCTGCAGCAAAGCACCCTGGGAAAAGTCACTGCTGCAGTAAATGCACTAAAACCTGCTGCTCCAAGCTGAAAGAGCCAGAAAGGCCAACAGATAAAAGGCATACATTTTACATGAATGACAAACAAATGCGTTTCACTACCACAGCACCTCTAATCGGCCTCTGGCTGTTCTGCTAAAATGAAGGCACAGAGACCGACTTGAGGAAACGGAATAAAGCCGCGGGTCAGTTTAGGATCACAAAAAAAAACTGCTCTATAAAAAACATCGTTGTCCTGATTGCTCCATGGCAGTCAACAACAATCAATACAGGGAAAGGCTTTAAACAATGAGGAAGCAAAGCACGCTCTTGATGAAGCTGGAGATTAGAGCAAAAGTTATTGATGCAACTCATGGAAGCAGTTAGAGATTCAAACAAAGGTTCAATTAAACGGAGCAAGACAAGTAAAACTGCAGCAAATAAAAGTGTCCAGAAATATCTAGGACTCAGAACTGGCAAGACTTTGCAGCGAAAAAAATAATTATTTTATTTGATGGGTCCTGGTACACATTTAACCGTAAGACACATTGTGCTACGTGCCACTGTTTTTCCTCACGAGAACAAACAGCAGCCGTGTTCAAATCAAACTTTACGTCAATACGCTTGATGAGTTTAATAAACAAAAGCTACCAAACGTTCATTAGACTTCACTGATCATGATTGATCCGGGCCAAGGGTGGGAAACTGATTTGGAGTAGGGGTGCATGGATCAATATTAATTAAAATCGCAGATTAAACAGACCGCTCCAATAAATCTGATCGCTTGTCATTAATAACATGTAACATTATTTATTTTGTACGGTTTATTCAAACCGGTATTAATGAGTGTCTATTAGAGTCTATTGATTTGATGACTTGATTACAAATGCAGAACAAACCAATTACTCTAACCTCCAACATAACGCATATAAAGTCTTCACATCATCATTTTCGTGGGAAGAGACTGATGCTTTTTTGAGATGTAAAATTAGCTTGATTTGTTCCATGGTGCTTTTAAGTATTACATTTTCTGGGAACAGCCACTTGCTGGAAATTTGTCATTGTCCATGTTTCCTGGAAGGATTGGTATTCACAGTCCACCTTAGGTTATGTTTCATGAGCAATTTTTTTTTTTTTTTTATGTGCTGCACAAAGCTTGCATGTGTGCACTACTGCCCTTGGGAAACAGTGATGAATAACACCAGGAGTCTACAATCACTAGTAGATAACGTAGTAACTGCATTTAACACCAAAACAGACAAACCAGTAGATTAAATCAGAATCTGTAATCAGACTTTCCCCACATATTTGACCACTGTTCATTCTGCAGCCTGTCCTTTGCACCCTTGATCTAGGCAGCTAGAAAGCTAACCGACAAAACACGTCCATACATAATTTGAAGAAATTTCACAGCGCAAATTGCCAAAGAATCGCTCCAACTACATTGTTCCTGCGACAAATCAGCATTTCAGCGATCCGGCTGAAACTTCTGCTTTCTGGTATTATACCCTCATCCGTTTGCAACAGCCTGATCATGTGCTCTTGGTAACGCATGGACGGTATTAAAGCAGTGGGCAGGAAGAGGCTAAAAGCATCCATCCTAATTGTGTATGCTTACCCTCCTTAAGTGTCCATTTAATCGAGCCAGAGCGCTTGCTGACGGCGTGCAGATTTCCATCCAGCGTGGAAACAAAGAGTAAACTCTCAGGCAGGGAGACACTGCTGCGACTGCACTGGCCCTGCAGAACAGAGGAAATACAAAAAAATCAAACATTTATTACTTACAGTTTGTGTGGTGATCTAGCAGGTGTTACTTTGGACAAACAGACAAAAATAAATAAATAAATAAATAAATAAATAAATAAATAATTTGGGCCAAATGAGGGGTTTTCCCTCAACATTTTTTATTAGCTTAGTCTCATTTATACACACACACACACAATGGACCCCCGCCTATCGCAGGGGGTTATGTTCCGGCGCCTCCCACGACAGGTGAAATCCATGAAGTAGCGCCAGCACATTTATTTTATTTATAAATATAAATATTTATTAAGGCTTTATAAACCCTTTCCACTCTCTTATAAACACATTCTATGCTCTTAAACACTTTCTACACTCTTAAACATATGTAATTTTAACAACATATAAACTTCTACATGCGTACCTACTGCCGGTGAGGTCACTTCCTGTTTACGAACTGAAGAGGCTTACACAGCCACTTTCACTTTTCATCCGCTGATGAAATACAGTGCATACGGTTTTATTTTGATTTAAATGCTCTGTTAATGTTTGAATTAACATTTTTTTTAAAAATTATTTTAGATTCCAGAGTCCTGCGAAAGCCAAAAAATTCCGCGAAGCGAAATTCGAAAATCCACGATGCACTGAATCTGCGAGAGGTGAAAGGTGATATTGTGGGGCTTCACTGTACACGGATCGTCACAATTGTAATTGTCCAGTGAGAATAAAATAGTAACGAAGGACAATGCGCTTACAAGAGTTCAGTTTCTCCATGGTCAGTTTTAACTTCCAGAAACCATAAATATATTTCATGAGAACAATGTGGAAATGATTTCACACTATCTATGGTTTTAAAAAGAAAAAAGAAAAAAAAAAAGTTGCAGGCGTCTTTTTTGTCTGCTGATGACCTTTGTTGCATCAGTCTGCCTAAAGACGTCCAAAAGTGCTTGGATCAGGTTGTGGGACAGCTGTGTTGCATCACTGTGTTTACATGCACAAAATTTTCCTGGTTATTTTCACAATACTCTTACTCGGCTGTTTCCACGGCTGATTAAAACCAACATTCCGCTAACGTTCCCGTTTAAACGCAGCCATGCACACTCCCAGCCTTGCAAACTGTTGTCTAGTTGGTCCGTGTACAACGTAAACAGCCAAGAGGCCGTGTGTCGCAAACTGGCACAAAACCCCCACCTGGAATTCATAATCCGAACGTGCCGTGTACAGGTCCGCAGAATGCCCCAAAACCTGAATATTCCCTATATATGACACACCTTAATTGGAAAATGCTAAATTCAGAAGGCGGCAAAATTTGGAATATCCACATGGAAGACGCTGTTCATCATCATCGTATTTAGCATAACAGTGGGATATTCATGTGACAACCTGATTTTAAAATGTTAGAATTTGACAGATTCAAGCCAAAGGGGGGAAAAAAAAATAAAATAAAATAAAAAAGGAAAAAAAGGCCCCACACTTCAGAAAGTATAGTTTTCAGACACGAAGAACGAAAAGGTATAAATTTCATCTCATGAAGGGTTTTCCTAAGCCCCCACATACTTATCTACAAATGCCTTTAAATTGCCAGAAGGAGCCCTGCAGTATACGGAGCAGTGACTTGCGGTCAGGAGGGGCAGAGCCTCGCCTGTCATCATGGAAAAAATAAAATGTATAAACAAATTAACGAAATGGTTATATTTATCAAATGGTTTGAACTATAAACTAATTTTCCATTTAACTTAAACAATTTAGACTTTTTTTTTTTAAATAAAAAACAATCACTGAACAATCACAAAGAGACACATGGTGAGGCAGCAGCAAGCTGAGCCTCACCTTTTATTGCGCATTCCCTCACAAACTGTGCTCTGCCATGCAATGAGAGCGTCACTGTCTCTCTGTACGTCACCAATCAAATGTTTCAAAGACTTAATATATGCCCCCTGACTTTCCATAATTTAGCTGATGTTTATAATATATGTGTGTGACCTGTTTCGTGTGCTCAGCAATCTTACAACGGCAGTGAAGAGGCACTGGGTGAGGCAGGCAGTTCTCTTGCCTCAAGGTAGGGGGCACTCGTGAGCCCAGACGTTCTTATGCTCCTCCGCATAGTAAGTGACAGCGAGCTAGCAAGAATTTTAGAGTTCATGGTCACGAGCGAGTCAAGTGCTGTGATATTTTTTCCCCTCTCGCCCCGCCTGTTTTTACAATGGAGGATTTTAAATCGAAGCTCAATGTTCTAAACTTGACTTTCAATCGAAACAGGAGGTCATAAAGAGTGTGTGTGTATGTGTATGTGTAAGGTAGACACTGGCAATTGAGAGATTAATGAAGAAAACCAAATGAATGCAGAAATTACACAACGAAATGCTACTGCCTCACCAGCCATGAACCTCACCGCACGTCACTGATATGGAGACGACCAGGGACAGAAAAAAGTGAATAAATAACCGCACGAAAGTCATTTAATGAACGGCCTGAAAGAAAAATGGTTGAAATTAAGCACAAGTATAAGCGATAGCACTTATTAGTAAAGTTGAGACATCCAGGATGTCCAGGCCCAAGACTGGAACATATCTGTGGACTACAACAATGTTTTGCATGACGACTCGCACATGGCGTGCGAAAGGAACCCGATCTACTGAATAACACAGCAAATTCTTCTCCATGGAAGAGCTGTACGAAACACCACAGGGAATTAATCGCATAAAACAAAGAACACTGACGGTTTTAGCCATGCACCAGGCCCATACTGCGGTGATCGGAGAACGTTCTGTTCTAGCTGCTCACAACAATGAAGCGATCGCTCCGGTTAAATACTAAAATTAAAAAACGATGATGAAATCAGTTGGGGAGCTTTTGTAGCCCATGTGCTGTGTGGGCTGAGAAGCTCGGAAGCCCATGTGGACGTCAGTCCATCCAAGTTTTCTCTAACTGGACCTCATGGGGGGAAACTGGACATGATCAAAAGAAAAGACATAAGGGAGGACATTTGGCATATCTGGACATCTGTCAGAAGATCTGATAGAGGAAGCATCTGAGAGAAAGAGATGACGGGATGGAAGAGAAAGACAAAAGGGGGAAAAATGATGGATAATGCTTTTTCAACATCAGCCAAGTACGGAAAAGGAAAGGAAGTTTAAAAAACAAAACGCATGAAAGAAGTGAGAAAGGAATAATGCAGCCTGGAGTAAATGTATCAGGCAGCTTTGGTTTAAGTCTGACAAAGCGATCTGAGTACATATTAAATGCCTGTGTTAACCGACACGCCTGATTCAGTCTCTGATTTTGGCACTGAGGCCCTGCAGAAGGGCGGGGCAGCAGAACGTTTCCTGCTCCCCAGTGCATGCTTCCCAAAATCCACCTGCAACGGCCCTCAGACTTAAAGCCGATTTATACGCCTGCATCGAATCTGCAGCGCAGGTACAGCGTCGATGCACGCGCTCGCACAGGGTGAAGCGTCGATACTTGCACGGTAAGGTGTGGGTCTCCTCAGGGAAGTGCTGTCGCATGAAACACACCAGAATTTCCTGAAGATGAAGGAGACCAGACTGCGAGTTTTGCGTTTCGGTGCAGGGTTAATAAACGGAAAATTCCCCGAGCACAAGGTAGTTTAGAAACCTTACATGATTAACCACAAACCGAGTGAATTCTCACCGAAAGCGTTTTGGATCCGTTTTACCTCGCATGCATGCAGCACTATGAGCTTCTCGAAGCCAAAGTCCCACTGCGCGCTCAGGAACGAGGCACAAAAATATCCTCACGGTGTAAAAATCCACAGGAATAAACTGGCTGTTAAAATGATCCCCAGCTGTTAAGGAGCCTATATATATATTCCTTATATAGGAACCTATATAAAACACACAAACACTTTCATCTACATACAGAGAGTCCTCGGTTTACGGTGTCATCAACCTACGGCTTTTCATGGTTACGTCGGTCGCCATCTCCCATAAATTTATTAAGAAATTCTTAAAAAGCGGCTTTGTTTACATTCACCGTTGATATTTAAATGAATGTGGCGCTCAGGACCGACCTCTCAACCAAACCCGACAGAGTTCACACAAACCCTGAGCACAAGCGTACGGACCAATCAGAACCGAGTCCTTCGCCACGTCAGCCAATCAGCGCAACTGTTTTCCTTTTCGTTACCTAATTGGAGATCCGGATGCTGTATTAGGCTGTTTTAACATCAAACAGTATTGTACAGAGTGAGAGTTCCAACTAACGGTGAAAATAGTGTTACGTCTAGCCGCAGGGACGGAACTCCGCTGTAAATCAAGGACACCCCGGCATTTATATTAACACTAACTTTTTCATGCTGAAGGAGGAGCACCTGAAAATGCGATGCACTACCAAGTAGAGCGACCAATCACGGTAGCTGTGATCTGCGTTGCCGTGACACATAGTTACGTTTCTAAAAAGATGCACATCAGGCTTCGGATTGGATGCGACATACGCAGAGGTAGAAACTGGCCGATACGGTCTTAAATACGTGAAGCAGATTAGTGGGGGGTCGTGATGGAAACCCTGCAGGTCAAGAGACTGCAGCTGTGACCTAATTTGCTTTTACAGGGAAGCAGAAGGTTGTAAACTTGAATCTGATGCGGATTGATCCTCAATCACCCGCTTAAGGATCATTTCGCCAAAATGCCACCGACGACGTAAATCAGCAGGGAAACAGTCAGGAGGAGTCACCATGTACGTTTGTATGGCATGGAAAAGAAGCAGAGATAAAGACTAAGAGAAGCCTAGAGAAGATAATGTGCTCACATCGCATGAACATTCTAGTAGCTTCTCCAATACCAATACCAACAAAACACACAAAATGTGTGTGAAGCACATTTTGAGAGAAGCCAGAGAGTTTCTGGTCCGGTCTTATTAACGATTAAAATAAAAAATTTTGATTGAAAGGACAGAGTTGCTCTTCAAAGGTGGTGGGTCGCATGGAAACAACCGCCTCTCTGCTTCGTAGGAATAATATAGCTAGGTAAAGAAATTATATATTTAAATAAATAAACAAAGATTAAAAAAGCCACAGGGCATGCTGTTATTTAAAACATAATAATAATAAATAAAAAATAAGAAGAAGTGGCAGGGTGGTGAAGGCCTCAAGTTTGACTTTTTTTTTTTTTTAAAAATTATTTTATAGAATTATTTGGCATCGCACGCACCAAAGTGATTCGTCCCTTTTATCCCACAGGAATTGTACCAAAGTACAACTTAATAAATAAATAATAGTTAGAATTGCCAAATTTGCTACTTCTAACAATTATTTATTTATTAACTTACACTTTGGTTTATAGATATGCTTAATGTGCCATGAAACGAACCAATTCCAGTTATTGCTTGCTTTAAGAGCTATAATCACTCATCCCCTCGTCACTCGGGTTTTTTCTTGACGTTAAAAAGAAGGGTGGAAAAAAATGCTCTCTCGTTACCAAGCCACCTGGGTCAGAACGCTTAAAGTGCTAAACAAACTTCGTCAACAAAAACGTTACCATTTCAACATTTTTAAATTGGTGCGTGTGCAGCATCCACCAAACAAGCCCCTAGAGAAGGTGTCACTATAGACACAAGAACGTGCATGAACGTGAACACGTGATCTGTCTTGCAAGCGAAACTCCTGATCAATCAGATTTAAGAATTCTACACAACAGCACTGGGGTATAAATACAGAACACACACAGACACACACACAGACACAGTACACAAAACTCATTCATGTGTGTACAGCCGAGTAGCTGGTGAAAGAAGAAAACATGCCTTGTTCCACTTCTCTGGATTTGGTGTTATGGCTGCGCGAACACAGCACACCTGCGAACTTGCCCGCTCCACTCGCGTCACACAGACAAAAAAAAAAAAAAAAAAAAAAAAAAAAAAACAAAAAAAAAAAAAAGAGAGGCACTCGTTACAGAGAGATCCTAACTGATTCACTCCTTCCCTACTGAAAAAGATGACTTCTCACTTTCTGAAGAACAGAGAAGCACCTGCAAGTCCCACAGCTCTCGCTGACGTCAGGACGCTGCAACTGTCGGAGTTCAGTCCTGTTCGACTCACGCTGCAGGAAGCTCAGGGCCTCACGCTGATGATACCCACACTTGGAAGTGTTTGACATCCTGGAGTAGACTTTGCGCAACCTCGTTGCATAATGCTTCACATGCTGTATAGCACAGAACATTTCTGACATCTTTTCCCCCCATACTGAAACAGGCTTTTCCCACATGGAGCATACACCCACTAATTTAGCACAATGCTTGGGTGCAGGAGGCTTTCTGCAACATTTAATTAGCAAGCCCTGCCCCAATATTAAAGACTTAGCCAAGGTCTTAGCTCATTTTGATCCAGAAGATACAACATCACACTCAAAAATGGTTTATGAACACGGGTCCTGATTCCTCTTCGCCTACGGAGAAGTCCGCATTAAAAACGGGAAGTGGAGAATGTTTTACAAAGAGCAAAAACGTGAAGCGATGGTCGAATCTACAATCATTTTAAAAATCAGTTCTGGTCTCCAGTGAGACAAAATCCAAGGAGGTTTGGTTATTACAATTACAATAAACTATTCGTACTTCTGAAAATACTGACAAATGGCGTGAAATTTTCATTTCAACTCCATTAAGCCACTTCAACAGCTCAAACTTGCAAATTGTGTTTCTGTGATCACCTTTTGAGATAATAATCGCTGAGACTTGGAGCAGGAATAGGCATCAGAGAGAACAGATTGTGCTCATGGAAGTGAAATGAGTGCAAAATGCATCACCATTAGAAAAGAAAGAAAGAAAGAAAGAAAAATAACCCTCCAAACCAAAAGCACTGCTGAACACAGAATTAAAGAGGGTCATATCCTCTCCTCTGGTCTAACTGATAAATCACAAATATATATTCAAAACCAGAAAAGCTTGCAGAGTCTCACATGGCAATACTATACACTCGGCACGCGTCGTCTACACGGACTGGTTGACCTGTGATCAGACTTGGCACAGAGGCCTCGGCGGCTGTTTACAGAACGGCGGCCATGTGCTCATGGTTATGAGCTGGGCAAGTCGTTTTTTTTATGCAAGCCATGAGCTGAGCTGTTCCACACAGCACACTGCATATTCAGAGGAACCTGGAGCGGTCAGTTTTTCCACCACTTGTAATACACAGGCTACATAAGGTCCACCCATTTCTTCTCTTGGTCATTTTCCTGCACTGACACAACTGACTCTAACTTCAAGGCTGTGAACCAATTCAACACCTGCCCACGAGGTCTCCGTGACGTTCTCCTAACATCAAAACTCTGAGCTCTCTCATAAAGGACTTTGTTTTTTTGTTCCACTAATGGCTTTCTTGTAACCACGAGACTCCTCTTGTAATTGTGAAAAGACGGCAAACGTAATGATGTCTACAGTTGCCTACCATCTACACAAGCTCCACCCACTGAGGGAGTAGGCCACGATGTGCAACATCTGTCCAATTAGAACACCAAGTTTCAACCAGCCATTACAAAGAGTATCTAAACATCAAGGTACAAACCAGTCAGCACTCTTTCTCTATTCATGCACGTCAGTGATGATCAGTGCTGCGTTCCAATATCCATACTTTCTGTACTTACTATGCTTAGTTTGAGTTCGTAGGGCGTTCCCATTGCGATTGCGGCGAAAATAAGTGTACTGAAAGGACCCAGATGGTGCCCTTATAACGGTCAAATCTTGGAGTGTGGAACAATGTACACTTTTTGTACTGAACGGCCACCACCTTAGCTACGTAGCGGAAGAGGCGGACCCAACTCGGCTTGAAAAATAAAGAAAGATGGCTGCTGGGACGGATTTTCCACACGGCCTGCATTAGCGAAATCATTTTGGAAAGCTAGAAATCTGTGAAGGGTTAAAAATCTTCGCTGTTCAAAGTCGGGGATGATTTTTGGCGGGATAACGAGCCGCGGCGGCAGTCATGATAGTAATTTCTGGTAAGTGCACCATGGAGTAAGCGATTTGGAATAAAACTTACCTACTGAAATCTGTGCACTTAGTAAGTGCGGACTGTGTACTACGTGTAAGTGTACTCATGAAAGTATGGATATTGGAACACGGCACAGACCCTATCGGCTCTTTTTGCCATCTTCATCTCAGTTAATGTGTACTTCTCTATTGAGAGCACTAAGACTGTGTCAATTCAGTTAACTGCCCGTTCTCTGACTTCAGACTTGCGGTACTTTCAGGTTTTCTTACAATTATCTACTTGTTTCTGGTGGAAATCTGTAACAGTCAGCTTATCTGACAACTCTAGACAAGTTACATAGTGTCTTGGTAAGGGTTAGGCTTGCGTGGCCGCCAGAAAAGCTTCACTCGTCTCGTCTCGTCTCTGGAGGGATTCCAAGAGTTCTTCTCTCAGTTGGTACTCTGATAATGAGACACCAAGCAGGTTAATGGAAACCCTACTCATGTGCAGTCTGAAACTGCAAACTAAAAAAAAAAAAAAAACGAGCAATGGAAACCTTTGCAAAAATAAACAGTTTATATGCATGCATGAGGCACGGTGTGTTTTTTTTTTTTGTTGGCAAAATTACAATGGAAACATTTTTCACATTTACCTCATGAGATATGACGGGGTAGTGGGTGCAATCCAATTTCACCACGCCGACACTCATCAGGTCTTGGAGAGCCATTCCAACATTTATTTGGAATGACCATCACGAGATGAGGGAACCCAGCTCTAACTGCATACCATCACTCAATGGAAACAGACCATTGGCAAGCACCTTTTGGGTTTTTTTTTTTTTGCTTCCATTTTGTGCAAAACTACAATTTAAGCCAGCCTACAGTCTAACACCTGAGTACAACACTTCCGCTGGGTGGAGAAAATCATACACCACCGGGGTCATATTTGACGCTACCTTTTATTTCACTCTCGCATTCAACACACTCATTGGTTGGTGGACATTAGTGGACATCCCAGGAGGTCTCAGAAGCACCATTTCATAATATGCAACAGGAAAGGGTTAATTAACAACCCTCAGTGCTCACTGAGTCTGTATCATCATTTTAGCCAATGGAGATATTGTTCCTATTATGATAAGGTGGTCTGGGTCTTCCTGGGTCAAACTAGTATTACTACACAGCATGAATAACACTGGAGTTCATTCAAGGAGAACTGGGTTCCCACCGATAATAACACAGCTGATCCGCTCATCTACGGACAACGCATTAATGGATATTGGATACAACGGACAAAATCCGCTGGTCTGAATACATAATCCATTAGCCAGAACATCCGGTACGAAAGTTAAAAAATCCCGGGTGTTGCAAACTGCGTCCAGTAGTTCAGCAATTGTCCGCTAGGGGGCTGTGGCGTTTATGCTACTAGTTGCTTCCAAGCCTCGGTTGAGCTGTGGTCGTTGTGAAACTATACTGTTTTTTCAGAGATTATTTGGTGTTTTTCACCTTAATGTTTTCTCAATGTACTTACCTGTTTCAGGGACAACCAATACCATCACCTCATTCTCAAATTTTCCAAATTGGTTTACCCAAAGCGCTACAGGAACGTGTTGAAAATTTGGCTCGTAAAAATACAACATTTCGCTGAAGGAGACTATAGACTTTATCTAAACTCCAATAGACTGTTACAATATATATCTGAGAACAAGTTCACCAAATATTAAGTAATTCGAATGACTCGCACATATGTTTTATCCCGCAAAATGTGGTGTCCAGTAACTAGACCAGGTTTGGTGTAAATTGTGTACTGGCAGTCAGCCGATGACGTGGAATTTCACATTATCAATCTTGCTAATTTAACAGCCTTAAAGAGCCTGAAGGCTGAATCACTGAATGCAGTTGTTTTTGTTTACACCGTTTAGAAATTAGACGACACGTGCAAGTTAACGATATTTTCTTTTGCTGAAGCTTTTTGAAGTTTGTCTTCCACATTTCTGTCATTGTCGTAAAGTGAAACCTCGCCATGCTGATGTCATTACAGAATGCCTTATTTATTGGAACAAAACCTCTATAGAATAGACGGTGAAAATGATGAGGACGACGCCCCAGACTAGGAGATGTCTCGTTCCCAATTAGCTGTCGACTTTTTACTTGGTGATTTGTCACTTTCATAATCCACGCTAACAAATGCATTTATCAGAGAATTGGTTGAAGGACTCCACAAGAAATATTTCCTGAAAATTTCACGGGGGAAAAAAATCGTAATTTCTTGACAGAGTTATGGTGAAAAATGTGAATAACTCACTTTTCGTTCACAACTTTTTTTTTTTGCAGTTTCAATGGAAGAGAGGCCACAAAGACGGGCCCCATTTCCCGAGAGTTAAATGACCACATCTTCCTCAATGTTCAACCTATGAACATAAGTTTGGTCTTATTTTAAAGATTTTTTCAAGCTCTTTCCAATAAATAGTACCCTTTGTTTTGTCATACATCCATTTTGAAAGTTTTACTCACATACCTAGTCATGTCTACAGTACTTGGGCAGCACTTTGATGGACCTTAGAGGTGTTTTTCCTTGTACAGGATTTCCATTATTTTAAACCCCTCACATTAAAACACTTCATATCATCGTACTATTCAAGTCAACGGACAACCTCTCCCCCCAATTAGTCGATTAATGCGAGGACCAACTGTAATAATAATAACAATAACAATAATAATAATAATAATAATAATAATTCTCTTGATCCCTGCTCATGTGAAGTGAAGTGAAGAGTGGTAGTGAGCAGACAGCAGTGGGGTTAGTGCTAATGGTCTGACTGACGATTCGTGTGAAGTTATTTCCCCTGAGTGACTAAAACAATGAATTAAAAAGCCTGTGGTGTTGAAAGTCCGGGGGAAAGCAATGAAATGGTTTATATTAGTTAGTTATTTCTTTATTTCTTGCACGAGGCGGAATGTTTGCCGTGGCTTGTCCCTGAAATGTCTTTCAAGACGCGGCGACAAAACAAACCCCTTCTTCCGAGCGTTAGCTGTTAAACAAGTTCTCCAGCTAACGGACAGACAGGGCTTCAGGTCCGAGACTTCAATGAGAGCCGGGCTACCAGGATCTTCCGTGAAGCTTTCACACACAGGACATCCTGAAAAACAAAGCGCCTGCAGCGGTTTCTCCTGTCCTGACGAGGTCCACATTAGCCGACTAGCAACAGCGGCACGTATTGAACGACGACCAACACTAACACACAGGAGACTAGCTTTCCTTCCTCAGTCTGGTTAATTAGCCTAGTCAACCCTTATAAACAAACAAAAAACCAACAACACGTATTTACAGCTTTAAATAACGTCAATAATTAAGCCGTTTCTGTTTCCATTTCAGCACAGAGTGAAGATAAACTCAGCACTCTAACCTTGGCTTCATCCAAAATCCACACACTGATCACTTCCCCTTGCTAACCAGGACACAGATCGGAGGATCTGCGAGCCCAGCGTTAAGCGCACTCCTGTAGTGCACCCGGGCTGACCTACCGGACACATTGTGTTCAGGCCAGAGGATACTCACCCCGAGCAGCAGGGTACTGAAGAGCGCCGTGGAGATGCACCACACCAGGGCCCTGCTACACACACCCCAGGCCATCTTACACAGCGACAAACCAGCTCACATACAACAACTCAACACTCCGACGGCTCAATGTGCTGGTTTTATCCCCTGAAGTGTACTTCAGCGCCTACTCTGAACACGAACTCTCTCTGCCATGCCGCTCGCGGTGCTTCTCGCCAGCTGGGACTACTACTAATCAGAGCACAGGCTCCTGACAGTACGCATGCGCACAAATGTTGAAGGCTGGCCTTGGACGTCAGTTCCGCTTACACCGGAACTCGCTCTGCTAACCTAGTCGGGCGCTTTTATTTTTTCATCTTGCAGTGTGCATGTGTGTGTGAGCGAGGCAAAAGGCGTGAAAAAGCTGTATGTCTGTGCGTTTTCCTTCGCTATAAAGTAAAAAAAAAAATAAAAAAAAAAAATGGTAACGTCTTTGGGTATAGGCTGTGTTTCTACATCAGGCCTTGGAAACGCGAACCTGGTGTCAGATTATATTCCTGACATGACTTGACTTGGTGCACGCGGGGACACGTGGGCTGTGTACGTGTATCTCTTTAGGTAATGTAAATCTGGGGACATTCTGCAACAGTTTGTGATTTATATGGTGTGTATGGTTTAGCATCTTGTGTTTAATGCTATTTTGCAGGTTTAGATTGGACTGAAAAATGTGCTGCTGAAAGCTGAGTGGGATAAATGCTCAACCTCCAAAAGATAAGGTAGGCCTTTAGTTTAAAAT
>JAQMCW010000008.1:12259689-12270934 GCA_030068335.1 Chrysichthys cranchii | reverse complement strand
ACGAATGATCTGAGTTTCCATTATTTCTTATGGGGAAATCCGCTTTGATATACGAGTGCTTTGGATTACAAGCACGTCTCCTGAACGAATTATGCTCGCAGTCCAAGGTTCCACTGTATTTTGGTGTGTGTATAATTACTGCCAATATGTATTACAGTCTGTATTTTATATTATTTACAGCAATTATTATTCTTGCACTGCTAATCACCTTGCACTGTTTTTCACCTTGCCTTGCCCTACCTCCAGTGGCACATACTACACAGACATCTCAAAAGTAAATAGACACCATCATATTTGAACATTTTTTGATAGAAACTTCCTTCTAGCTGCTCAGACTCACTTGGAGTTGCTCTGCAACATAAGCAACCTTACAACAGGGATTTTTTTCAACAATCCACTTGACAGTCCAGAGACACCTGTCAGAGGGCCCTGGTTGACCTGAGCGGGATGGTGTTAATTCCTTTTCTTTTCTTTTGAATTGTACAATCATTCTGTTGACTGTGGCAAGAGGAAGTCCCAAGGTTTTGTGCAATCATACCCTCAGACTGACCCACAATACGCCCTCTTTGAAAATCACACCACTCTTTTGCTTCTGGTGTTCACGGTATGGCTAGTTGCTATAAACAATTAATACACTGTAATCTGAAATGAGAAATAATAAAATATTAACAAGTGTGAAGCACCAGGTGGTGTCTGCATAGGTAAAACATAATGATGCGAGGTGATAAAACTTTTGAGATGTCTGTGTTCTGTATATCATAGTGACAGCTCTCTGTAATGGATCTTTTGTTATTCTTGTGTGTGTTACTGGATGCCTACATTTCCCTCCAGGGATCAGTAAACTAACTATCTGTCTGTCCGTCCATCTGTCTGCAAAGTTGAAAAAAGTTAACAAGCAACAACACTGACTGAGACACTTGGCTTGTGCACCTCAGTCACTGTTGCTACTTGCTCCCTTTTTCCAATGATGGTAAAAGGTATCGAGAGTAATACCACACTCCCTACTTTTTACAAACAGTTTGCATAATCCCTGTGAAAAATTCTGTATTGTCCTCGGTACATTTTTGGACGTTGCAGTACATTGTGGGATTCCATGATTGCTTGGTATATTCTCTGCCATATTGTTGAACAGGGCTACAAATGGCAAAACATGCAAACCAGGGTACTGGGTTTGCTCGAGTATGGTGCAGGAACTCTTCAGTATCATGGAAACGCTGCTCATCCACTCCAAAACACAGTGCTCCAACACCATATGCCACAGGAGACCTTTTCTCCCACTGGTAATCAGAGTGTACAACTCCTCCCCTTTCTCCAGGGAGATGTTCTCTAAAACCCATGTGCAGTTGTAAGGATCTTTTCATTTCTATTTGATTTTCACATAAACAGTGTTGTGCAAAGGTCTTAGGTACATGCAACAAAATGCTTTAAAGATGCATACAAACATAACAAAATTAAACATTTGTACATAAATACAATATTATAAGGTGCAATATATTATAAATATTATAAAGTAAACAGGGCTAAACTAAAAAATAAATCAGTATTTGGTATGACAACACTTTGCCTTTTTTATTAGTAGCCTTAGGTACAATTGTACAGTTTTATATATATAATAAAAATAAAAAATAAAAAATAAAAAAAACCTTGCGGGTAGATTTTACTAATCATTTTAGAAAATCTGTCAGCCCCAGTTTTTCTGGAGACTTTGACAGTCACTCTTCCATCTTTTTTTTTTTTTTTGCCAGCAATACCCAACAGCCTTCATTATGGCTTTAGTCTGAAAAGTGGTCTGTTATATAATATGCTGCCTTCTTTACTGGCATATAAATATTTTGTATTATACAATATTTTGTATGATTACATTCCCTCTTGTGGCTTATTGCTTTCATAAAAAAAAAAAAAAAAAAAAAATGGGTTTGCTGTACTGGTGCCTCTTTTTTCTAAATGACATCTTACATTATTTTCCACTCATGGGTAATAATTTTTTAAAGTGAGCACCGGAGTCACATAGTGCATGACAGATAAGCATAGGCAACACAACAGCTATAAGTTTTTTGGGATAAGGTCATACTGTGTGCTATTAACATGCTGAAGATAAAACCAGACACAATATAGTACCAGACCTTACCTTATAGATAACTGGTTCTTTGATGTCTAGAGGGACCCCATTCCAGCGTTCTCTCTTACACCGTCTGAAACGAGGACCCCAAGAAGAACCACGGGGTGCTGATAGCCACACCACCAGTATTGCTAGCATGAAGCCTGCCGCTACTCCAAGCAAAACACCACCTAAGTACGTGGGCAAGGGCAAAACAAAGTAGCCATACACAACAGAAATTAGCAGGATAAGTCCATTACGTGGTATAGTCGGAGGCACCTCTTCCTCATCCTCCTCCTCCTCCTCCTCACCCCCCTCCGTTGGTTCTTCGCTGCACGCTGTGCTACCCCGATGGAGGGGAGCTGAGGTGCCAGGGTCACCATCGGCTTCTGTGTCTGTGCAGAGCTCAAAATCTTCACTGTAGAGCTCACAGAACTCTTCATCTTCCTGCCTGGCTAGGGCTGACATAAAGCACCTGTCCAGACCTAGTGAGGGTGACTTGGGTATAACCTGAACATTGACAGCTCCCCCTGGTGGGCTATCACCCTCCAAGTCGTCTTCCTCTTTAATGCAGAAGTCAGTTTTGCTTTCCAGATGGCCATTGAGAGCAGTAAGACTACAGAGCTCTGAGGCGCTAGATGAGAGACTTTTGGGATGTAGGGCTCCCCACGTCGCCCCAGTCGCTGAACTTCCACTAGCAGTGCTTCCTCCTTCCTCACCAATAATCTTGCTGAGCAGTTGTAGGGGTTCACACATTACCTCAGAGAGACGCCTCTTGGTATCTTCAATGCGTGCTTCAACTTCCTGAACCTTGAAGAAGGAACGACCATCGGGCGAAGCAATGGGCGAGGATGGCGCTGTTTTGGAGTCACCACTGGCAGTGGTGGTGACACGAGTTTGGGTAAAAGGTTTGAAGAGGTGCAGGTTACGGCGGGAATCAGGGGGCCGGTGAGATGGGGTATCCTGTTCAGGACGGGCTGTGTCAGTGGACAAAGATTTGACAAGAGTCTTCATCAGATGTCGGTGTCGCATAGAAGGGGCAGTTGCTGAAGGGACGCCTTCACGAGGCTCCACCTCAGTGGACAAAGACCTCACGAGGCTGAGAAATGGCTTTGAGTGCACAGCTGAGGACTTGACTGGAGATGAAGTAGAAGAGGCAGAGTAAGTGGCAGGTGGAGGGAGTTGGGTCCAGTGCTCTGAGGGCCAGGAGGAACTAGCAGGGCTATAAACAGAGGAGGAGCCAAGGCTGGTTAATAATGGCTGGATGGCTAAGGCTGAGCTTTGTGGATGGGTGACTGCTGAAGATGATGTGATAGCAGAAGACACAGGGGGCACCCCTGAACCTGCTCCTGTTCCTGTGCCTTCAAACAGCAACTCCTCACTGGCCTCCAAGGCTGTCACTATGCCCTGATCGTCACTATCCAGACCTGATGTGGACATGGCCAACTTGTAGAGTTCTTCATCCTCCTCTTCCTCCTCCTTGCCCTGGGTTGAGAAATGGATGGTGATTGTGTCACGAGAGAGCGAGCGCTGAACATGTAGTTTTGGACCCGAGGACGGCCGGAGGAATGAGGATGACGAGGAAGGCAGGTGGCTGGGTGTGTCCACATTGCTGCCTCCTTGACTGGTCATGGCAGCACTCCAGAAGGCTCAGGGCCTGTGGGCAAAAGGACAATAACCACATGAAAACAATTTTCAAGTCCTGGCAGATATCACAAATACCACCAGCTGTAGCAAGCTCAATCTTATAATCAAAGTTCCCTGTCATACATGTGGGGCTTTTAAAACCTCAAGCCAATTTTTCTAATAAACAAAACCCATAACAGACAAACCACAGGACTCCAACTCTGAAAATGACAAGAAAACATTTTCAGAACAAAAAGTTGGACTGATGCGAAGACTTCAAATGGAGAACCCTGAGGCTCTCATCTATTAAAGTTAATCAAAGTGGATGGCTGTGCAATCTACTCTTATCTCAACACAAGACACAGTGTGCCTGTAAAATTGAATAAAAATACCCCATGAAGGGCTAGTTACACACAACAGTGCATTTTTATCCCATTGGCATGGGACAGTTCAACAAATTGCATGTAGTCTGTAGTGATGCCCTCTTTCCTTAAAAGGCTAAGAATTCATACACAGTAAGAAATCCGAGGTCACAGTCCTGGATTAACATCTAAGACCAACCCAAAATTACAGCAGTGATTAAACATTACTTTTGCTGAAATGAACAACATGAGTAAAATAAGAGCGAATTATGATGTTTTTGTGAGATTTCTCATTAAATTCCCGAAAGTTTTTCTCTGAGGTCTGGAAGAGCTTCATAACTAGGAGAAAAAAACATTAGAACGCTCTGACAAAGAGGACAAATGAAACCAGAGCTATTTTGTTGTATATGTGTGAAGCAAAAAGAGAGAGAAGGGAAGAGAATGATACTTATTGTTTTTTGACGTTTGGACCAAATAGCTAAATCAGCATGCATACTGTAGAAAACTTCATTTTTCTTGTTTATTTTTATCTAATGGAATCCCCAGTCTGAGCCATATGTACAAAAAATGTTCAATGTGACTTCCTAATGGTTCCGACCGAGGTCACTGCCACAAATGTTTATTAAACTAAACGGTCATTCAACTCATGAGCCTCTTTTTCTCCCTCTTGAAGTAATGAGACAAAATATGTCGCTTGTCATGTTAGCAAAAAAACAGAAACACAATGCTAATTATCCTTAGGATTCTCCTAAAGAGAAAAACCTTACCTGAACTGAATAAAAAGAGTAAAGATTAAATTAAGGATTAATTGATTTGTATCAGTACTAAACCAAATTTGTGTTAGCTTAGTTATTAGTTAGTTGTTAGTGAACTGAAGTGTATTGAACCATTATTTTACCTGTAACGTTATGACCAGGTCTACCATAAAATTTATTATGCTAATCTGTAGCCAGTTTAGTATGACAGGAACAAATGAGTTGTGCCTTTTTCAAGGAATAGTGGCTGACCTTGAAAATCTTGTCTGCATTGCTTTTGCTTTCTGTGTAACTTCATTTTTACCAGCTCGGATGAAATGAATATCCTTGATATTCTTTTCTGCCCACAAAATCAGATCTTTTGGAGTTAGTATGTGATCGTTTGTGACTCTGCCTGTAAGCTAGCCAGCTAGCACATGCTGCTGACCATATTACATTACCTCCAATACCATCACATGGCAAATCGGATACCTTAAAAAGTATAGTTTGGTTCATGATACCAACTTCATATTTGTGCATTTGCTAATTAAGACATGCTCTTTCCAGTGGTCTAATGGTTTTTTTTTATGGAAGATCTTGCCATACATAAACAATATGCATTTGAAATATTGGTGGAAAACGATTTTTTTTTTTTTTTCATTTTTAACACACCATAGCTCTGAAAGTTTCATTTCTTTTAGACAAACACTTTGTTACCAAAAGAGTACTACAAAATACGAAATAAATTCTAGAATTTCAAACATCTGACATGTTTTAATGTTGAGATATAGAGGGCCAAATGTGATCCCAAGGATAAAACAATTTTTTTAAGTTTGTTTGTTTGTTTGTTTATTTATTTATTTATTTATTTATTTTCCTTACAGATTTCAAGAAGCTATAAAATGGTACATTTGCAGTTGTGGACACTTTGTACCTAAGAACAATTCCTGAACATTTCACATGTCTAGCTTAAATAGTTCTTTTGGCTTATGGAACCATGGTAGTTATAGTAAATTCCAAGATACGCCTCACTTATTCATGCTCCTATATCTCAAAATCGAACAAGGATACAAGGTTGAAATTTTGCATGCTGTATACTGGGACTAATAAAATTAATTTTTGAAAGTATGAAGAAAGACTGAGATGGTCAGCCTTCAGTGATCTCAGATGAACTGACTCTTGTCTTTATTTCTGTTATTACTTACAGATCCAGTAAACATAACACCCATCGGGTCAAATCAAAATCAAATTTTATCACACTATGCTTGTACTGGTGTGAAGGTACGTGCTTAGGCCTTCATCAATATTTGAACACATCATACACATTATACACACAAATGTAATGTATTATAATGTACACACTATCATACACACCTACTGTACCTACCTACATACATACATATATACATCATGTGCCATAAACTGCACAATATATATAGTATAGACAGCATATCCACCTTGAATAATAAAAAATATGATTGAGATGTCAGGGGGTAGATTGCAGTTTACTGCTACATGCCACTAGCAATAAAGTGCATAAAAAATGTGTGGTTGTGTTGAGTGGGAACTAAGTGGGGATGGAGAGGGTGCGAGAGGCACTGTACATGAAGTTCCTCAGAAAACATGCAAAGCACGTGCTTATGCAATGAAAAGTTACTGGCTTTCAGCAACTTAGCGACCTGAGAGAAACTCATGGCCAGCTAATTCTGGGCCTGATGCAGAAGTACTGTCTGCCAGATGGCAGCAGTGAGAACAGGCTGTGGTTTGGGTTGGAGGAAGTCACATATGATGCTCTGCCTCAAACAGCCTTTTCACAAAGAAGAGAAGCCCACCTCAATTATATCTCGGGAAATACAGGAAACATATCAGGTTGAAAGTGATTGGGTGGGAACCTGGCTACGGTTGTGGTGGCGACTCGGTCTTGAAATACTGTTTTATGGTGTTCTTTGTCATCCTCCTGTGTTATGTACATTATGATTTGCTGTTGCTGCATGTGTGATTCCAAAAGTGGGAAACAAGTTCAGGTAGCGGAAACCACGGTCGTGATGACTCCCACTGTGAGATCTAAAACCTATGTTTAATATGGCATTAGCTTTTTGTCTATAACCTTTGTTTTCCCTGTGCTCGGGCCACAGATAGATAATTCAAGCCTATCCTTTTAGGGATATGTAGATGGGTAATCTGCCTGGCTAGTGGTTACGGCATGTGAAATACTTTAAGCTTGATTTATTGGGTGCCTTTAAGGCCCAAGGCGGGAGTTGTCGTTATTTGTATTTTTCCAATAATTATAATTATCTCTTCAACAATTATGATAACATGATCCAATCCTTAAGACCAAGGTTATTTAGTGATTTCAGATATGATTATGTTATAATGACTTTGACCTTGTTTATGTTCTTCTGTTCATGCTTACTTTGTCCGATGTCAAGCCTCTAGGTGTCCTCGTCATTGTCTCATTGATTTTACCCTGACGTCCCAGCAAAAACGCTGAAAGTCTTTAGCGTTATTTTCAGAACTGACCTTGTGAATGTGCTGTCATTGTAAACCCAGGTTTTCTCTCTGTGAGCAAATAAATCTTTCAACCTGGATTTGAAGTCTCCTGCTTCTTTTACTACTAGTGAAGCTACAGTAGTTTCGCATCCAGAAAGATTTACAACAGCTGTCTGTACTAGCCTCAGCACAACCTTGCTCTTGAGGGCACTGCAGTTCCCAGACCAGGAGATTACACAGCTAGTCAGGATGCTTTTTAGTGTACAGGTATCGAAAGTAGAATCTGAGGATGCAGGTGTGCATACCAAAGGCAGAAGAGGTGCCGTTTTGCCTTCTTCACTACACATTCGGTGTGCACAGTCCATGTAAAGTCCTCAGTGATAAGTACAATAAGGAAATCAAAGCTGCTGGTCCTCTCAGTTGTCCTGTAGTCCCACTGACTGCTGCCTTCCCCAAATAAAGTTTTTGCCCAGACTTTCAAAGCACCTGCTTATGATTAGGGGTTAAGGCGAGTCATCTAGACAGGATAAATTAGCAGACTTTGACCGATACAGGGACAAAATTGGACTTTTTACAGCACAGTGAAACTACCAACAGGGAGAGGAAGAGGTTGTAAATATTGCCAAACAGTCCTGCACGTTTTCTATCGTTCTACTGAATTAAAAACAGTGATCTATACATATTTTTCCCAAAAGTACTGGAACAGCAAGGCCAATTGTTTTTGCTGTACATTGAACGCACATAGGTTTGAAATCAAAACATTATTATGAAACGAGAGATCAGAATTTCAGATTTCATTTCCTCATATGAACATCTAGATGCATTAAACAACTTAGAACATTGCACCTTTGGAAACAGACCGCTCAACAGTTTGGTGATCAAAAGAATAGGAACAGATAGTCCTAAAGTAAATGAAAACTTGCTAGTTGGCTTTTCCAGGCTTGTACTACTGCTTCTTTCAGTTGTTTGTTTTGGGGGTGTCTCTCTTCTGTCTCTTCTTCAGGAGGTGAAAAACATGCTCGGTTGTGTTAAGGTGGTGCTGACTGACTTGGCCAGTCTAAAACCTTCCACTTTTTTCCCCCAGATGAAGTCCTTTGTTGTGTTGGCAGTGTGTTTTGGGTCATTGTATTGCTGCATGATGAAGTTCCTCATTTCTTTGTAAGCTACATCATCAATAAAGATTAGTGAGCCTGTTCCAAAAGCAGCCATGCAAGCCCAAGCCATGACACTATCTCAACATGCTTGAGCGATGAGCTCCTACGTTTTGGCTCAATAGCAGATCTTTTCTTACCCTCTAAACTTTTTCATTAAATCATAACTGAGGGAGCAGGCAGGATTGGTCCAACTTTCTGTGAGGAGGAATGTGGGATTGATTTCGAATTCCTCCAGGGGCAGGTGGGCTCTACTGTGAGTCGATTTACAGCTATCCAACTACCACCAGTGCGATTCATCAAGGAGAACTTCAGAGCCTACGAATTCATTCAGAAATTGTTCCAGTGATGTCAGGGGAAACATGTGTTCTTTTCACGTTAAAAATGGCAAAGACTGTAAGAGAAAACATCTTACTGAGAAACCGATCCACAAAGACTGCCTGAGCCACTGGCCCTCAGCATCCACTGTGTGTGTCTACGTGTGGGAGGTTGACATGGTAAGGCAGATAGACTGACCACAGGAGCAGCTACTACAGGCACTAATGCACCACAATAACACCCACACACACAGGAGTCTGAGCGAGACAGGATAATTCTACATGCAGGCAGATGGAGTTCTGTCGGTGAAATACAGCAAGAAGCCCAAACACTGCAGGGGAAGTCTCCATTTCTGTGGATTGAGATGCACAAAATAGATACTAATACCTGTGATTCAGCATTTGCTAAGAATAGAACTGGGATATGAAAGGAAGATAAAGGGGCCATGCAGAGAGGCAAGAGGCTTGATCAGAAAATGTGGGCGATTAAAAAAAAAAAACAGCATGAGAAAGAACAACAGAATGATGACGCATTTAATCAGTGGAGCTGGTCATCAGTGGAGCAGGTTAAATGGCTCCCATTAGTCATGTCCCTCTGTCTTCACTTTCATGAAACATCGATTTAAAACATTCAAGAATTCAAGCAAAACATGATAAACATACCCCTGAAGCAGAACTGACACCTGGTCCAACATTAAATGTAGGAAGTACTCAAGATTAACGCTGATTAAACAGAAACCACACCAGACAGAGCTTTAATACTTGACACATAGCACAGATGCATCCACAGCCACACTGAAGAGCCTGGGCATGATATTATGCATCCAAAAGCTAAGGTCAAGAGGGCAAAGACTCCCCTCTCCCCCAAAATCCCATTTCAGGAACCAAAATTAGCTGGTCAATCTACCATAGTGATTTTTATTAACTGGTTGGAAATCCATTTTAGTTAAATTTGAACTGAATTCTTCACCCCTTTCGGTGCGGGAGTCGACTAAAGTCGACATGTAGGGGTCTGGTGCTACAGCCATGCATACACGTCGACAAAAGTCAACTAAAGTAAATCGTTCAATTGTACTCGCTAGGCAGCGTCACTCGAGGTAATTTTTAGTAATATACTGTTACTGTTGTGTGTCAGAATACCATTTGGAGCGCGTTGTTGACAAGCTATATTACGATATGCAGTAAAAATGCCATGGAAAGGAAAGTTTAGCAAGGAGAAGGTTCTGAAATTAGTGATGGATGATATATCTGACCTGTCTGACAATGATTTTAACGATGCAGAGATAGTGAGTGAGAGTGAAACCGAAGCTGCAAGGGCTTTTAGCAATCTTGAAACTGAAACTACAGGGCCGTCTACAAGGGGAAAAACTCGTCAAGCCTCCACTCGTTCTGTAAAGATAACTCCACCTGAACAGTTTCTACTGGTGCAAAGTCAAAGCGATGGCCAGAATTTACACACAAAATATTCAGCACTGGGGCAAAGTAAAAAAAAAATTTCAGCACTGAAGGGGTTAAGAATATCTTTTAAGAATTCATAAAGGGTTTTCCATGCTTAGTGATTGGAAGCTGATTGGACTGCTACTTATTAGTTTTAGTAATGTTCGGCTCCGTTTGCTCTCATACAAAGTTGCTTCTGCCAGGATAGCTTCCAGCTTCTCTGCCCTTTCATCATCTGAATATTTTTTGACTTATGATGCGTTTCATAGGGCGGCACGGTGGTGTGGCGGAGGTTAGCACTGTTGTCTCACAGCAACAAGGTCCTGGGTTCGATCCCTGTGGTCGACCTGGGCGCCTTTCTGTGTGGAGGTTGCATGTTCTCCCCGTGTCCATGTGGATTTCCTCAGGGTACTCCGGTTTCCTCCCACAGTCCAAAGACATGCACAGAGGGGATTAGGCTAATTGGCTACTCTATATTGTCCGTAGGTGTGAATGGTTGTTTGTCTCTGTGTGTCGCCCTGCGGTGGATTGGTGACCTGCCAAGGGTGTACCCTACCTCTCACCTGAAGTCAGCCAGGATTGGCTCCAGCTCCCCCCCGACCCTAAACAGGATTAAGCATCAGAAGATCAGTTTCGTAATGTCCTATGACTTATGCCCATAACTTTTTTTTTTTTTTTTTAAACAGAGGCAAAAAAAGTGTTTTTGGGGGAATACAGTGAACCGCCAACCCCCCGCGAAAGGTCAAACCGCAATACTGCCGTGTCACATTAATTTTTATTATTTATAAATATTTTCAGGCTTTATAAACCATTTGCACTGTCTTATTAACCTTTTCCACACTCTTATAAACACTTCCCATGCTTCTAATCACTTTCTACACTCTTAAACATACATCATTTTAACAACATATAAAATCCTATATCGGGCACTGACCAGATGAGATGAGCGGTCCCTGAGCCAATCAGCACCCAGGATACACAACACAGCGCTCTCTGGTTGGTCGCCTCCCATCCAATAGTGTGTCGTGTA
>JAQMCW010000008.1:12199551-12229513 GCA_030068335.1 Chrysichthys cranchii | reverse complement strand
CATGGTGATAAGCTACACCTGCACCTAATCAGTAATCAGGTGACTGAGAACGCGGAAGTCTTTCCGCCATGTCATGCAGGTGCTCTTGGGAGTTGGAGTCCGCGTGTGGTTGCGGGTTGCCAGCACCCGTGACAGATACACAATGTTACCCTTTTTCATGGAAGGAGTGACAGTACTAATATGGATTAAACTGGGAGAGAAAATCTTGTTGTTAGCTGTATGACTTAAGTATATGCCAATTTGACCCTGCATATTTTGTTCTACAAATACTGACAGTGTTGTTCTACCACTGTACCCTGAAATGCAGGTTTCTTCCAAATAGATCCTAAGGTCCCTGCCTCCCATTTCACCTGCAGCACAGCTGTTTACATATCTGTTTTACTGCAAAAGCTGACATGGAGCCACCGTGTTCATTATACATACAAGTACCAAAGTTCAGGAGGAACGTAGTGCGAGGGATGCAGGTTTCACCCTTGCATTTTTGTGTTTCTGTCACTTCATCTCAACAACACACGTCTATGCATACATACACACAACATACATATATGTACACACACACACACACACACACACATATATAGATAGATAGATAGATAGATAGATAGATAGATAGATAGATAGATAGATAGATAGATAGATATATTCTGTCTCAAATAATCACAAACCACAAACAGACCAGGACACCTCTTTCTTGAACTTACCCCCCCACATATACAAGCACAGACTTCACAGTCTCAGCTTGGTGTGGGGAGGCAATTTTCCCCTGAGATGAGAAGAGAAACATGGTTGTTCGCCGCCCAACAGCATCCTTCCACAACTACATTGCAGTGTTGGTTGTCACTGATGGGCTTCGGTGATGCTTTACAGTGACACCTGGCTCTGTGACGCCTCAACCTAGGCTGGCGCTCACACACGCTCACAGTGCTGTCAGCCTGTCCTGACAGAGCTCGCTAGACAGCTAGCGGCAAACACACATAGCGATGTCGAAGTTAAGAGGATGGGGGCCCATTATTCCGGCAGCCGCAGGGACGTGGAGATTCAAAAAACCACACAGAACATGATGAAAAGCCCTCCGAAGCGTTCTCTCAGCAAGTTTGGCCAAGCTTTGACTGTTTCAGGCTCTTCCACCTCCCCGTCTAGTGCACTGTAGAAACTTTCCAAGCATTTCTCAGGCTGTGACATAGTAGATGCAGTGGATATTATTGAAGTAGATGGAGTAATATGAAGAAACCATTGGTTGTATGGGACCTCTTGGGATAAATCTGTATAATCTCTTTGTTATTTCTCTATTTACAGTTAAAAATCAACAGGTTCTTGTCTCCTTGTATGCAGAAAAATGCTTCTTTTTTAAAAATTGTTTTTAAACTTCATATTTATACAGACATGATTACAATCTTTTAATTGCTTAGGAAAAGATTCTGCATCTGAACCTCATGGCCAACTAGGGTCTTTCTGTCTGGAGTTTGCATGTTCTCCCTGTGTCGGTCCCACAGTCCAAAGACATGCAGATTGGGTCAACTGGCTGCTCTAATTTGGCCATAGGTATGACCGTAAGTGTGAATGATTGTTTGTATCTGTGTTAGCCCTGCAATATATTAGGGACCTGCCCAGAGCCTACCCCTCCTGTTGCCTGAGGTCAGCTGGGATCGACTGCTTTCCCCATGACCCTTAATGGATAAGCAGTGTAGAGAATAGATGGATAGATGGACTTTGCTTGGTCCAGAAACAAGAAACTTTTGATGGCACAGATCTGTGTTTGTGTTTGTGTGTGTGTGTGTGTGTGTGTGTGTGTGTTTCCAACCTCCCAGAACCACTTGCTTACATGAAAATAACGTTTCATTTCGCTCAAACATCCTTGTGGAGATTAAACAGGCTCTGTTAACAAGATGGCAAGCAACTTCAAAACAACTTGCTGCTACTTTGAATGTCTTTTTGTCCCATCCAATGGAAAAATACAACAATTGGCCGAGTTCACCAACCCTGGAAAGATGACTCCAGTGGAAAATGACTCTTCTATCCAGATCTGGTTCTTCCTTCACACTCCAAGCACTATAAACAAAATGATGCAGGCCATAACCTACACACATCAGCACACACAGGATGTATGGATTCATCTGCAGTTCACTTAAAAACGCTTAGGTCCTTCGGGCTCCAAAGTAATTGTTTCTTGGGGAAAAATCTAATTTATGTTAGGTTGGATTGATCTAGTCATTCATCTCCTGTAAACATTTTATCCTGTTCAAGGTCACAGTGGATTCATGGAGCCTATCCTGGGAACACAGGAGCAGAATCTGAGAAACTCCAAATGGACGGTAACCTGAGATAGCGATTCAACCTGACCGTCTGGAGCTGTGAGGCCCATTGTGTTATCAGGATAGTGCCCGTGATGTATCTAATAAGAAGTATTTTTAAAAGTTTATTCGCTTCCGTGAAATTATGGTCCGGTAAATTTGAACGTGAAAGCACTGAAAGGTTTAATGTTTGTGAATGTGCAAGGAAAAGGTGTTCCTACATGTCTAAATGTAGATTCTTTAGATTTTCTTTATTTCGGACTGTTGAAATTACATTCCTAAATTGTCGGATATGTATAGAATCAACGATATTTGTGTTTTGCCAGATTGTCTCACATTTACAAAATGCTTTAGAATTGTACACCTATCAAGTGTGTTTTATACTTTAGCCATCTACCTTAAACCCAGCGTTACCATCTATATCCGTGGAAATTTTAGCAGGAGACTTTAAAAGGAACGTGAACGCCACACACTACTGATAAAAGGAGGCGCGACAATCTTCACAAACTGAAAATGAATAAAAATCACAAATGGTTTGAGATACAGAGGCAAGCATACTTAAAAACAAATTGTATGGATTTGATTTAAATCAAGAAATATTTGCATATGAATTGCGTTCTATGCCTGTGTTGGCTATTCTTGTTCCTCACACCGGAGCCACCTACGCTACAGACTGCTCCTGCTCCGTGATTGATTCAGATTGTCACAGCACTCCTGCCTGGTGCCTCCTCACACACCATTATAAAGAATTCCACTGTCACGCCGTCCTTCCCAGGCATTGTTTGACATCAAAGCATGATGGTGCACATTATCATTTTTAATCAGCAGCTGTGAGTCACGCTGGCACAGGATGCCTCTGGCCCCCCGTGCGCCCATTACCCTCTTGCGTACAGGAAAGCCAAACAAAACGGCTCCCTTTGAGTGCGCAAAGTGACCTGTCACTGGAAATTAGCGAGACCCCCCTTTCGGCTTGCGCCGTCGCCACTTGGCACTAGCTCATCCGCAGGATCTCTTTTCATCTCATTTGCAGATGGGCAGATGGGGAGTAATGAGAGCCGGGCTCAGCTTGTTACCCTTGTGCGTTCCCTTCAAACCTCAGACAATTAAAGAACACACCACAGGACAGGGCGCTTTAGCCAAGTCGCCTCATAAAGCTAGTACCATTCATCATCATAACCTAATTGGAAGGACGGTGTTTATAGTTAATGAACATAAAGTACATAAAACGAGTGACTTCAGAGGGAGTTCTGGCCATGACCCATGACCTAGACCTGCATCTAAAGAAGCAGATGAATATCTCTTCTTTCTCAACAGACCGAGCATGAAAGCAGCTGCCGTAACACAATGGGCGAACAACAATGGCTGATGTGAAAGAGGGTGCCGGAGCACACTGGGCTAAAACAAATGCGAGTGCTCCACACAGAGCCAATCTAACACACCGTGCAGTGCAGCAGAAGGCTCAGACATCTTGTTTGTTTTCTCTGGCACCGTGAATATGCTCAATGAGATACGGTTCCATGGAAGGAGAAAGGAAAACAGTATATTACACTATTTAAAAAGGGCTGTGGGATTCCAGATTCAGCCAATCGAACATATTTTTAATTCCTTAAAGGGTCCTTTTTTTCTTCTCCTTTCAGATCAGACCCAGCTTCCCCTACTGTATATTATCGGTGGTATTCCACGTGTGAATAAGTTCATAAGCCCTAATATTTTCCTAAGAAAGACTTTTTTTCCTGAACGACTTTGATATATTAGCTCAAGAGAAACTGCGCGGTAGTATGGATGCTCACTTGCCACTTCACAGCTCCTGGGTTACTGTCTGAACAGAATTTGTAATGTTCTTCCTGTGTCCATGTGGATTTCCTCCAGCATCTCAGCAAGTGAGAGCATTGCAACTGTTTTTTTTTTGTTGTTTTTATTTTTTGTTTTTTTTTAAATAAAATAGCTTGTTATCCACTACTAAGTATTCCTGGTGTACACTCTGGATGGGTTGTTCATCACTTGCTGGTACAATTCAAGTTAAAAGCAATCCATAGGATACATGGGGTCAAAGACACAGCTGACAAATATGTGTTGCGTTGACACAGATCTTTAACACAGTTTCATAGGAAAGACAGGTTAGACATAAATAAGGGTTCTGCTACCCCTACCCAGATTTCCTGCTCACACGTGCGCTCGCTTGCTCTGCTTTGGAAAACACATGCCATCTGCTAAACACCGCGCGTCACAAGGTCGTTAAAACTTCATCATGACAGAGATGCTCCCTCCAAAGTCAGCCATATATTTACGTCATATACGCAGAAACAGAGATGTGAGATAAGAAGTTCATCTGGTCCTTCTGGTCATGTTTATTCTATACCCCAACCTTGCTTAATTCTGATACTTTATTGTTTCTATAGTAACTGTTTCTTTTCTATAGCTGTTATAATGAGAGGGACAGGGAATCGTGCACACTTTCCACAACATTTAATAGAACTATAAATGGTGAAAGTGTGAAATAATTGGAAAAGATCACTGGGATTTTAGACTTTGAAACACTTTGTGGCATGCTATTATTGGAAAAATCATCAACGCTGGGATGGTACAGTGATTCCTTGCCTTTAAGAGTGCCCCCTGATATGGTTTATCACTTAGGAGTCTTTTCACATGCAATGAGCTATTGTCTTTGTGGCTTGAGACAAATACATCAAAGCTACAGATTTGTCAGATTTCAGCGATGCCGATAACGCAGGACATGCTGCTTTATACAGAAAATAGAACAGTGCACTTGAATGGAAGGTGGGGAATGGCTGACCAGGCTGCATCATACCGCTGTGGGATTTTATCTCTTGCAACACAGCTCAGATCTCAACCACAACCTCCAGAACCAGACTGCCTCAAACCGGCCTCTCAAACAGCAGCGATCCAGAGGTGCTGTATCAGATCAGATCTTTGGAAGCTTATCAACCTCAGGCGAAATCAAACAAAGAAGTGCATATTCTCGTTTATGCGTCATTTCCTTGTATCAAGGCCCTTTCCCCCCTCCTTCGTTCTTGTTTACTTTTAAATGTTAAACCTTTGAAGTGCTTCAAAGACAAGGTGCAATAGTTGGATGGCTTGTCTGGTATGCTAAATGTTAAATTTCCACCATTTTCCGATGCCCAGATAGGGGTTTCTGGATGTGGTTTCTTAAAATGGAAAATAATAAACAAGTGTTGTTGATGAGGGCAGTAAATCATAGGCAGTTATCATGGTAAATCCAACTTAGGTGATAATAATTCCTGTGAAGTTCCCCTTAGAATATGCATAATGATTGTACATGGGATAAGGTAATGAACTTTTGAACTTTTTGGGTCCTTGAGAACGGATGTGAATGTTCCATGTTTTTATGTCCAACATACAAGTGACCGTAATTAATGTACGCCACTGATGAAAGGCGCAGCGGATTTTCCGGTATCCATTGCTTTTGTTCCCATCGTTCTATCCATCATGCTTTCCTGTGCCATCTCGTGATCCCCAGTCCTCACACAGACAGACTGGCCTGAGAGAGAGAAAAAGAGACAAACAGAGCCGGACCGAGCCAGCATCCTGCCTGTCAGACTTTAAAGCACAGGAAGGAGACTGCTCTCTCTTTATGGCCTGCAAGCTCCCCCAGATAAGACCAGAAGGCCCAGGAGGAGCAGAAAGAAACACAGCTGGACAATTAGGGCAGGAGCGGGGAGGTGGATGGGGAGTCTTCCAGCAAGAAGGTTCTGAAGTTCTGATAAAGCCAGAGAAGAAAAGTCACCCACCAACTTCCATCATATTTTATTCCCCGTTCTGTCGCCGCCGATAGAATAATGAGAAAAATGAGCTTGCAGCCACACCACTGATGTTACAGTACACATGCTGAGGATGGACGTAGATCAAAAGGAGTGGGGGGAGGGGCTCGTGCCAGTAAGATAGATAGCAGAAAACACTGAATATGGGCCTGAAGATTGTTCAAAGACAGTCAGTCATACAGCGATTAAAGCGTGGCCTGACAACCAATGTTAAACGACAGATCCACCAAACTCGTTCGCAAAAGTAGTCCTTGCCTATCTAAATGGGCCTTAAATCAATCGAAGGACCATGACACTGCAGATCACATAACGAACGTCCACTCATGAGTGGTTTAGCAGGAAATCAACCGGCTCTCAACTTGTTCTTGAGTTTATGGCCATGCTAATGCCTGGATTGAAACAGCCATGTGGAGTTTGAGTGGAAACTCTTTGACAGCTCCTGTAGCACAAGTTTAAAGGAGCATAGGGGGTCACCCTTTCAAGCCTAACAAGAGAGAAAAGCTGCAATAGAGTAAGAGAATACCTCAGATCTCTCCTTCTTTCTCAAGCATATCTGAGAGAATAGCTCAGATCTCTTCCTTTCTCTCTCGCTCTTTCTCTCTTTCACCCTGACTCTCCAGCTGGTCAGGGTCACGCAGGCACAGGCATCTTCATATCTTGCGATTAGCCCGTGTGCCTCAAAAGGAAGGCTTTGAAGTGACACCAAAGTCAGCCCCTTACATCTCTCATCTAGGGGGTTTCTTTTAACACCAGAGGACCGACATTTCAAGCTTCTCTCCCGCTTTGTGTGCAGGCCGCTTTGAATTCTTTTTTAAACACTAATTTTCACATCTTCAAGGCAGAGGCTAAACCTCATAGTTAAGATTCCTCGCTTTGACATCTTCCTTCGGAGCCAAACAAGCATTCAAGTGTAGCTGAAGCTTCAAACGCGATGGAGGGGAGTTGACCAGGTTTGATAATATTGTTCGCTGGTCCTTGGTGTGCTCTGTTGCTCTGTTATCTTTATGAGACTTCTATACAATACAATAATCAAGCTAATTGCGTCCAGTGTGAAACAGGTGATAACTTCTCATAGATCAAATCTCTTATTAACTTCAGGTCCTTACCTAAGGAAACAAAAACCCACAACACTTTATACTTCCATACACGCATTACCTCTTGCGTGCCCATTGGTTAAGTTCATGGTTATGTCCATAAGCTAAATTTTTAGCGTATTATTTGGGCAGAGTGTGGCTGTAAAAACATTCTTCAACAACCAGTGGAATGTAGGCTTGATTCCTGAGATGTAAAGCTAAGATTGATTTAGTCCTATAGAGCAGCTGGTTCAGGTTTCTCTTCTCCCTGAAGCTGCTGACAAGTCCTTGAGCAAGACCTTAACCTCAAATAAGCTCCAGGGACACCACAGCCAGGCTTCCAAGCTTAAAGCAGCTCGTGTCATCCTAAGCGTGTATCCCATTTTACCACTGAGCTAACAGAATATACATTAATAAAATAACAACAAAAAGACATATCTCCCGAGCGAACAGGAACTATTACCATCATCCTAAAAGTGTAAATAAACGAGTGTCCCTAAAGAGCTTAACCAGTTCCCAGATGTTTTCTTTAAACCAGTTGACAGTTAAAATGGAGATGATTTCGTTTTGAAAACTAGTCCACGATTTCTTTGAAAATTTTTGTGAAATACGCCTCACATCACCTATGCCATCATCTGACAGTGAGGTTCCAGTTTAACCCTTTATCGGGCGAAGAACCATATTTGGTCATTTCAATGCACATCCAGAATGGCCTTCCAATGCTTCTCTGTGAGGTCCTAGAACCACATGGGTTCCTCCCATCCGAAATAAATGTTCCTTATGTTTATATGTCCTGGCCATATAACTCTACTGACCTTGATTTTCAAAGATAAAAATAAAAAAGATTCTTGTAATATCAAGTCTTATAATATTCTCCAATAACACTCTAGGGTTGAAATCTTGAATTTAAATTGTTCACTTAGTGCCCTAGAAAGGGTTCAGCTTGAATTAGTGAAAGTTTCCTTTACTCACTGCTCAGGCTTCTGAAGACGTTTCTTTATGTAATGGACAAAACCTGTTGATTCAGGGAGGGAACGTTAACTGTCTTATCTCAGGGTTGAATCTCTAATACAATGATCTGGAATTTGAGACCGGAATCCTGCTTTTGTGAGGGTTTTATCTCCAGATGTTCTTTAATAGCCAGCTGTCATTTACAGAGACAGCCAAAGAAAACTTAAAAGTAAAATAAAGGCCTTTAGATGATTAAAACAAACAAACAAACAAACAAATAAAAAAAAATCCTAGTGAAAACCTAGAAATGACAAGCTTCTAATGCCACCAAAACTGGCATCTTCCTGTCAGCCCTAACCCTTTCCTTTGTCATTTAATCTCTCTTGCTTGCAAACAGCAAGGGTTCGTTTTCCTGCTTCTGCTGGGAAGATTTCACAGTTCAAACACTGGCATAAGCTCCTGGTTTGTTTAGACCAACCTCCACCCTCGCAACAGTCAAGCACAGAGGTTCACTTTCTTTTCTTTTTCTTTTTTTTTTCTTTTTCTTGTCTCCTCCTCCCCCTCTCTTCTGCTTACCTCGATCCTTTAACCAGCAGAACATGGGTTTTCACACCAATGCTCTCCCTCTCGCCCTCTCTCTCCTCCCTTTCTGTACCTTCCCTCTCTCCGATCCCCTTTCAATCTACCCTTATCATATAATCCATTACCTCTGCCCAGATTTTGAACTTTCAAATGCTTTCAAGTGCTCTCTTTCTCACTCTCTCTTTATGTACCTCAGTGTTCTGTCTTTAAAGACTAGTGTGTGGCCGAGTGCCTCATGTAAGCTGAGTGTGATCGTCTGATCCCTGTCCAAGCCGACTCGTCTCAGCAGTGGGTCTGGTTCCTGGGACAAGGGGAATGGCTGGTTGATGCTGCTCAAACCCCTGAGCATTGCTTTCCACAGAGGTGCATGACATAATATCCAGGGAATGCTTGAGGGGAAGGGGGCAACTCCTATCCACTCACCTACTCTAATAAACACATATTGTATGGTGTCCTTGCTGGATCTTTGGAAATTGGTGTAGTTCTCGATAGAAGTTGTTCTCAAAATTTGGTCTGGAGAACCCCCAGGGAAGCATAGCCAAGGGGTTTCTTGTTGTTGTTGTTGTTGTTGTTGTTGTTGTTGTTACAGTGGTGGAAATCACAAATCTTCCATATTTATTATTGAGTTATTATAGGTAGTAACCCATTTGATGGTCCCTTGAACTGATTTATATACACCTCAATAAGTAGAAATTCCCTAATGAAAAATCTCTATGGCTCCAATAAATGGCCAAATGTTTAGCCTGGCTGCTTTGTATGCCCTCCATTCAGAAATGTAACATTTATGACCATTTTCATGGGGTATTTGAGACATGTTTACAATACTCACAATCACTGATTGTTTCCGCATCCACAGGAAAGCAGCTCGACTCTCTCTCTTTCTACATCTCTGATCTTCTGAACGTTTGTTGATATGCTCCGTCAACGTAGCCATCATGCAAGTGTGCATTTTGTTGTTTCTCTTGCTAGGGCATCTTTGCAGCCATACTGTTTAATCATCAGGAGGATGTTTAGATTTCCGTTGCACGTTGCAGGGAACAAAACATAGCTGCTCCATCACAGCCCTCCAAACAAGAACCATATGTTTGTGTCTCTTTCCCTCACCACCCCATCTTTTCCTCCCCTTCCAGAGGCCCTCCACCCCGCCCGAGCCAACGCTACCCCCAACTGGCTTTCCATGGGAAACGTGGAGGCCCAGAGATCCAGAAACATATGTGGTTAGCCATAAAAATGGCACATGGACTGTATGCTCTCCTTGCACTCAGCCCCCAACCCTTCAACCCTGCATACCTACCCTCACACTGAAAAAGTCGAAGAACAATAACAACAGAAAAATGACAACAAAAAAAAAAAGTGAAAACAAGGGGCCTTTGAAGAGCGTTTAAAACAATGGGCCTCATTTATCAAACGGGATACAAAGAGATTTCTTCGTAAATCCATTGTACGAGCATTACGTGAGAAATTGTGTATATGTGAAAAGTCTGTCAATTGAAATGGAATAGTCGTATTCCATGCTCAGACGTGTGTAAAAACGTACGCATAACTTCCACTTATCGACTTCAGATCATATAATTTCCATGGATTCCTGCACTATTAGATATGGAATATACGCTTGAGTAAAATTGCTTGTTTTGATTATGCTTACACTGTTTAGCAGATGCCCTTATCAGAGCAATCTATAGAAGTGCTTTGTAGTCTCTATCAATAACACATCTTCATGCAAGTTCACTAGATAAGGGACAAAGAATCCCATCAAAAGTACTTGTGAAACCCAGTCATTTCATATTACTGGCATTCATTAGAAAATATGAAAAATAAACATCTCCATAACTAGAAACAAATAAAACTAATCATTCAGTTATGATTTTTTTTTTTTTTTTAAGTAATGTCTACATATAAACGGAGGATGGGGGTCTGTCTGTCCATAGCCTTTAGCCTTGAACAAGTGCTTCAGATGATGGCTGATTTAGAGCTAGCATTCGGTTCTTCTCCTTCTTTATGGAGTTTATCAAAGCAATATGCTAGCAACGCCCCATCAATCACCTGGAATATCATAGCAACTACCTAGCAACCATATAGAAACCTCCTAAGACCTGGACCATTATAGCAACCCATTAACACCCTAGCAACCAGCTGACACTGCCTACCAACCCACAAGCTACAACCTTGCAACTGACTGGGGTCACCCTATAAAAGCCACCTAGCAACACCCTAACAACTAGCCAAGTTTTCTTACCAACCAACTAACTACGAACGTGCAACCAAAAGAGATTGTACTGAAACCTCCTGAAGAACTTAAAACATAGACTTTAGCCTTTAAACATTTACATGTGTAACTGTTCAGAACAACCAAGTAGCAAAACTTTACCAACAAATAGCACAGCATTGTTATTTTATTAACATGTACATATTATTAACTTACACACAGCATTAATGTATTAATGTTCATGTCGTTTTCTGGGTGTCACCACATGCGAATGACCTTTGGGACCTCGGGGACACGTTTTGTACATTGCGAGTGATAAAAAAAAAAACCTGAATGACACGAATACAAAGGAAATCTGAATTTTCTGAAACTTTTTAAATGGCTTCTGCAAATATTTACACACAAATGTGCTAAAAGATTGATAAATGAGGCCCAGAGAGGGGAAAGGAACTGCTGATGGGCAAATAGCTCATAAGTACTGTGTATTGGAAAGGGAAAACAAAAGTGAGTGGCCACACGATACTTCAAGAGGCCTTCACAACAATGCAGATCTTGCTGCAAGACACTTAATCTCTTTCAATCTATGAACCTTAGACAAACATCTCCAAGGAGGAGCTACAACCCCCACCACAGACCTGCCTGTCCTTTTCCTGTGTTCTGCCCTCAGGATCTGAAAATCTGTTGTCCTGATCAGAAGGAAGATGTAAGCAATTTAAAATCCCATTCGCGTGTTCCTTCTTTAGCGTTTGCCGAGCCAGCGAGCAGTGGTTTACAGCTGGAAGGCTACACCAAACATCTCTAATCTTACCGAAGCTCTAATTCACACTGAAGACACCGCTGATTGGAAATGCCTGATAACTAATACCCAGTGTCTTTCTGTTCTCCCCCTGACCCCAGGTATTCATTTCCAGAAATGACTTGTGACTATAGATTGTGGCAGGGTAGGAAGGTGATAAATAACTGCACAGAAAAAATTATGTCAAGAAGCTGTCACACTTACTGTACACTAAAGGCTATTTATAGAATTTTTCGAGTAGCCCCGTAACGGGCAGTGCATAGTCAATAATACTTAACCAACAAAACGTAAACAAACGAATTATACAAAGATTTTCATAAAGTTCTAGTCCATTCCCTATTCATCCAGCACCCCAACACAGATGAAGAGCACAACAAAACCCCCACAAACAGTAGGTGATCAGAGTGAACATCCCTACCTAACCTAACACTGCGACCTCACTGCTTCATTTGACTCACAGGTAAGGAAATTTAGCTCATCAGTCTTTCAGATGAGCAACTTTTTTGATCAAAGCTTTGTTGAAATCAGATGCAATGATTTTATAAGCAATTGGTGCAGTTATCATGCTTTCTGGGTGCTACATTTGCAGTCCAAAGACACATTAACAACCTAGCTACTTTTGTGTATATGCAGCTAGATAACCATGTTACTAATCAGGAAAAAGCCTGAAATCTACAGACTAAAACTTTGTTCATATTCATAATGTATTTGAATGGATTTTAAAAAAAAGAAAGAAATTCAGATGTGTTTGATGCTTTGGTACAAGACATACCCAGAAGCTAATTGGTGTTAGTGGAATTGTGAATGAGGACTTCATAAGCTGAATATTTCTTGAATGGCTGATATATGTGGTGGGCTTTTGCCCCTTCTGCCCCTGTGCAGAACCCTTACAGTTAAAGCCGAGAGAGGGCACAATGGTTTGGCTTAATCAAGAAATCTTTAAATAGTGTGAGAAGAATGGAAGAGAATGGGTGACATGGGAGGTTTGCTCTTGCCATCCTGGTGGCGTCTGGCCACTACCCAGACCAGGCCTGGCTGACCACACAGTCCATGCTGCAGTCTGCAGAATCTAGGGTGCGGTGGACAACTATGCACAACCATGCATGTTTGCACTCAAATTGCGGGGTTCGAGAAGTACGTAGTGGGGCCCCGGCAGAGAGAGGGAAAGACTGCGAGCAAGCATGCCATTCTTCAAAGCCAGACTGGTGTCATATCCCATCAGCCCTGTGTTCTGCCATCACGGATTTATTTCCTGTTTTTACCGTTGTTTTTTCGGTGCCTTTGATCAGCAAAGTGACAACTGTCACAAACAGGTGCTTAGAGTTAAGGTGGCACAACTGGCAGACAAAGATTGTGTCACACTTCATTCCCAGCTAGCGTTAGAGCATTTAAATACACATGTTTGTATGGCTGCTGTTGTTTCAGATTTTGTGGAGTAGTGAGATTTTTTTTCCTTTTGAAATATGTAGTATGAAGAGGAAAAGTTATGGGGTTGGGTTTTTTGTTTGTTTAACTGGAGCTTAAAGACTTCGGTGCTTTATTAACCTTCACAAGGTCACTTCGCTTCACTTATCTTTAATTCCATGTAAGATACAATGTTCATGTTGAGATATATTCAGATTGTGAAGCTTATGGAGCAAATAACTACCCTAGTTATTAATATTACCATATACACATTCATCCTCAATAAATGTCTGTTCAGCGTTTTTGTGGATTCAGATATGCTACTAGGTTCCTTATATTTTTGGAGCCAGAAACAACTAAGTTCATTTTAAAATACTTATTACTAGGTAATAAGTGTGTGAGTGGGTCCCACACATCTCTCATTAAGGTGAGTGCTGTTGTCAGAGCCAGGATTCACACATCATGCTAATCGTGCTGCCAGTTCCACCTCTGGGTTTTTGTTTTCTTGAGTGTTTCTGGTGGAATAGAATTTATGCACCATAGACAAGGCAAGAGCTTCAAACTAGAATCCATCCTATGGAGGGAGATTAGAAAGGAGGCTTCAACCTAGACAGTTCAGAAACTGAATAAAACCATATATTGTGTTTCAGATATATAGCCCAGCATATGCTCAAGAACAAAATGCAGGAACACCAAACACTTCAGGGAGCAGCAGTAAACGAGGATGAGAAGAAAGGGACAGTGGCAGTTTTTGAAGGAGAAGTAATCCCACATGAAAAGCTCATCTATGGCGTTAAACCATATCCAGCTCTTCAAACAAAACGTGGCAAGCAACGACACGATGCACGCTTTTGCTCACTCCACAAACTTAGCACAGACGCCTTGACTGTTTTGAATTGTTCCAATTCATCACGCTCTGTCAAATCAAGGAAACTGAATGAATGCGAGCAAGACAAATATCTACAAAAAAAAAAAAAACCCTATCATTCCACACACAGCCAGGCTGGGATGCAGCCCAGCCCTGAGGCACCGAGTGCTTCTTTAGCTGTAATCATAACCTGGCGTTAGGATCCACCACTATCGCCACACCCCAAGCTTTCCCTTGCCTTCTGTTTTTAGAACATTTGTGCCCTCACCGGATTTCTGCCGCCTCTGTTTTTATCACCTCTCACTCTTTTTTTCACCTCCTCCTTGCAGTGCTTTACCTTCGGATACCATTAGTGTCCATTCAGCATAAGCACTATGATTATGTGTCTGATGGAAACCACCAATCTCATTTGTCCCAATTCACCTTCTTCTCACCCTTTTCTTCCGCCCTTATTTATCCTTTGCTTCCCTGCCAATCCTTTTCCCCTGTCCCTATTTATCCACTGTTTCCTTCTACGTCCTTTCAGTCCCACCAACCTTGTCATTTTTGGTTGTTCCTGCTTTTCTATCCAACCCCTGGTTGTGTTTTCCTCCCCTTTTCTTTACCTGCCAAACAGATCTGTCAACAGGGAGCTATTGTGTGGTGGAACCAGTCTGGAGTCGTGCTCTCCTTGGAGCAACAAAAGCTTGTGGTACAATAGTCAAAGTCGGAATCAGAGATCAGAGTCACTTTAGCACTCAGTCTTCCTTGCTTGCTCACAACTGCACACTGTTTATGTCAGCCAAAGCTTTTCTTAAAACCAATTGCCAATCTCGTACATCGTGGGAAAAATGGAACAGTGGAAGCACCTCGGTGTGCTCAGAAGTTCCAAGCAAAGTTACGAGGCTTTGGTTTTTTTTTCATTTTGTGCAGAGGAAAAAGAGGCACCCTTAGAGCTACTAGTTCGACCGTTTAGTTCCTGTTCTAATGCATAACCAAGTCAGTCATTAGCTGCTGAGTTAACCTATGGAACCTCCTATGGTAAGCAATGGTTGGAGGTTTTCTAGTGAAGGTGAATAACATCATTATCAATATTGACTATGGAGAGAAGATTGTTTGGAAAAGATTTGCTAAAAATATAGCTGCATAGAAACTCACTGGGGATTTAAGAGCGTTGGTTCAGAGACTTTTACATGGAAGGGTTACAGATTTGATGAGAATGGCATACTGTTTTCCCTTGGGGACCAGTAGAGTAAATCTATCTATCAATCTTTTTGACCAATGGTTTCAACATGAAAGCACAGGAAGCGATAAAAATTGAGCAATGCTGGAATGAGAAGCCAATTAGAAGGAACATGAAGAGAGGCAGGTCAGGCTTGCTTCACTTTGACCACAGGATGCCAGAGTCGAGCCTGGCATTCCGTTCAAGCAAACCTTGGCAGAACATTATGAAAGCCGGGAGAGCACTTTACGAATCCCACAACGTTCTTTGTCTCTTACATACTAATACATACAAGCAGACAAAATAGGGCTCTGGTGGCCAAATTATTGCTGCATTTTTTAATATCCTAGAAGGAAGCTAATTAAAAGGCTGATAATAGGGACGATTTTGTCAGAGATTTCTCACCAGAGTCTAAAATGATTCATTAAGGCATTGCCTCGTTGCTGTGTTCAAGAGATGAATCCAGTCTCCTCAATTATTCTACGAAGAGGCCAGACTGGTAACTGCAGGGGCGGAGCTCGGGAGTTGCAAAATATCATTGGCCACCTTAGAGCAGATTGGTTGCTGAAATAAGCTCAATCCAAGCATGACACCGTTTTTAGTGATCATGTGATTCCTGGCAACTTGTTCATGTGTGTTCTATTATTTACATTTAACAAGTGTGTTCTATTATTTACATTTCTTATACAGAGAGTAAATACAGTGCTCGAGCTAACAGGGATATAAGGCAACCTCATCTCTGCAGTAAAAATCGCAATGAAATCTATTCTAATTCAATCCATGTTTAAAATTTACACACCATGTTGTCATGGACATATCTGGACAGCTTAATGGCAAACCAAAAAGGACTGTTAAAAAGCATGCGTGCACTTGTGGACCAGATGATGAGGTAAAGATGGATGCCAGATTGAATTGACTGGTGACCACAAATAATCTCAGTCTACTGGCACATTTCTCATGAATAATATATCCGCCTAAGCTGGATAAATTACGTTACATTACCGTCATTTGGCAGACGCCCTTATCCAGAGCGACTTACATATTTATCTCACTTACACAACTGAGCGTTTGAGCTTAAGGGCCTTGCTCAAGGGCCCAGCAGTGGTAGCTTGGCGGTGTTTGGATTTGAACTCCCGACCTGCAGATAAGTAGTCCAACGTCTTAACCCCCTGCATAAAGAAGTGCCTACCTTTACTTGGGAGATCTGGCAACCCCAGTGATGTTCATATTCACTGGTAATGTCCATTTTAAACTTTTGCCCCATAGGCCACCTTGCCAATTCACACCCACTTCATGGCTTTCCCTATCATACAACAGCTACCACCCAGGGAGGGTGAAGATTAGCATGTGTTTCCTGTGAGACATATGAATCCAGCCACCACGTCTTTTTCAGCTGTTCCTAATGCTGCATCACAGGGAAGCACAACACACTCAGGAGAAAACATTAACTGCGCTCGAATCCATTAGGATCAAGCTGAATGACACGGAAGAGAATAATGGCATCCCTCTCACCCAGAAATCTCTGGCATTGTCGGAATTCGAATATGCAATCTCCTTATGACAGGATGAATGCTTTCATGCTTTGGCACTAAGTAGATGGTTAAAAAAAAAAACATTTTTAACAACACTTCCTAAAAGTATAGCACGTAGCTACAGCAAGATCTGTGCTTGTGTCCTGCTTCTTAAAGCAGCATGGAGACCTGATACAAGCATGAAGAGGCCACAAAAGGAAAGCAGCTCCAGTGAACCTCTCTCTGTTGTATCTCAAGTACATCCTCAAAACAGTGATCTAAAGCCTTTCCCACAAGCTCCTATGTGAATGTGTAGTCTCTCCCTGCCAAACGGGCATCGAAAACATTCAAGAGCAGAAGCTTCCCACCTTCTGTAGAATGTTTAAAGAGTTGGAATCGAGCACAAGGAAACATGAGGGTTTGTTATCTGGGAAAGAGTTACAGTTTGGGAGTTTAGTTCTTATGGTGGTGGTGGTGGCAGTAATGAGGTGCCATGCTTCTAATTAAATATGGAGATGATGACTCAAGTCTAAGATCAGCTTGGAAGGCCAAGGTAGCTACAGAGTGAAGTGAATGATCCATGAACAATGTCTTCTCCGCTGGGGTAAAAACCTGTATATGCAATAAATGAACGCAATTCATGGCCAATCAGGGAAACCACTTTATGATGGCCTCACTGTGTTGATATTCATCATGTTTGCAGTTCTCTTGACTTTGCTGATAAATAAATATATATATATACACACACACACACACACACACACACACACACACACACACACACAATATGCTTTTTTGCAGTATACAATGTCGTTCTACACTATATTGTATCATACCATATCAGATGGTTTAGAATATATTCACCCATATTCTCATTTACTCTACTGAAAACAATTATTGTATTATTGTTAATATTTTACACAATAGGGGATAGCATAGACATTCAACACAAATAGTAAACCATTCTCATCAAATCTGGGGGAAAAAAATCATTCCCATTGCCTCAACATTGTATTTGTGCCAAATAAAGGAACTTGAACTTGAACTTTTCCATTCTGATGGGAGTGATCATCCGGATGTCCAAATCCATAGAGCACAAGAGCCCACTGAAAGGTTTAAAGAGTACGAAAATGACATAAATTACATGCTGTGGACTTCATACTTCCCAAATCTTAATACAATTGAACACTTTTGGGAGATTCTGGACTGAGATGTTAGACAGTGTTGTACACCATCATCATCATCATCATCATCATCTATATGAATGCCTTTTGGAAAAATGGCAAAGTTGTCCTGGAGGCTCACAGTGGCCCAAACACCTTACTAAGACAATGTTATAGCACCTACAGACTGTGAGATTTCAACAATCATACAAGTTTATTGCAAGCCACACTGTGTGACACGGATCTAATAAACTGGGGTCTGACATCAAGTTTGATGTATGTAGAATGTAGGATGATAACACCTACTGAACTGGAGGCTGTATAGAGTCAATATACAAGAATAAAACCTCAGCAGCATGCATCATCCATCTATACTGCTATAGTACTAAACAGTGAAGTGAAGCAAGAAGTGAGCCTCCGTCTGTAACATTTGGGTTTGGAACCGCATTTTTTTTGAAACAGCACAAATGTGTAATGCCAATCCAATTGCACCCATGATCAAAACAAAACACAAACTAACATTGCAGTATATAGTGTTCATTTTCTGTTCATACAGTGTTTGATAACCTGGCATGATACATACCCTTGATGATTTCATCAGCATGAATTTCGTCATGGTATGGATGTGTTTGTCATTGAACCAGTATGAACTAGTTAGTAAAATATTGAAACCACAATATCAATCCAAGAACTATTTCAAGTTATCAATGTTGAACAAAACACTAGTGTTTTATTGCATGGTGATACACAGACTCTTTCACAGACATTACCGTGACCGGGCCAGTAATCACTCAGTTGGGATACTGAATATTGTTGGAATATTTTGGAATAGGGTCAGCTTTGACTAGACCAAGAACCATCATACCATCGGCTCGCATTTGGCCTGCTTCATGTATTTGAAAGTGCAGTACTAACCATTAGGAAGACAAGAAAGTAAAACAAATTGGTGGCACACAATAGAAAGCTTTCACTTAGAGTCTTAAATTCTTTCTTTGACACACACACACACACACACACACACACACACACACACACACACACACACACACACACACACACGCAAAGTAAATAGGCAACCACAAAGAGGATTCATTTGAAAAATATAAACATTTAATAAAGGCTACATCTCTTCATAATTACAATAATTAAAGTACCAAGTCATCTTTAAAATGATGCTCTATATAATGCATAATTTACATTTAAGTGGAACAAAACAAAACAAATTAAAAAAAAAAAAAAAAACAACAGAATAGATAACACGATATCCAAAGCATTAAAAAATCTTTGCAACATAAACCCCTTTAGAAAAGTAAGGGAATATTACACCCTGAAGCAGGGCAGCACACGGCATGGTATCCATGTAGGCACAGGTACTGCAGTCTAAAACACTGACATTAGTCTATACTCCTCTGCTGATGCCAATGCACAACTACACCCTGTCCAGGAGCTCTGTAGTTCTCGCTAACTTGGTACGCTCTCGCCAATTTGGAGCGAACTTCCATACTGGGTACACCAAACTTCTCAACATCCTACGTGCTTTTATTTAAATGGTGCTGAAATGAAGAAAGGCCACAATTTTGGTTTAGTGGGATTAAGACAACAGCATTGCTGTGTTATAATATAAGAATGCGCGTGCGTGTGTTTTTTATTTTTTAACGATAATGCTCCTTCAAGGCTCCTTGCCAAGGTGGTCTGATCCTGTGCAATTCCTAGGCTCAAGAAATCAAAGGCACTATGATGCTAAATGGGACAGGGCCCTGGACCCACGATAAACAGAGCAAATATCGACTCAGCAGAGAGGGGGCTGAGAAAACTGGGTTGTCCCAGCATGGAAGCCACGTCCTTGTTAGCAGCATCAGAGACTCCTAGAGTTTATGTTTAAGGGCCGGGGGACTCTAGCATTATGACCATGCATGTGTTACATTGGAAAAAAAAATCTCCCAATTCAACTAAGCAGCTTGTCCATTCAGCTGGACATGGGGCAGGAGGGAAATGACAGTTTAATAAATATTAATATTCTTTTGTTGTTACAAAAGCACAATATAATGTGCACTTACCTCTGTATACATACACACACACATTCACTCTCACACACACACACACACACACACACACACACACACACACACACATGTACACTCACATTTACAAAACACCTGCAATTAACACAACTAAACCTTGGTCAGCAGTCCATGGTGCGGGATGCACCGGCTCTGTAGCGATCCCTCCAAAAAAAATTTGTTTAATTAAAAAAAATAATAAACCCACATACAGTCACCCGCATCTTCAGACAGTGGTATACTCATAGCGTCTCTTGACCATTCCAATGGATAGTTAAGGTGCCTGATCTCCCAGGCCGATCTCCTGGAGTCCTCCACCAGTTGGTATACTTCATTGGCTAGTATTCCTTCAATAGCACGATGAGCCAAAACTAAACAAAAAACAGTCTTTGTGGATATATTAAAATTTCTTTAGCTTTGAAAATACAGGTCAATGTGTAGAAGTCCATCTCTTCGCTTGTTGGCCTCGAGCGGCAAGTTAGAGGATTGTTCACATGAGGGCGTGTTTTTTTTTTTTTTTAGTCTGTTCGTTCCACTTTTCCCAGGATTTTACCCTCGTACATGGGAAGGACGGTGCCGTCGTCCCATACTTCCTCGAACACGGCTCCACACTCAAACTCGTCGCTGGCCTTCTTGAAGTAGTACCTGTGCAGAGAAAAGTCACGTGATAAGGGTTAGTTCCTTATAATCGCAACACACTTTAAACATCTGTTTTGAAATCGTTTTTTCAACAGACAGCCTGCCTCCTTCACCCTCGCCTCGGGTCGCGAGTTTGTTTGCAATTATTTTTGCCCGAGTCGGCAGGGAGCCTGGGAAATTAACTGCTGACGAGAGGCTCGAGACAAGCAGCCATTGGTAGAGCGTTGACATACAGAGGTCAAAAAGAAGCCCCATGCCTTCCATCTTCAGATGTTACTCAAGGCAAGAAAGATGCTTCTGAACTTTCCAGGCAGAGGTACGGCTTAAAAGACCTGGAGGGTCATTAAAATACCCCCCCACCCCTACCCCATGACTCTAAGTCTTGGGTCTTGCATTGTTGCATGGGCCCACTTTGGGCCAAAAAAAGGGGGCTTTGCTCTAAATTAGAGGGCGGCTTAAATCCTGACGTCCCTCCTCTCTCCTGCTTGTCGCCAGTGTTCCTCTGTCTACTGGTGTCTAATTGGGGCCGCTGTCAAATGAAGGGCTTCTTTCACAAAGGTTGATATTTTGGGTGCCGGCAAGTCTGCATGTCACCACACACACACACACACACACACGCACACACGCACGCACACACGCACACACGCACACACACACACACACACACACACACACACACACACACACACACACCACTTGCTTTCTCCTCTTTCATGGCCAATGACCTGGCCAGGGTTAATAGAGAAGATGCCTCTCAGGTTGACAGTGTTGTGACCTGGGGTAAGGGGATCATCAGCAGCCCCATGAGGTCACATGCTCCAGACTCAACCCCTCCTTCTTCTCCGTTCCCTTTCAAACAGGAGCAGGGGAGTGGAGCAAAGGGTGGTTGTTCCAAATAATTAGCCCTGTAATGGAAAATGCCCCCGTTCGCTAACAAACATGTGCTGTGGTGTGCACTTGAATTCCAAGAGCTAACTTCATTTTATGAGTGGACTCCACCAAGTCATAAAAACAATGCACATAAACCATCTAGAGGATGGGGTTGGGGGTGTGCAACTTCCAGCAAACAGCTGGCAGGAGCTATGGCTACTAATAAAAGGAAAAATAGGATGTGATTGCCATACAGGAAGGTCCCTCTAAGCAAGAGGCCTGTGGCAGCTTTGTTTTTCCTATCACCTTTGCACAGTTCTCGACTCGGCGAGCGCAAGAAGACCCGCCCTTATTCGCTTGACAGAAAAAGAGGAAGAAGTGGGGAAAAGAGTGCAAGAGAGAAGTCTTTCCACTGGAACACATTTTATGTGGCGAGATTCTTCTCCGAGCAACATCTGGCACCAATATCGTCTGGCAGTGCTGGCAAGTACTGTTCTTTGTTGAAACGCTGCCATGTCCCAGCTCCACACATTTTCTGCTATTAAAACCATCAGCTTTGAATTCGCTTGGCCTTGAACAGGAATATTACAAAGAATGTGCAAGGTAGGAGAGCTTACGTTCCGGAAGAGGGCCGCGTATTTCGCCTGGGACACTGACTCAGCCGATAAACACTGTAATTAAGCGCATGTATGCCTCTTGCAGGAAATGCTCGGCGTTAAGTTGCCTATTTGAAGTGGCAGTCGTCTATAATAGGACAAAAGCAAATACGTCCTTTGATGTCAGTGAAAACTCGATAGCTCACGTGAACACATATACACACATACAAGTGCATGGGAGCAACGTAGCTTGATACAATCGCTGAAGAATTTACGCGAGTCTTAGTGCATGAAATGAAAGACCTGGGCTTCAAAGACGTGCTTATTAAGTGTGCCGTACGAAGAAATCAATACCAGATGTGACCAAATGGCTCCAGTTAAAATTCCCTCTTTCCTTTTTTGTACACCCACTGCATCCCCTCCCTCGCTCCCTCCCTCCCTCTCTCTTCTTTCCTTTCCTACCACCAACTCCAGTAAACAGGCAGCAGTAAACATTCTCCTCTTACACACAACAGCAGAGGCTGTTCTTTGAGTGTCTAGCTAGAGCATGAACCACTTCAAGCTCACGAAACCTTTCAAGGGCGCCTTTCTTCTCTGTTACCTTCAATTACGTACAAAGGAAACACATGGCTCCGTGGGCCTGGCTGGTCGAGGGTGGCTCAAATTCACCAATCGCATACAGGCCATCAAGGCCTGGGAGAAGGAGCGAGTGTGTACCTATAGTTGCCTTTCTTGCGGAGCTGCTCTTTGAAGTGGCCTAGGGTGAGGCTGTGTGTCTTCATCGTGCGCCGGTAGGGGATCTCCTCACCGCAGAAGAAGTATGTGACCACAGTTTCATTGGCATGGCTGCCAGGAGGCTTCTTTGGCTCTTTTGGGCTGTGGGGAAAGACGGAGGAGAGCAAGAATGTGAGAAAGGACACAGTGCACAAGCGTTTACTACATGAACCCCGCTGCCATAGCTCAGAATGCGGTTGCCTCTTAACGCTTTCCTTTTAATACACAGGACCAAGCTGGTCGAAATCTTTCCTTCGTGCACTTTAACAGAAAGCGATTCTAATCTCATGTTAACACAATGTAAGAAAGATTGCATACACATGTCCAGAATACTTACTGCTCTGTTTGAAGTGCCTGGCTCTGGAGAGATGCAGCTCCAGTCTGAACAGGCACCGCATGGCTCTTTTCTCTTTGAAGGCCTGGCGTCGAATGCCTGTTGGCCGACATCGATGATCAGGATATGGTACACGTATATCATCATTTCAGTCAAGCCCAGAAATACGACCCTGAATACCAAACAAGCTGACTAGGTCTGTAAGCAAGGCCCTCACCTCTGTTTGGGGGGTTTGGAAACCTCTTCCAGGCGCCGGCACGCTTCCTCCAGCTGTGCCAGGGTGTTGGGTGGAGGTAGCGGGGGCATGGCTGGGTCCTGGATGAATGGATGTGCAGGCTGGTGGGTGCGGAGGTGCCCAGAAATGCCTGCGCCGCCCCAAGTGTGGGTGCGTGCTGACTCGGAGCCATAGAGCTTCCTCGTGCTCTGAGTGCTGTGGGAGTCGTGCATTATCGAACGGTTATTACCGGGAAAGACAAGACCGGGTGGGGTCAAACGGATTTTCAGGGTCTCGCGCTTACCTGTGTGGCCTGTGCCTGGTTTGGCGATCGCTCTCCAGGATCCACTGCCAGACGTTCTGGGAGCGGTCAGCGCTGTCAGTGGGCAACTGTAGGGTGGCACTGTCTGCACTCTCACTGTTCACCTCCTCACCTGACCTGCAGAGACGCTTGGGTAAAGCACTCGAACATCTGGGAGGAAAGCAGAGGAGAAAGGAGACCGTTAGTCACAACTGACGTTTAGGTGCAACCGGTTTAGCGCTCCACAGAGGTAGGCAGAACATCATATCAGCTACGAAGCTCTTACTCGGAGTAACAAAGAAGATAGTCAGCAAGGTCGCATGAACCTAAAGGACAACTCACCCTTGGTTCCCCTCGCCAATGCTGTTTCCGTGCTCAGGGCCCAGACTGCGACTGCGCGTGTATGGTGACGGACAGCACTCGGGTACGGCCGGACGCATGCCCTGCACCCGCCGTGCTGCCTCGGCCTCGATCTGTTCCTTGCTCTTGGGCACTGAATGGTGATGGATGTAGTGATGATGAACGTGCTTGGAGACAAACGTTCGTCCAGGTGGATAGGCAGGCACAGGCACCGTGCCACCCACAGGCCTGGTCATAGGCCGTGGTTCGGGTGAGCGAGAGCGGGGTGAATGACGGGCCACTCCGGGCGACTGGCAACCAGGTGTCCTGAGAACGCGTGAAAGGTGCTCGTCTAGGATGGCCTGTGGGTCGTCCTCACTCGAGCGGCGCTGCGAGGACGAAGAGAGCTCCGACTCCTCGCGCTCTTCCTCCTGTATGAAGACGTAAACACTACTTCTGATCCGTGCACCAAAATGCAAATATATATACATATACATATGTTGTATTTCTTTCAACAGGCAAGTGTTTGGGCTTTAGGAGGAATGTCTTTAAATTATCTTATAAGTCCAGGTGGCCTGTACTGAACATTAAAGCCACCAGGATGGCTGTAAACTCTCATATGTACAATCAAATATACTGCGGAAGCTACACACAAAGTCAGACACACGTTCCTCTGAAAGGCAAGACAGCAGTACACACTCACCTCCTGGATCTGCTGCAGTCTCTCTTCCAGTGAGCTCATGGTCTCTCGCTCTCTCTTCAGTCTTTCAAGTCTGGCGATGAGCTGAGCGGCGAATGCTGCCGGTTCCACCGGGGTCATGTCCTTTGGTGGCCTCCGTGGCCTCTGCACATGATTAAAAAACAAAATGCAGCTGTTATTGCTTTATTTGTGTCGATACGAGCTTGTAATTGCGTTTGGCAAACACCACATACGAATGCGGTTGTGCCAATAACACGTATTAAACTAGGACTAACGCGGAGAGAGAGGCTCGATTCACACAGCTGCCGTCTACCTGAGTGCCTTTTCCATACACACACTGCGCCCTTCACCGCTGGTGTGAGCAGTTGGTCACACTCTGAGGAGCCTCAGCTTGCTCTCTCTGTAGTGCCACCAAGCCACTTCAAAGAAGCTTTGGCAAATATCAAACGCACACCAGGGCTGGGAGCGACAGTGGCTTTACATCCAGGAATAAAAGTCACATATCAACAGGAGAGAGAGAGAGAGAGAGAGAGGGGTGGAAAAACAGAAAAAAGGGAGTGGATTAAAAGAAGGGAAAGGAGGATGAGGAGATGAGGAGTGGGGGGAGGGGGGATGGTGTGGACTCAAACAGAGGGAGATCAGAGAAGAAGAGGTCATTTATTTGCCCACCACATGCTGGGCACTTCTGAGCTACAGTCGCCACATTATATGCTCAGGTGGGTGTATATGGGGACGTCTCCCCACATGTCTGTTCGTTTCGTATGGTTTATTTTTGGGCTGTCGTATTTCTTCCTGTAATTACTCTGAGGAGACCTGTTGGTGAGTTCATGAGCCTGCTACACCCGAGCCGGGGGATAATCTCCAGAAACAAGGGAACAAAGAATAAAAAAAAAGGACACGGTCCGCAAGGACATAGATCGCCTCGCGTGGTAGAGCACAGGAACGCATGCACACGTGTAGAACATGTCCGAGTTCGTTCTATCTGCTCAGATTGTCGTTTCGCATAAGACGAGGCACTTCCCAACGCTGATCAGTCAGCGCACAGACAACACAACACCAGGAGCGTCCTCTGTCTCACACACCCCATGAAGGGAAAAGGGGAGGGGGGGGCGCTGCTGGATGCTGTCACTTTTCTCCAAACTGGTTCCATTCATCTAGTGATCAAAGCAAGGGAGTAGATTTTGGTGCCCCGGGATAAAACAGACTCATTTAGAAACGCCTTATTTACATCGGCTTGCTACTCGGCTGCTTTGAGAGTTGCTGTCGTCAAAAAAAAAAAAGAAAAAAAAAAGTCGAGGGCATTTCCCAAAACTGGTTCAAAGAGGTCCTGAAGATTTGTTTTAATCAGCTGTTGTACTGTTAAGATGGGGGTTTGTGTGTGCGTGTGCGTGTGTGTGTGTGTGTGTGTGTGTTAGAATAACACGTAGAGGGAACTTACAGGAAAGGCAGGTAGTGAGACCTGGCCGTTCATTCTCATGCTCCGATGCATCTCCCTCTGAAGGTGCTTCTTGCTGCCCAGTTTGTACGGCGGGATCCCATCACTGCCAGGAGACAGAACGAGTGAGAACAAATCACACACACCCCCCGTTACATCCCGCGGTGCAAGTTCAACACACTGTTCCAGGCAAGCCTGAAAGGATTCAGTGAAGGAATGTGGGGCGTCCTAACTCCTGAACGCTGGAATAACACGCACTGACGTAATGATGGTGCTAGCTAAAGCACAAGCTTACCTAACGTGACCTTAAAGCAACGTATGTCATCGATGACTTCACGGCACCGTCGTCAAAAAAACCTCTCTCTAAACACGGTCTTTTCTTTCTCATAAGACTTGGAACGTCTTCATACTTTTTCAGTGTGCTGTTTTTTTTGTTTTTTTAAAGCTTGGACACTTTGCTTTGCTTGGGCTTTTTTTCTTGCCCACTTGGAAGTGTCTGACCTAGCCCTGAATGCTGTCTCCAGTGCGGCTTTGAAAGCTCACAGTCATGCGCACAAAGCCAGAGCTCCAATCTTCATTTGGCAAGCGGCGCTGCAGTCAGCCTCTGATCTCGGCAACATCAAAAGCCTGGTTTGTAAGATAAGGTAATGTTTGAAGTCGGCGCAGAAGCATTCCCTAGTGTCCAAGCAAATCCATAAATAAGATATAAGCGCCCCCCCCAACACACACACATTCTTCCCATGCTCCCTCGCTCTCTCTTTATCTAGAAATGAGATTCAGATTTGCCTGGCCTTTTAACTGAAATAAAAAATGAACTATTGCAATCAAAATGGTCCCCAAACAAACAGACGCCTGCGTTTTCCCCGCCCGCTCGCCTAACCCGCGGTGATAAAAGTTAAATAGGGACGAGAAGGAAGGAGCACAATGGCTAGTGGTGAGCACGATTGAGGGGAAAGATGAATGCGGATGAAAGAAGGGAAGATACGGCTGGTTTGTGTCAGGTTTAAAATGATCTCCCGAACAAACATTTGTGATTTTATCAACCGGTTTAGAAGCTTATTGGGAGCTGATGGTGCGAATTGGGGTTTAGAAGTATTTCAGCATATGAGGCGCAACTCATTGACGCGGGGGGGAGACGCACGCAATAGGAAGTCGAATTAAAGCTAGAAGGGATTAGTTGTGAAGTCCATACAATAGTTTAAATAGTTCACACCTTACACCATAAAGAAGAGCAACCCAGCCTAACACCATGACCTCTGCCAAAATATTAATCTTCCAAGTTTAATCAGCCTGGCCTTCTCACTCTCACACATACACGCTCCCACAAGCTGTGTGTTGGCCGGCCCTTTGAGGCATCAGGGGAACAGAAGCTGGCCTCTTTCATTGGCCCAGCTTTATGGGGATCGCCTATTCACTTGGGCAAGTAATTTTCAAAGCAGCCAGCCACCCTCTTATCCCCCTAAGCTCGCCTTCCTTAACAATGGGCTGAAAGCGATTCGCTTAAGCCTTTCATCCACCATGCACTTTATTCCTCACTCCCTGCACTTAACTATGCGCGCGCACAATTGGCTCCGCTGCTAACACACACGGGGGGCTGGGGTGCTTCGAGCTTCGAGCGTGTACGGATGAGGGGGTTTAGGGTTGGAATTTAGGGCTGAAAAGGTGGTGCAGTTCAGGTTGCCCTAAGCCCAGCGGATCCCAGGTGACATGCTCTCGCACTCCAGAAATGACTAGCATCTCATCTGGAGGCCTCCACGGCAGGGCTGATCGAGAGACCCACGCCACGCAAGCCCAACTTACTTTCATTTACTGCCAGCTCGTCTCAATGAGCATCGTACGGTCCACATGGCCAGTTCTCCGCTTCTCTTTCAAGCCAGGAGACAATGGGGCTGGGCGTGGAGAAGAAATAATGGTGGCCACTAGGTTTTAGCAAAGCACAACAAGTGAGGTCCTTTTGACTAGGAAGCAAACCCCTGATGAACTCAAAGCAATCGGAAAGAGGGGGAGGGAATAATAAAAGCGCTGTTTCCTGTGGCCAAGTTTGCAGACATTGGGATTATTCAGTATTCAGAATGGAGCATGCTGTATTTCCCAAAGACCGGGTGCTACGGAGTCTTTTCCAAAAGCAGAAACGCCAGGGCCGAATCCCCGTGCTGCGGCACACCAACGCATCTGAGACATTCCTATTAATAACCATCTAAAGAGCCAACAGCCAAGTGGAGCATTACCTCGTTTTTACCAGCTTCAAACGACGGATCACCAAAATAAAACAGGCAAGCCGTGTTCTTATTCTGTCGCGCGGCTACGCTCACTGTGCATATACGACCGAAAGCAGACTTCCTGCACCGTGTTGTTTACTACGTTGGGCACTGTTTGCTTGCGACTGTTTACAAAGACACAAAGCCGGACTTACACACTGCTGTCGGTCATTGACATGGAGTCGTCTGTCATGGCGTCGCTGGAGATCTCGCTGTCGTTGGCACTAGTGGTGGGGGCGAAACTGCAGCCGGAGGCCACATGGTATGGGTTGGCAGCATCGCAGCGCCTATACGACCTGGACAGACACAAAGGGCATGTTCATGTGGTACTGTTCCAAGAACACAGTATGATCCTATTCTAACCTTGAAGAATAGTCGGTTTATTACAGGTTGCATGTCTTTGGATTCAACCTTTATTAAATTTTTTTTTTTTTTTTTTTTTTAAAAACATACCCAACATTTCATGCTTCTATGTGTGAGCTATATATATAGGGGTTTGGTGGCCCTCCAAACCTAACCCTTATGCATGAAGACTAAGTGAGCTGGCTTGTACTAAGTCCTACATGGTGTGTGTGTGTGTGTGTGTGTGTGTGTGTGTGTGTGTGTGTGTGTGTGTGTGTGTGTGTGTGTGTGTGTCAGAAATATGATCATTGAGCCTTTTGTGGCGGTCAACCACCCGGACCTCCTGCCTCAGAAGAATCTCTATCTGTTTTTTTTTTCTTAAATGGTATTCCTCCTCTTGTCATTTCTTTCTCTCATCTCCTTCCAACACTGTGGTATGCTTCTTCCAAATACCCACCTAGTCGCTCGCTCCCTCCCTCCTCACCCTCTCCATTCCTCTATCCTGCTGTGACACATTCTTGTTTCACTGAAGGAGGACAGGAAGAGAGCCTGTGCTTACTCTGAGAAGAAAGGCAAAAAAGAAGGACAGCGAGGCAGCGAGAGAGAGATGGACGGAGTGCGCCAAACTCAAGGGAGAGACGAACGGAAAGAGCACATGAGACAGATCTGAGAACTAATAGTGAGTAAGATAGCATAAGAGAGTGGAAAGAAAGGAGGAAGTGAAGAAGGGGGAAGCAGGGCCTCCTTTATGAGAATGCCTACTGGCAGGAGGGCTGCGAGGAGTTAAACAGCATGACTGCGGACAGAGGCCCCAAGTCAGACCTGACCTTTGGAGGCTCTCGCAAAGAGTCAGGTATTTAGCACAGCTGGGCTCGCATTTCCCCCTCCCTGCCTCACTCGCTCATTCATCCGTTCTTTCAGGAGGGGAACCCCCCCCTTCTCTTTCTCATCTTCTTTTCCGCTTAGAAAGTATGCTCAAAGTATGCCCCCCCCGTCTTTGGCGCGGGAACGAGATAAAAGTGGAGAAGGAAGTGAGATCATTGGATGAGGGAGGAAAAAAAAATCAGATCCAGAGATGACGGTGACGGTAACTGGCTCACCGAGCGGGTTGCTGTGGCTTGTTTTTTTCTGCAAATAACGAATTTGAGGGGCGACGGAGAACAAGAGAGAATAAGAGAGGAAGTGTGAAATGAGTTCCACATGGCTCGGATAAAAACAGCCCAGATGCTGGGGGGGGGGGGGGGGGGGGGGCAT
>JAQMCW010000008.1:12115395-12143014 GCA_030068335.1 Chrysichthys cranchii | reverse complement strand
CTCTCTCATCTTTTTAAGTGGGAGAACTTGCACAATTGGTGGCTGACTAAATACTTTTTTGCCCCACTGTACATAATATGTACTTCTCCTCATTGTACTGAAAGGCACCCGAAAAAGGTTTGGACACACCTACTTACTTACTTGGTACTTACAGCTACTTTATAGGGTTTTCATTATTTTGACTATTTTCTACATTGTAGAACAATACTGAAGCCATCATAACTATGAAATAACACATGGAACATAAAAAGGATTATGCTCTAAAAAAAAAAAGCTATATATTTTAGATTCTTCAAAGCAGCCAGCATTTACCTTGACAACTTCATCTTAACCAACACCACAATGTAGTCACCTGGAACACTTGTCAATTACGAGGCACGCCTTGTTAAAAATGAATTACTGAAATTTCTTGCTCGTTTAATGGGTTTGTGAATCATCAGTTGTGTTGTCAAGGTAGTGTCGGTATATAACAAATAGTTCTATTCAACAGCTGTAATAATGCGTACTATTATCAAGATCCACTCTACTAAGTAAAGGGAAATGACAGTCCATCATCACTTAGTAATAAAGCTAAAGAAAAACCACTGAATGGCTAGGTGTGTCCAGGCTTATGACTGGTACAGTATTTTATCTCTTATAAATGAGCAGTAGAAATATTCCCAAGTATATATCTCACCCAAACTGACATGCTCACAAAGTTGCCATTATATTCCATAGGAAGGGAGGTTTTGTGCTTTTTACTTCAGTATAAAGTGCTCCCGGACGTTCTCGCTCTTTTGTTTACATTAAAATGAGGTCTATGTAGGTAGATGTGAAGACACTCCCATCTCTGTGACTTATAGAGAAATCTTATCCAGTCTGAGCAGTATGTTACACAACAACAATGCAGAGAGTAAGGCATGGAGAAAAAAACAAAAACAGAGAAGAAATCTGAATGAATCTGTATTAATAAATCAGTACGGATTACTTTATTATTGTTATTATTATTATTATTATTTTATTTTTTTATTATTATTATTATATGTACGGTGAATATAAGGCACATATGTACAGTGAATATAAGGCACAAGGTGGGGGGGAAAAAATTTCCACAGAACATTTTGTTTATTCCTTTAAACAATCCTTAGGCAGGGAAGAGAGTGTTTACCTGTGCAGACTTGGCGAGCTTCTGGGTATATTCCTTTTCAAGCTGCTTCAACCTGCTGTTTGCCTACAGAGGTGGAAAAGGGGTGGGTGGTGGGGTAGACACACAGAGAAAGAGAGAGAGAGAGAGAGAGAGAGAGAGAGAGAGAGAGAGAGAGGCATGAAACCTAATCAGCCGGGAGGAAGTGAGTGCACAGAGACACATTGCTGGGACCTCTGAGGCTTGCGGGTATGCTGGTATCTTCCTGTCGCTAGCATGCTGAGCAGTGGAACCAGGACGTCTTTGATCTGCAGCTAACTATTCCTTACTTAAAAGGGGAAATAAAAACTACAGAATTAGCAACAACAACAAAAACAAAAAGGAAAACAACATGAAAAGCCGTAGAAGCTGTACGTAGAGATTATTATGCGGCTTATGTCTAACACAAATATTTCACAATATAACTGGCATCATTGTGTTTACAAACAAATGAGTGTTATTATTTTAGATGAGAAAATCTGATTCATTCATTCATGTATTCATCTTCACTAAACACTTTTTGCTGGTCAGGGTTATAGTGGATCAGGAGTTTATCCCTGAATGGCATGGCGAGACAGGGTATACATTACGTTCACATACTCATTCACACCTAGATTCACACCTGGAGGTTGGAGGAAAACTGGAGACCTAGAGGAACCTCAGACAGACATGGGGGGTGGGGTGGGGTGGGTGAAACCCCAGACAGACAGTAATGCGAGATCTGGATTGAAATGGTGACTCTCGGGCAGTGAGGCAGCAAGCAATCCAACCACTGTAGTACAATTAGGGTTCACTGATATAATGATCAAACCTGAAAACCAAAAATCGACTGACTACAAAATAAAAAATAAAAAATAAATAACTCAAATTGAAAGGGTAATTAAGGCATTACTGAAATAATATTAAAATCACATAAATGAAATCACTGTCCCTTTCCATTATACTTTTGTCTTTGAGGTGGTCCCTACTGAATGATAAGCTAAGATTGGACTTAGCACACCACAGGATAATCTAAGAATGTGCTCTTTTAAGACTAAACTAGAAATTGTCCAATTGTCCAGAGGAAAAATTCAGCTTAAAACTGACCACTAATTGTATTACTGCGGCCCTGACTATCTAGTTTTAGATAGATTTTACAGCTCCACATCAGCTGCTACACACTTTTTAAAATTATTTTTTATTATCCATCCACCAGCACCATCAAACTAACTTCAAAGACAAAAATGACACAATGTTTATACATTTTTATGTCATATTCATTTTCTCACTTTGCTTGAAGAGTATCAACATCTTTCCTCACTGTGTGTGTGTGTGTGTGTGTGTGTGTGTGTGTAAAAGAGAGAGAGAGACGTGTCAAGCATCTACAGGCCCAGAAGGGTGTGTGCCACGTGTGTACAGCTGAGAGTCAGCAGTGATGCCCTGCTGTCAGAGCTGCTTTCCGGAGAGCTGCTGAACCCCTGACAAGACACAAGAGCCTGCAGCAGGCATCAGCACCTGAACCACCACTTCGACAAACACACCCCACAGAACCCAGTGTAGCCAAACCTGCTCTTGCCCAATCTCTAGCTCCCTTTTTCCTTCATCTTCCTCTTTTAGCCACTATCCATCTGTCCAGCCGTGTGGCTTTTCTACCTGATAAGAGTGAAAACAAAGCAGGAAGAGAGACAATGGGGGAGGAACAAAAAAAAAAAAACCTGCACCAGTCGTAAAAAACACAGGCTGGACTTTCTTTGAAGCCTGTCAGCTCCTTGCGTTGCTATAGAGACTGCAGCCTTGCCTGCCATTTCATTAAGCACACTGCTAGGTAAATGTGTGCCAAATGTATGTCTGCTGAGGTCCTGTGATGGGCTTCTTACAACAAAATAAACAAACAAACAAAAAAAAACCCCATAGCATTATGTAAAGTACAAATAAACTTCTCGAGCAAGATTTTTCCCCAAGTTTAGCTTTTGGTGGACTTTCTCTCATGAACACACACCTACTGTAGCTGACATGTCATTTCGCTTCAAACTTAATTGACAATAAAAACTTCATATAGATCCCCAATGGGCAAAATCAAATTCCCTGAGACGATATGAGAACGGCATCATGGTACGCAGTTTGCCAAGAGGTTGGGGTGACTAGTACAACTAAATTTTACTTACGGATTTTTTTTTAATGATTATGGTGTTTAGGCTCTCCAGCTACCTAGCAGCAAACACTGGCAAGTTTGCATGCGAGGTAGAAAGCCGACAAACATCCAAGGTAAATTTTGGGTTTGCACAGGGCTTAACTTAGAAGAAATCCTGCACTTCTTTGTGCAGCTTTCCTTCTCAGCACATTAGCAGTAGGTGAGATGACAACACTGCTGACCAGAATATCCTACTAGTAAGGAATTTTTGGGGGGGGGGGGGGGGGGGCGGGACAACGTGGCTACATTTGCTTTTTTATACTTGCAAAATTGAAGCAAAAGTCTAGCATGACTACTACTTAAGCGGCTCCTCCATTTTACTACCAATCCAAAGAGACCACCGGCCCACCCACTTCTTTTCTGATGGCTCATAAGACAGAGGCTTGTGAAGCCTCCTGGGCATATTCAACGCAAAGTCAACTTGACCACTAAGCGAATGACTGTTATCCATGTTTAAGCCAGACTTACTGCCACTGTAGTTGAGTAGTAACACTAAACCATTTCTGCTTAAAAGGTCCACTATGTAGGATTCAAAAACCTGAATGCCCCTCCCTTACCCCTCCCTTTCAAAAGTGTGTATTAGAATGCACAATGCTCGTCAGCTGCATCACTTACATTCACACTGCCTTGCCTGTTTCCATGCCAAATAAGAAGTATGATCCCCCATTTTTCAAAATGTAGGTTCTTAAACTTGGTAGCCAGCACCAGCAAACACGGATTCCTCTTATTTCTTCTTCCTTGTCTTCCTTTCTTCTTCTCTGCTTACCTTCTGATGCTTCCTTTCAGATTCACGCTGCCACTTATAAAAACACGCAACATGGAGTTTTGTCCGCTCTGGGCTACCATAGTGGGGCAACATGGCGGCTCAGTAGAAGTTTACATGGTGGCGCAGCCTATGTAGATATAAAGGGCTCATTTTAAACTTGTGAAAGGACAAAGATTCGTAGCTACAGGTAAATTTACACTAATGATAACATACTTATGAACTCCATAAGCATATTATGGAATATATAATTTGTTCCTGCTAACAGATACCTCAAAATCCTACATAATGAACCTTGAAGTCATGTCTGAATTGTTAAACTGTTCCAAAATAAAGGGCTTGTTTGATCACGGGTGACACAAACGGCAAATTCTTCAGTTTGGTTTAAGGTTATATGCATGTGACTGTAGAAATGTAGCCAGTGTAGGAAAAAAAATGAATAAGTAAACCATACATAAGTGAATGAATAAAAAAGGCTCTCAGCATGGCGACATAGCCTCAATACTTCCGTGGCTGAATGCCCTGCTGAAGGTGTCTCTGAAGTGCTATCAGAAGTAGGAATCACTTAATAATACTGGCGGAGTGGCTTTAAAAGTCTGTAGAACAATGCAGGTAGTGTATATAATGGCAAGACTAGACACTGCTTAGCGAAACTTAATTAACAGGCCTGTGCTGAAACTCAGGCAGAGATGCAGGGCTCACAGACAAATTACAAGACTCCCCATAATGGTTTTGTGTGAGAGCTTAGATTAGCAGAGGCTTTCTGGCCTTTCTCTCCAGAAATCTGCGTTGCGTTGCGTTTCTCAGAGAAAGATCCTCATTCTATCATCATAAACATGGTAATATACACTTGTCATTCTTGTGCATCCAGACTCAAACTCCCTATGCTTTTCTTCCTTTTTTTAAAAAAATTATTATTAAGTCAAAATCTTATGGTGAGGAAAAGATGGCATGCTTGGACTTGAAAAACAAATAGCAAAAATAATTCAGTATGTAAAAAGAAAAGGAAAGAAAGAAACAAGTCCAAGCACAAGACTGTTCAAAAGGAAGCTGGTTTACTTAAAAAGGTGTGGACTTTTTTTTCCCTCCGCATGTGCTTTCCAGGTAAGCCAGTAAACCGGCTTATTAAAGAAGCCGCTCATGATGAATTTTCAAATATTTGTATAGCCTCTCAGATAAATGAGCATTGGAGCACGTAGACCGGTTGTATTGAACACAGATTATTATTTATACATTCCTTATTAATCATAGTTTACTGTGGCTGCACGTTCTTCCTGTGCTTAGAAGCTGAATGCCATTAGGCTAATCACATGGATGTAGACAAAAGTATGTGGACACCTGATAATCACATTCATGTGGTTGTTAAACATCCCCTTTGCTGTTGTAATAACCTCCACACTTCTGGCCAGGCTTGGGGATTGAGAATTTGTGCTCATTCTACTGCAAGGCTGTCAGTGAGGTCAGTAACTGATGTAGGGCAAAGAGGCCTGGTGTGTAGTCAGGCTTCCAATTCGGCCCAAAAGCATTCAGCAGGGTTGACGTCAGGACTCTGGCTGCTTGGGTTCTTCCACACCAACACTGGCAAACAGTGTCTTTCTGTACCTCATTTTGTGGGCAGCAGAACTGTCAAGACGGAAAAAGTTTGGGTCTCTTAGTTTCATTGAACAAAAAAACTTAATGCTACAGTGATCCTACATTGTAGACTCCTGTGTGCTTTCAGCTGTGTGCAAACTGTTTGGGGAAGACACACATATGGGTGTGATGGTCAGGTGTCTGCATACTTTGGCTGTATAGATTATCGTTGCATGTATCAAGCATCCTGTATACTACGTTAACACAAACAGCCTGACTCTGTCTTACAATCTTTATATGTGACGGCTCACTCCCACCCAGATCTCTCTTGACTTGCTGCATCCCACAGGATCCCAGTCCTAATGCATGGGATTTTTACTTACATTTTCTCCCAATTTGGTCATTTACCAGTCTCCCCCATCACATGATGGCTACAACCCAGGGAGAATGAAGGCAAGCATGTGCTTTCATGAAGACACACGAAGCCACCACATCTTTTTATCTGCTGCTTGTGTTAAGTCACAAAAAAGTCTAACACACTCAGAGGAACCTTGGGAGGAACCTGTTCTCATCCACATACACAGGGATCTCAAAAGTAAACAGACAACTCTCATTATGTTTCATCGATGCGGACACCAGCTAGTGCTTCAAACTTGTTAATACATTATCATTATTATTCATTTCAGATTACAGTATATTAATTGTTTATAGCAACTAGCCATGCCGGGAACACCAGAAGCCAAAGGGTTGTCTGATTTTCAAAGAGGGCGTATTGTGGGTCAATCTGAGGGTGGACTTAGCCAGAGTGTGACTGCACAAAACCTTGGGATCCCTCTCGCCACAGTCAACAGAGTGATTGTACAATTCAAAAGTAAAGGAAAGGAATCAACAGCATCCCACTCAGGTCGACCTGGATCCTCTGACAAGTGTCTTTAGACTGTCATGAAGATTGTTGAAAAACACTGCCATTGTAAGACCACTGATGCTGCAGAGCAACTCCAGATGAGATATTTCCGTGAGGAATCTCCATCAACTTGGCTACCATGAGAGAGCAGCTAGAAGGAAGAGTCAAAAATTATGGCGTCTATTTAATTTTGAGATATCAGTGAACATTATTTCATAGACGCTCCCGAGAGTGCGGCCAACTTTGCCGTGTTTTGAATCCACCATTATCGGATGATTGGGTAAACACTTTTCTATTGCACCACTCAGGAGCCCTCTATAGTGCAACATCTAAAAGCATACAAACATTCTGATGTGGGTCAAGTTTAGACATGACACGTAACAACTGTCCACGAATGGAAAACTGAGCTATGTGTAAGGTGAATGGTGCGAGGTGAACGGTGCTCAAAGACACGGTGATATTGGTTACAACAAACATATACCTGATGCACTAAACACTTAATGTGCTTATTTCAGTACACTAAAGCCTGCACTTGAATTTTTACTAGCTAGTGAAGCTCCATGCTCAAATCTGTGAGCTTGGGTTTGATTGCCACCAGAGACTTCTTAGAAAAGCCTTTTCTCAGAAAAGACATCTGCTCAAGGCTTTAGGGCAAAGCATTTGCTTTATTAGCCTTAAGGAGCCAGGACGATCTGAACAGCGTCCCCTTTTGATGACCCATAGTTCTGTGGCCAGGGTCAGCACAAGAAAGCTAAGATTAGACAAATCAGTAAGCGATGAAGGGCCATAGCGCTACTCTGCCAAAAGAATCTGTTTTTGTCAAGGGGGTCATTATCATTTGGTGGTGTTATCAGGACTCACTTCATAAGTTTATGCCTTGTTATACACCTTTCTAGCTCTTTGGCAATAAAGTTAAACTTTGATTTGACACTTCCATTGCTGTTCCATGTGGGCTAAGCAGTATATGTCAAAGTCGTGCACAGGTGGTACAAGACATACTCCTTAAACATCAGCTGGCAGTCTATGGCAGTATCTTTGTTTCACATATGCACTGGAAGCCACAAATAACTCTGTCATAAGGAGGGGAAAAAATCTGACACTTCCAGACTCAACTTTCATCTCTACACAAAAAACGAGGACTAGAATCACCACATGCCTGGCTGGTCTAAATATGATTTTCTGCTATTAAGCCCCATTTCCTTGCCTCAATCTGCCACTGAGAGGTGATAACGACATGTCTTTGATCATTCCCCCCCCCCCCACCCCCACTGTTTTGCTCCATATAATCCATGACCAAAAATAATGGGATTTGGTGCATCTCCACATGGCAGAGAAACCAACTGACAGAAATTAATAAAGTTTATTGGGGGGGGGGGGGGGTTGTCAAGAGGAAAAATCATCAAGTGGAGGCAAACAACCACCGCAAAAATTTGACATGGTGAAAAATACTGGTGACACCCTGAAACTAACAAATAAACATGAATACATAAACAAAAAAAGTACGACATCCATACTTCGGCTGGAATGACAGCTGACAGCTCCGCCGTGGGAGAAGCCCTGCTCACTGGTGTGGATCTTGTGTTTAAAGGAAAGCATGTTTTACAGCATTTCTCTCCGAGGGTGGCAAGTGTGTGTGAAGAGCTGCTTCAGTCTAATCCCTGCTGTCACAGCTGAATCAAAACCTTTTTCAGATGCCATATTCGCAACAACAGGTGCGTGATGTGGGTGCAGTAAAGCTGCATTTACAACCTTGCTTTGCTTCTTCATGGCAGATTCCTGAAAGAGAAGCGAACGTTTCGTGGAATGCCGTGTCCCTTTTTTTCTTTCCTGTTTTTAAGTGGCGACTGCATGAAGTCTCAAAATTTGCGTCTGTTGCCTTTGAGTCGAGAGAAGACCTGGGCTAGTTTGTTTTGAAAAAAACAAAAACAAACAAAAAAAAAAACCCTCTTGGGGGTGTGTGTGAAAAAGAAGCTCTATAATTCAGAAAGTTCAGAGAATTGATCTGATCATGCCACATTGCTTAATTCCCTAATAACAGGCAGACAACCTATATATAGTCTAAAGCTATAAATCATTAAAAAAATGTTTAACTGTTGATATAGTGAAGCAATCTAGGGTGTCAACTTTGTTCTTTCTGGTTAACATAAAGAATCATGTTTTTTTACAAAAATGTAAAACGAACAGAAAATATTTATTTCCTCTTGGTGTTGACAAATCACCCAAGTAAGAATGTATCTATAGTAATTGCTTTACTGCCAGGAACTCAACTGCCGACATGTCAATCTTTATGTCTTTAATGTTGACGTGAAGATTTTTGAAAGGCGGGTCATATGACCTTACTGATAGTGTTGGAATGAGCAGAAAGTTCAAAGAGATTGAAAAGCAGTCAAGCAAGGAGAGGTATTTTGCGAGCTCACTCGTATGATGTGTTTCTGTACCATGCAGCGAATGAGGGTACGGGCTGTTTTTTTTTTTTTTTTTTTTTTTTAAACTTTTTTCTGCCTTCCAAGCCATTTTCTGACGCGCATGCTACACACTGTGGCATTAATCTCTTCCGGCCTCTGCAGCAGTTACCAGTGAGTTGCAGCTCACTTTTCAAGGGATTGCCATCCAGTTCCAGCTTGTCTGTGCTCCCTCTTTCTTTTCTTGCCTTTTTCTCTGTCAGCTGAGATGACCGCACCCGCCTCACACTGCTCACCTTGTTACCATGGTGATCTCCCAGGGAGAAGTTTCGATATGTAATGAAACACAGTAAGATAAAAAGGAAAGAAAGAAAAAGACACCAGAAAGCAAAAAAAAAAAAGGTAATAATCCTACTTGAGCCTATTTAACTAACAGAAGGCACAGAGAGAGCTCAAATGGCTGACAGATTGGAGTAATTCCCAGCATGCAGCACAAGTTCGTCCTCTGATGTTTGGACCTTGCCATCAGGGATTGTCCGATTACCCTAGCCTCGGCATAGAAAGGGGAGGGGTTCGCTTTGAAGAGCAAAGAGTGGATGTGTGCTTTCCATATGAGGGGTGGTTTGGGATCCCTGGGGGCTTGGGCTGTGGGGCAAAATAGTCATCGGGTATACAAGAGCTAGTCACATCCAGTTCAGAGCCTGCAGCACAATGTGCTACGTCGCTCATCCACTGCAAAAATGGCCTCTCTTTTACGATGTGGGTTATCATTCTCTGAAACTGGGTTGGTGGGGAAGGGGGGGAAAAAAAAAAAAAAAACACTGACCGTTTTCCTTTGCTTGGGGAAAGCAAAATAAATAAATAAAAAGGAAAATCTCCTCTGTCTACCTGTCAGAAAAGTGTGTGCGCCATTATAGGTTTTCGAACTGGAGTCATATAAATATTCAGAATTCAATTTGTCATGTGTTTAAACACAGCAACGTTCAAGATTCACATTTTTCTAACTAACCAACCAGCAAAACAACCAACCAACTTATTTAAATAAAATCATTTTCTCACAAAAACATGCTGCAAATTATTGGCAGCCCTAAATCTTTTATTTATTTATTTTAAAATCATCCTCCTCAAACCAAAACAAACCAATTTTGCCGACTGCAGTAAACCCTCGTCTTTCGCGGGAGTTACATTCCAAAACTTTCCGCGAAAGACGAAAATCCGCGATATACGGATGCCACCCCTAAATGCTTTTTTGTTTAAATAGTTTAAGCCCTTAATTATCCTCCTGCACTCTTTAAACACTTTCTAGACACAATTAAACACATAAAGAAAACATTTGCGAGCATATAGTGAGGTGAATTCTGTGTAGAATTGATAGAAACATCACATTTATAGCAAATACTGTTACGGGTGAAGAACTGGGATGTTGGTGATTGCTGGTTGCTTCTCCCCAACTGTATGTGTCATAGCCATCAGCCAATCATAACCAAGGTTAAATGAATAGAGCATTCTGATTTGCCAGACTCGTTCCTCCAGCCACATTTTTTTTTTAAATGTCCCCACACCACGTTTTCATAAATAACACTGTGTTCTTTGTCTCTTGTGTAAATATGATATACACTGTACTGTATTTTATATATTATTCAAATTTAACTTATAATTAATTAATGTTTATGTTTCATAATACCGGGGAAATCTGCAATTTTTTTTTGATATATTCTAAATTAAAATACATGAATAGCCTGGAGTGCGAAATGTGAATCGCGATATAGCGGGGGATTACTGGACCTCAATGTTTTACTACCAATCCTGGTTGCCTCTTCCACGAGGTTAAAACTTGGCTGTAAATGGATCTTTTAACCAGGTATTGGGTCCGAACTGACATCTCAATCGACGCTGAAATGGTTGCAGAAAAACAAACACAAAATTTTGTAATAATCATTTTAGTTTCTTTATTTAAGCTCCACTTATTGCCTGCGATCTGAACTGGAGAGTGAAACTAAGCACATAAAGAAGCTTGAAAAATTCTGCATGGAGGAGTGAACCGTGTGCTCCATCTAGAAGCGTCTCCAACCTGTCACACCTTACACGAAGAGGCTCAGTGCTGTTACTCTCTCCAGAGGAAACTTTAACCAAACATTAATTGTAAGTGTGAAGACTCTGAAACCTTTGTCTAGAAAAACAATATGTATCTTCTGCTAGCTCTTCTATATTATAGTACAGCATGACCACTGTAAAAAAGAAACAGTAACCTACATGAACAAAACTTTATCTTTCAAGTCACAATTTGTCAGGTCCCTTCAGCGGCCCTTACTTAATAGATAAACTACGGTCAGGTAAAAGGCGGCAGATCAAATAAGCACCACTAGATCAAAGAGATGTCTTTTTTCAGACAGACAAAGTAAATGCGACAGTTACCCGCATCTTAACTGTCTTTCTCTATTCAGCCAGCCTGCTGGTGTTAACAAGTGGGTTGAGTTGACTGGCAATGAGGGCATGTGGGAAGATGAATAGAGCCCAACAGGTATGGCAAGTCCACTGGAAAAGCAGCTCTTTCAACAGTGATTCATTAGCTACACCATCACTTTTTTTTCCTTCCCAACAAGCCCACTCCCTACTGCTGCCCACATGCTGCAGTATAAACTAACATTTATTTGTCTTTGCCTTTGATATGAGAGTAAAATGAGTTTAAAGTCATCTTGTTGAAAGTGTTATTAGTCAGCAGGTGTCATCCTGCATTTAATACGGTCAAAGGGTAAATACCACATAATGACACATCAGCTATAACCGATCATCCGTTTTATAACTTATTTCAAAGTAGGAACAGCTTTTGTGAGCAATCTACTGCCTAACATCTTGGCAACTTTTTCCACAACAACATTCACAGAAACTCAAGTTTCAGCTCAGCCCCCCCCAGCCTTCAGACACTTCAATCAGACAGTTAAAACCCAGAAGCCACATGTCATGGTCTGATCATCATGCCATGTGAGCTCTTGCTCAAGGCTCAATTTCTGCGAGCAACCAAAAAACCTCAGCAAAACAGTAAAAAACCTAAATAAAACATCAAATAAAATCCTCAGTGAAATCTAAAATGAAAAATAAAATAAAAGTAGTCTCTAAAATAAATATTAACACATAAGTTACTAATGTAAAGAAACACCAGGAGGAGTATCCGAGGGGACAACTGAGAGTTGTGTGTATGTGCGAAAACAGACAGGTTTATCTATAGGAACAAGGCTGCCAAGGCTCTCTGAGGCAAATGGAGATTGGGTCCTGGTTGCACGCACACACGCACGCACGCACAGCAGCAGCAGATAAACCTCTATCGTTACTAGCAGCAGAAATGAAGTCGCTGCCTTTCTTCTCCTTTTTATTTTCACCTAGCCTCTAACGCTGGAACAATCTAACACACGACTTTATCTCTTCTCATATTCCGCTTCTCATTATTTTATTCCACATGCTTCCCCTCAAAAAGGCAGCATCTGAGTTGAAAATCCATTCATGGATTTAATGGATTTCGTCTGCCTTTTGCTTGGGGATCTGTCAGACTCCAGCTGCCCATTTCAGGACCCGCTGACTGTTTCTTAGAAATTTCAGCTTACAAACCGCATGGAGCTTATAAGGATGAGAGCTTGAAACAACTTCTTCTAACTTAAAAATACAGGAAAGCTGAAAACTTTGACACTTAACCAAAAAGTCATATCTAAACCGAGGCACATAAATTGTTTTCTTAATTGCACCATTCCACTTATGCAACAGATTAAAAAAGAAAATGCCCTCAACCCCACTGAACACCCTTGTAACAAACTTGAATGGCGATTACACAGGAGGCCTCCTCGCCTAACGTCACTATGACTCTTGAAGGTGAATGAGCACAAATCCTCAGACACGATCTACAAACACCACAAACTTTTAGCCACATAGTGTATGAGCCTCTTAAATCTCACAGTCACTAAAATGTTTACTGTTTTGAGGAGGTAAATATGCATCACTCTGCACATAGAGGCATCCATGATTTAACCCCTTGTGAAAACAACAATTCGCAAATCTGAGCTCTAACTTTCTACTTCTGTAGTACACCGAACGCAGCCATTTGATCTCTGCCTACACAAGGTTGTAGACTGTAAATTTAAAACTGAATTTGGTGTTGACTACATTCACACTCACCCTTATAACAAACCTTCTCACTGCTCTCTGCAGATGAGTATTCTCTTTAGAGATCGCGTCTTACCTTGCAATACTACTTGTACCCAAAGCCAAATATATGTTACGCTGTATTACTCAATACTTACAAATTTCTTTCCTCAGCTGACAAAAGCTGCACTTATCAGCGGAGTTTTGTAGACTCAGTCTTACAAACACAAGAGATATTATTGGGTTGATAATCTTGACAAGCCAATAAGACCCCCAAATAAGACCACCAAACACATACCTGGCACTTGAAGTGTTTAGTTTATACTTAATTGTACAGATGTAGTTAAGTATGAGTAAATGTAAGTATGTAGTTACTGATGCCAACCCAAAGTTATTTTTTTCCCTGTAACAGCATTGTCATGTGCTTTATTCGTCTTATACCACAACTCCAATGATGATTTTATTACTGAACGCCACTTTATGCTTTTAACCACTTATCACATCAATGCAGTGGAAAGTCCATGAGATGAGTTAGGCACTGTTATTGCTATGTTGCGTTTACGTTTCATCTCCCTTTTCGCTCTGTTAAAGTTAATAAGACAAAAAATAACGCTAAAAACTAGAACCGTCTTTTGTTGTGGAAAACGGACCGCCTGTTACAAAACACTGACACCTGTAGGTCTTTTCTTTAAGTGGTAAATAAAATGCCTCCTTACAGAAAGCTTCACCACATAAATGATTATAGATTTCCTTTGCTAAACAACATTTTAAGAGTCCGTTTGCTGTTAGGTTTTGACTCTGGGGAGTGTCTGCCACTCAAGTCCATGTGAATGAGTATGTTTACATGTACACTAATATTCTGAACATGACAATATTTGGAACTTGACACGGGTCATGTAAACAGCATATTCAGTTTGGATATTCCAAATTTGGCCTTATTCAGAAACGAGCATTTTCCAATTAAAACATGTGGGATATGCCCAATATTATTTGGATTTTAGGAGCATTCCATACAGCACATGTGTCTCAAATGAGGTTTTTATGGCAACAGGTTGCAAGGCTGGAAGCATGCATGGCTGCAGGTAAACAGGAATATTAGTAGGTACTAATGCTAATTCTAATACTGTCATTACTTTAGAAACTATAACGTTCAAGCACATTAATATAAACCTGGGGTTTGTCTTGCAACTGAACTACTGTTAGAGTCATACCGTCATAGAAAATTAGTCAACGCCAAGTGACCAAAAGCTTCTGGCTGTGGAATAAAAGGAACTGAGTGACACGCAGGAGTTAGCAACTCATTTCTGGCACTTATGCCTTATTTATATTAACTATGTAACAATATCAAGCCTTTTATCCTAATGACTCATAGAAACGCCAGTGTCTGTTCATGACTGCCACATCTGCAGGTGTGTCTCAGATGTGAGGAGGATGGATCGGATGACTTATTGTTCATAAACAATTTTCAAGTGGTGATGGAGCGGAAAAAATGAGTCGAACTGGGATCAGTATGAGAGCCATACTAGCATATGGTTCTGAAATGAAGGCCTGGGATTTATGGAGGAGGCTGAACAGCACTGTAATATGCCACAGATGGTGTGAGAGGGGACTGCATGGATCTAATGAAAATGAATCGCCTTGATGGGCCTAATCAGGAATTTACTCCTGATCAGCAGCACACTTTCTGCCAGTTCCTGGGCAGCCTGTGCCATATTAAAAGAGCTTCCCATCCCTGGTTTCTGTTACACGGGATCAAGAGCACTGTAAATATGAAGTAGCAGGGGAGAGCGCCTGAGAAATTCCAGCAAAGTCACTCAAAGTCCGCCTGCTCTGCATAGATAGAACCAGAGCAAAGGGGGCTAATGCATTTATAATGAAAAGCTAGCCAGAGCTGTTCTTGAATTGCTAAACTACAAAGTCAACCAGCATGTGTTAAGATTTGGGGTGTGTGCGTGCGTGCGCACAAGTGTGGGCAGGTGAGGACCAGATGTCCCCACAAGGATCCTGATCCTGACCTTATGAGGAAAACTAGTTGGGTTTTTTTGTTTTTAATTTTTTTTTTTTCCCCTACAAAAAAATAGCATTTTTTTTATTATTATTATTTAAATGGCTAAAAGAGCTGTTGGTTAGTGATGATAAGGTTAGGATGAAGTATAGCATTAGGTTAGGTTTAGTTTTAGCTATATTACTTATTATGTCAATAGAAGGTCCTCACAAGGACAGTAAGATACGTGTGTGTGTGTGTGCTCATGACTGTACAAGCATGTGATCCAGATATGAGGTGAGAAGCTTGGCTGGCATACTGGTTCATCTGTTTACTCAAGGGCATACAGGAGGAGAGAAGAAAAGGAAGAGACCATTTTGCTCTGAGTCACTTCCTTTGCTGACAGACTTGATAGGTTTTACTCTGGTGAGAGTGACAAAGTTAATCCATCAGAGACCACAAGGATACAGATGCTGCCAAACTCTGCATGCTTCACCTCCTGCAAAGGAACCCTGCCAAAGCCTCAGGTCTCTTTCTTACCAGTGAGGATTGCACTGTGTGAAACAGTCCAGAATGTTGCACTGCTTCTGGGGCAGGAGATGTCTTAACTTCTCATCTGACATGCATGAAAACCCTGTGGCAGAGCTACAGTACCAAAGGGAGGCAATAAAATAATCTTCTAGGCTGACATATCAAAACATCCTGCAGTTCTAAGATGATAATTGGGATAATGGTGTATTGTGTCTTCATATGGTGTTGACACATACAGATTGGCCTGGGACACAATTGAGACCTTGGTGCTAAATCAAGCTTACACAATACTTAACTGGCTATATCGCAAGGTGCAGGCAACCATGCTGACCACCTATGTCCCATGTTTCCTTTCCTGGAATAATTTTCTGCAAGGCAGGGATATATCCTGGACGGGATGCCAGACCACTGCAGGGTAACAATCACTCACAGTCAAGTCATTCACACTGAAGGGCAACTTAGAGAAGCCAATGAATGGCTACCATGGTTTTAGGACATAAGAGGAAACCAGTAAACCCCGAGGATACCAACGTGATGCGTCATCCCACCTTTGTTCAGAGGCTCACCTACCTTCTCCTGAGCAAGTTCTCTCTCAGCCGTGTGGCTCCTCTCCAGATCCTGACGGACACGGTCCATCTCTGCTCGGACGCGGCCTAACGCCAACTCCTGTTCCTGGGCGGCATGTTGGCGCTCCTCCTCACGCAGTAGGCCCAACTCAGACAGCTGTTGCTTCCTCTGATTGTGAGCTGCAAGCAGCTCTTCTCTCAGAGTATGCACCTGGGTCTCCAGCTCACTGATGGCCTGGAATCACACAGACAAGATAATTACCTTATCAAATAACAATAAGCACCAGGTACAGACTGAAGAAATAGAGGATGATTTGATACATTTCACTGGGGTGCATCAGTGCGCTCCGTCTTGAGTTGCACAGGCGCTGAGAAATCACATTTTTACCCAGAGAGTGGGGAATGAAGAGTGCAAAACTGATGGAACACTTGTGCTTGGTCTGGCCAAGAAGAGGAAAACAGAAACCACCCCCACTGATCTCGCAGTCTCAAGGGTTCAACATCAAAAGCGTGCATTCCACAAAGGTCAGTGGTTTGATTTAATGAGCAAAATTAGCGCAAATCAAAGGTCAGTTACTCATAGTTGGGGGGCGGGGGTGCTATGAGGCATTGCTGCCATTTCTTGTTTCAGGAAGCTGAAAAAAACAGGAACTGACTGCTTTGCCACGTTTATGGCCACACTTGGGAAAATAAAGGGTGCAGATGACTAAAAAAGGAAGCAGAGTGAGCAAAAGGCATTAGTCCCCTATTAGAAAACGAAAAAAACCCTATTAGAGTGGGGTTTGTATGAAGGTCTGAGTCCCTGGATTTGACCTTAACATTAATTTTTTACATCAGTGTTGCTTAAAACCATGGCTTTGCTAAGGCATGAAAGTCTATTCTGAGCAAGCTGCCTATTTCACAGCCACATTAATTTTCCACAATGCTATAAAAGAACCCCCTCTCAGGTTATGATCTGCAATGTCTGTGCAATACTAGCAACTCAAGGGGGTGGCACCTCCTTGGCTTCACTCCACTTGCTCTTAGGCATTCCAGGGAGGAGGACGGTTATCGCCTGCCGGAAGAGCATCAGAAAATTGTGCACACATTCAAGACTGGGGTGGGATCGTTGCCACTTCAAAGTCAGCGGATGAAAAAATACATTTAAATTAAGTAAAATAAACACACACAGATGCTGGGGAGGTGCTTGTGTCCCAGGCGACAGCAGCAGAAGTGGCAACACTCACCTATATTACTACTAGTGGTACAGAGCTATTAGATGTAAGCTCGGAGGAGCCTTTAATCTATAATTCCTTCTTTAGTTTAGTATGGGATAAGCTGATAGGCTTTTACTGTGCTTCTTTTGATGTTTGGAAATAATATCATCAAACAAATAAAATATAAACCTGGCTCCAAAAGCTAGCACAAGGGTGCATGACGCATCGGCTGTGAATATTTTAGCTAATAACTTTAAAGAGAAGCACAATTAAAGAAATATGAATGCAGCATACACATGCATACTACCATATATGTCACATATGCATGGAAATGGACAGTTATGTTCAAAAATACTTTGAAGAGCATTGGCAGATAAGTACATTAAAAAAAAAAAACAACAAAAAAAAAAAAACAAGGACCTAAGTGTTAACCAGGCTCTTCAGTTGAACTACTGGTGCAACTTACATTTGGTGTCACATCCCGTCAGTCCCATTGCCACGCTCTGGGTACCCATTTTTAGCCTCATCTGAGAAGTCAGACTGTGGCTGCAAGACAAGCTTTTCTTTCTAGCTCCTTTAAACATTGTCCTTTTTGATTGCTTCAAACCAGGCTTGTCTGATAACAGGAGTGTAGATAAAACCGTGACGTATGAAACAGGGTTCGGGCCTTTCTAGTGGTGACTGTCTGTTTTTACAGCTTAATAAAAATGGGGACAGAGATGGACGGTTGCTACTTAAACAGTGTCTGGTCTATTTGTGCATACATATACTCAAACATTCAAAGTATTAGGGGAAGTCAGTGCTTCGGTGTGTATTATAGTACAGAAAGCCAGCACCTTGTAAAACTGAAGTGTCGTGTAATTACCCCAAGGTGGGGCCTTCACTCAGAATAGTGCTGTGTCCTCAGAATAAGAGTATGAGACACTTTTAGAAACATTTGTTTAAATGGTGTGACAGAAGCAATGGCTAAAGCAATCAGCAAGCCTCTTTTGCCAGCTCAGCAACATATCATTAAGCTTCAGAACATGATGAGCAAAATTTAAAGCCACTTTTGCACTATTCTTGGTTTCATAACTCAGCAATTGTTTATCACTAAGAAGCACAATATATGGCCAAAACTATGTGGACACCTGACCATCACACCTGTTACGTGGGCCTTGCCCAGGCTGTTGCCCCAAAGATAGAAGCACACATTTGTCTAGAATTGTACGCTGTAGCATTAAGATTTCCCTTCCCTGAAACTAAAAGTCTCAAGCACAACACCTCTGTGCACAAAGCAACGTCCATATAGCCACAGTGTATTGGTGTGGAGGAACTCGAGTGGCCTGCAAAGAACCCTAACCTTGACCCTACTGAACACTGAAATTGGTGAACGCAGGCTGTGCACCTGTCCTTCTCGCCCAATATCACTGACTGGCATCATTAACGCTCTAGTGGCTAAATGGGCAGAAATCCCCACGGACACACTCCAAAATGTAGTAGAAAACCTTCCCAGAGAATGGAAGTTATAATAACAGCAAAGAAGCACCTACATATTAATACTTTCTTTTGGAAAAGAACCCTCACTAAGCACATACAGGTGTGATGCTCAGGTGACCATTTACTTTTGGGCATATAGTGTGACGAGTACCTTTCCAACCATTCGCTGTATGATAAAGTCATATGAGGAAACTGGTTTCATAACTAAACAAACGTTCTGCGTTGTATTCAAACTGCACTAGTTGTTTCACTTGATTTTATGTCTCAGGTTTGATTCACACTAAAGAGACGGAAGTTTTTGGTTTTCAGCCTGGACCTTATTTCCGCTTTTTAGTGCACAAAGACACCAGAGACTTCAGTTGCTCACCTGCAGGAGACACGCTGCACAGCCGTATTCACTGATAACTGAGAAGCTACTCTACTTTGAACATCCATCATGATATACAAATCCATTCCCAGCACTGCCAGCCTCTGGGTAATGAGACATTCCGGTTCAATATTCGTCTGAGCCACATTTACATGTTTTCAACAAGCAGGTCCATGTGCTGCTCAAGAAAAAAAAAAAAAAAAAAAAAAAGTATTTCATGCTCGCTAAGGCAGGCTGATGCAAGTGATGTCTGGTCTGGGATTAAACCCCCTTTTCATCATCTGGGAAAGAGGGACACAGTGTGTCCAGAGGACCCAGAACTCACTCAGACTAAACACATACAAAGATCAGAACAAAGCAGTCTTGGGAAAGGCAGGAAAACCAGCAAGACAAGAAACCAGCGATGTTTTCTGTTGTCCACAGATGAAAAAAGGCTGCAAAGACACTGACTGCATGCTTGATTCTCCATTCTCTAATTCTTGCACAAGGGATATTACTGTCCAGGAATGATCAGGAATTCTTCTGAAGAGAAAATAAACAGTAAATATTAAAGAAAAAGCAAACTGTCATCACCATTACAACTGTAAGGTTTACTCAGCACATAAATTTCACATCATACTTTCTATCCATTTATTGTTACATGTATTGCTGCAAAATGTCCACAAACAGAGTTAGTCCCTGTTATTACTTATTACTTCAACTTGCAAAATCATCTCTCTTGAACACTTTCCTGTGGCGGAAAACTTAAAGGAACAGTTTACCTCTGGTACAACGTGTTGACACAGGAGACTCTTTCCATAAATATTAAATAAACAGTCGCAGAGCTTCTCTGGAGTATCGGAGATATGGAGTATCGACCATACAAGTCCCTGTGAATTAGTTGTTGCTACAGAAATTATAACATTTTAAATCGAACCCTTTCACAGAAAACAGTGTTTTGTCTCTCAGCCAAACTATCATCAAAGATGAGCTGTTACCGAAAATTAATCAACGTATTCTGATTTAGATTCAAAAATTCAAGAATTCCATGGTCCTGTGGTAAAAATTCCCAAAGGTCCACTGATGGATGAAATGCATAGATTTGGTATTACTCTTACTGCAGTTGTCGAATAATCCATACTAGTTACTGAATCTTTTATGACAAATAATTCAATAATTAAAGGTCAGATCAATAATTAAAATAATAAGCCAGGTCCGGCCTTTGAAGAATTAATCACATTTAATATTAAAAATCTATTTCTGATATATTGAGCTGCAGGCAACTTTTAGTAGCAAATGTATATCAATAAAATATTAAAACCGCACAGAACAGTCTCTCTCGTTGAAACTATTTTTAGCACCCATTTACATAGAAAATAGAACTGCAATGATTCAGAAGTAGCATCTTCCTTGCAAGAGTGTGTCTATAGCAACATTCTCGCAAGCTGCCCTTGAATGTGTTGTTATTTCCTGCATGATGGAAGTGGCAAGAATCACATATTAATCCATGGGTCTGGATGTAAGCTATTCAGCTAATGTTGAGCAAACCTCCTTAACAAGTTTGGTTTTCCCCTGTCACACAGCAAAATAACCATGCCTGATCTCCTCCGTCACACTGGCCGTTATGCACTCTGGCTTAATCTCTTATTTAGGAATGAAGTTCTTGAAAATTTGTCAGTGTCATTAATTTGCCAATCATGGCTACAGAGAGTGGTCCCATGTGCAATATTTCAAGGATCAGTTTCTCCTCCGTGCTGTTTGAAGCCCATATTATAAGAGTGAGAAAGAATTTCTCAAGGATGAAAAAGTGGGAAAATGAGACACTGGCCAAATAAAAAGCCACGAAAACGATTCTGACTGCAGCTGAAACACAGGAAATATATGCAGTAATGGAATTGACTGACCCAACAAAACATCTGTTGTTCATACATTCTGCCTAAATTACAAGCCTCTTTTCCAAGGAAGGTGCACATGCCTAGGGCAAATGTACTGGAGAAATTTACCATTTTCATCTCCCGAAGCCAAAAACGTTATTTAAAAAAGAAAAAGAAAAAAGGAACACTTAAAAACACAAAGTTACATATCAGGAAAAGGATGAGGCGTGATTCAAATATTTCGTCTTCATGTAATCATTAAATCATCATAGAGCACACAGATTCCTCATAACAGTGTGCCATAAACATGCATGTAAAGCAAACACTTCCAGTCTCTGGAGTCAGTTGTGTATTAGCACACAGTACTTGCTGCAGGCAACACTATTTATTGGGAACTGTCCTGGATGGGCTGCCAACTGACTCTCGGCCTCGCCCCTTTCATCTTCAAAAAGACTGAGGAAACTAGGAGCCTGGAGGGTGCCAAAGCAGAAATTCCAGGTTGAGAGGAAACTGAATACTCCAGCTTCAGCCCAAGGACAAGGATATAAGCTCATTCCCTCAGCGCTCTAAACAAAGACTCCAAACCAAGACATGGATCAATAAAACCTTCAGCACAGTATTAGCATGGCACTGTTTTCACTTCGGCTTGTTTTGATGGCTGTATGTTGTTGTGGGTTGTGCATTTTCTTTGAAACAGCACTAAGATTACACTGAGAACATTGAGATCTAGGCCAGGTAACAGGTCTGGACATTGGCAAGCCCACTCACTAACTCAAAAACACAAAGCTCTGCTCCTGAATAATTTATTCCTCTGAACTTCCTTTTACATCCAAACTGTGCTGACCACATCAAGAGACGAGTCTAACTGACTCATCTTCAGTGTATGTGAAGGATGTGCTCACTTTGCCAGCTTTCCAAATTTAAAAGATTCCGGGAAGAAAGCTGGGTCTAGACTCAGTTGCTTTTGTTGCAGCTGTGAAAAAGGGAGGTTTTCCCCCCCAGCTATCATTGTTGAGTCAATATTTTCAATCTAGCATTCGATCATCTTCTATACTGAGATTCGTACTGTAATCAGCCAGACACCATGTGTTCTGATTTAACATCTCATCTCAATAAAGCAGCCGGTACTTCGTCAGCATCATCTTCTCTCTTCTCTTCTTTCCTGGATTCCATCTCTCAGACGCTCTTAGAGGAAAATATGCCTTCTTGAGAGAAGAAAAGTAGTCACGAAGGCCATCTTATCTCGCTCAGACAGCTTTGAGGCAGCCAGTTTCCTGTCAGCAGTAGCTGAAAAATGTATCTTCATCTAGGAGCTAAAGTAAGCTTGATGGACACCAGTTGAAATGCAACAGGACACAGAGAAAAGTTTTCAAACCCACCATCACCACCTTCATGTGAATTTTTTATTTATTTCTTGCTGGGATAAAAGAAGAAAAACTCTGGCTCGTAGATGCTCAGAAGATTGAATATTCTTGTGCTCAAGTTTGTCATTATCTATTAGGTCCCTCAAAAATCGAAGAGACACTTCTATCAGAAAATGTAAATCTGTCAGTTTAAAGAGGCTTGTTCATGGTGAGGGCGGAAAATGAATCTCTGCTGCCTCTCAACACCCAGCCTGGATCGTGGCGAACTGGAAAGGTGAAGAGTATTGAGGTTCACTAAATTTCTCACCTAAAAACCTCATCACATGGAGGGACATGTTCGGCCAAACCGCAAAGCCTATTCCCCCGAGCTCCAGCAAATTGCTCGGCACGTTCTGCAGGCTGGGAGCGATGGAGGATCTGAGCCACTGGCAGCTTCTCACTGTAGCAGACAATTTCCTTCCCCTGGATTCACATCCTGTGCGGCCTGTCCACACCACCACACTTGGTAATGACATGACTGATAAGGTGCTGGGTAAATGGCTTTATGGGCCGTGTGGAAACATGGAAAAGGATTTTTTTTTTTTTTTTTTTTTTTTTTTAAAAAGCCATTTGTTTTGATGAAAAAGCAAAAGCAAAAATACTGCATATTTGTTTTAGCTTCATTTTAAAGCTGAAGCACCAACACAGTAATGTTCACTTCATTAGTTACAAAGAGATAGAGACGTCTGCTGCATAGCCAGAAGACATAGAAATATAATTTAAATACATGAGTGCATTATTAATGGACACTTTAATTTGATCAGATCACAGCAAAAAGGTTCCCACGTCTTTTAAAACTCTTCTAAAAGACTCAGAACAGTCTAAGATGGACAATTAATGGGACATTTATCGTATAAAACCTGGTTTAACATGGCTTAGTCTTTGAGCAAAATGGCACCGAAATGCGCGATGTTCCGTCTAGAAGTGTTTCCCAAGCTTTTCTCATCCACTCTGCTGAACTCTGTACAGAAGCTGCTCTGCTGGATGTCTCTCCTGTAAGGAGCTAATAAACGTGCTTTAGCCATGCTGACAATTTATATTTCATCTCGGGGTTTGAAGAGCCGAATACATTCCCAGCTGGGGGCTCGGCTGTCAAACGGTCTCCCACAGAGGCTCTGCGATAGCCAGGCTGGAGAGGAGAACGGGCTTTGGTGGAGTAACCATGAGAAACCCGCTGATAAACAAAACAGAGGTTCCTAACAGCCTTTCCAAGACCGTCATTAATATATGCTAAATAGTTCAGGGAGATATAATGAGAATGTAAGCCTCTCCTTATGTGGAGATGATGGCTACCTGCAGTGCACCCAGCGAATTCGCCCAGCCAGTGCACAGTGATTTGCAAAGCACCAACTCATGCCATGCCAGACTCAAATAGATGAAATAAAAGAACGGAAAATGCAACCTGGGGTGGGAACAAAAGGCCTGGGCTATACTGCACCAAAAGGTTTGTCCACTTTTTATGGCAACCTGTGGTTTCAGATCCCGGCGCTTTTTAAATTCTTCACTGAAGTCGCGCTCAAAACACTGTGTACGCTGCATAACACGTAGACTGTGCATGATATTTCATTTCCGCACAATTTTGTTGCAAATAGTTCTTTAAATAGTTCGTGGCGCTGAAGTTTTTGTTATGAAGCGTCACGCTAAATTTCAAAATGTTTTTTTTTAAATCTCCTTCAGACACTTTTCTGTAAAAAAAAAAAAATAATAATGTTTAGGATTTTTAATTGATAAAGCGAATATTGTAGCTAGCAAATCAGAAAAAAAAAAGCTAGCGAAAGCAAGAGAAAAACTGGCGTGGCTATTAGCAACCAAATATGGAAAACACAGTGATACAGAAACAGTAGAGACCACATACCTGTCCATCCCGCTTTCTCCATTCCTGGGTCTGAGCTTGGTGCTGGGCCATGGCGGACCGCGCCTGCTTCTCCATACTAGCAATCTCCCGCTGATGATCCTGGACCAGGCTGTCCTTCTCAGTATTGTGTTGCTGAAGTAGGTGTGTCCTCTCCTGCTCATGCTGCAGTTTCAGCTCCATAATCTGATTGGACAACAAAGAGTGAGACTTCATCAGCAGTACATCCCTGTCGTCATGACAACTTGCGCATCTCTCAGCAAAAAGGAAGGGTGAGAAAAAACAAATTGGTGTTAGCTTCGCTACGTAATGAACTGGGGATTATTTTTGCATCACTGTTACCTCATAGGTCTTGCTATCTCCACCCTCTTCTTTTGCTGCTGCTTATAAAGAGTCAACTTGTCGAGAAAACTGTGACGTATGCGGGCATGTCTAGAATCGTTACAAGCTACGTGCAGCCAACAATTTAAAAATATTTAGTCAGCTAGCTAATTCGGAACTAGCAGTGTCCTTGATGAAATCCATGACGCCGGAATGTCCCTACTATAGTGTCCACTTACCCCGGTTGTCCGGCCACAGCTTTGAAGTTTCACTGTGTTAAAAGCTGATTAAAATCAAACAAAATAATCTGGTTCAGAAAAACTCAGGGCGAGGTGAAGAGCCCAAATCCTCAAGTGTAAGATTGTCAGTAGCGTTAAAAAAAAAAAAAAGACACAAAAGTGACCGGCAGCATTATCTTGCTGTTCTCCACCTGCTGTGTGGCGAGTCGGTGCTGGGTGTTGAGCAGCCGCCGATTTAGGTTCCCAGGCTCCAATCCTACTCCCCTCATCAATTAGGGGAGGGAGGAGGTGGTGGCAGACGGGGTATTGGGAATGGATGATGACCTTGGCCAGTCCTGTCCTGTCTCCCCGCCAGCACGGGAAGGACCCAGTCCCCCCCAGCTTTGATGCTAATCCACAGCACATTGTGCATCCCGGCACCCTACCTGGCCCGCTCACTAGCTGGAGACTGCGACACTGCTATTGAGAGCAGGTGATGAATGGGGCTGCCGCAAAGAGCCAGAGGTCCCCCCCATCAAGACACAGAGAAGGCCACAAAGAAATTACTCAATGCAGCCCCATGGCATCAGCTTTTCAATTTCAGCAATAGAAAAAAATTGCTTTTGTTAGTTTCTGGATTGTATTAGCCTATGTAAGAAAGCAACAGATAAACACACACTCACACACACTTCACACTGGCTCAGTGCTAGAATAAATGAGGAAAGGCCAGAGAACTGAACATCAGGGCAGATTCTTGTTTTCTTCTTTCTTGACAATAATACTGTGCATAACATCTCTTATTTCATCGCGAGGCAGGTATACGAGATGTAAGTATCACGTAGCAAACTTGATATCTTCACCGCACGGTCTTCTGTTGTGTGCTTTAAATTCGATGACCGAGTACGATGAGTATCGATGACATCCCAGCATGGCACGGAGGCTTTCTTGTGACGATTCCAACCGACATCGTTTCAGCATAAAAATTGAGATCCGTCATGAAGTATGCTAAGCAAAGGAACAAGAGAGAGCATACAGCGGAAATAGATGGGTCGGGAAAAGCACAGGCGCCTTAATGCAAACGTCACAGCGAGGAGTCCACCAAGTGCCAAGCTCTTAAAGTGGCTGCACTGAATGGCTGTTGTCAGTGGGATAGACACGATTAGCACTGAGGTAATGCGGCAGCGGCCCAGCCGAGGAGACTCCCTGGGGAAGATCGTGGACTGGGAGAAGAGAAGAATCTGGCTGCTCTCAGCAGGGGTTTGGCATGCAGAAGAAGGAAATTTGGGGCCATGGAGGCTGATCTGTATTGTTCTTCAAAATGCAGAAATGTGTGTGAGAGAGGATGCGTTTCCCTGCTTGTGTGCTAATGAGCCTTTCAGATTAAGGATATGTGTGTGTGCCATGGCTTAAGATCTAAAGAGTAAATATCTAAAGACTGGATTAGTTCCTGAGAGTTATGAGAGAATGGAAACTCTGTTTCATCCTCTTGGGGTCTGGCTGTGATGTTGCAGCAGGGTGGAGGTCATGAAGGAATGACACTTCTATACAGCTCCTCTCTTTTAAAGTCTCATTGAGGTATGCCACGGGGACATTTGGGAATGTCCCTTTGTATACACATGAATGGCTAAACGCGACCTTAAGGCTCAGAATGGCATAGCTAAACACTTTAGCTTCACCCACCAATGATTTAAGGTAAAAATGACCCACGCAATATTTTTTAGAGACTTTTACACTAAGAATACATCAATAGAAAGCTCTGTCACCTTATTGGACATGTGGCTTTAAAGGACCGGGATTGATTCCATTACAGAACTGTTCATGTTTTATTATTTAAAAAAAGTATGCTTGACGCACCCTTGAAGTTTCTGGTATTATTAAATTACACTGGAAAAAATGAAAACGATATTATTGGCCTCTCAAAGGACAATTTGCTGCTCGTTATTATTATATTTTTATTATTATAACTTGCTAAATTAAACAAAGACGCTGTAACTTTACTCACTGAGCACTTTATTAAGAAGACTAAACTAATAATGGGTAAGACCTGCCTTAGCTCTCAAAACAGCATTAATGCTTCGTGGCATGAGATGGTGGAAACGTTGCTTTGAAATTCTTGTCCGTGTTGACATGATTGCATCACGCAATTCCTGCAGATTTTTCAGGAGCACTTTCATACTTCGAATCTCCCTTTCTATCACATCCCAAAGGTGTTCCTACTGGATTCAGATCTGGTGACGGGAAAGGCCAGTGAAAAGCACTGAACTTGTCACGTCATGCTCATGAAAGCATTTTGAGACAGCTTTTGCTTTGTGACATGGTGCATTATCATGCCAGAAGTGGCCATTAGAAGACAGGTAAATTGTGGGCATGAAATGATGCACATGATCAGTGACAATACTCAAACAGGCATTCAAGAAATAATTGAACAATATTCATGGGCACAAAGTGTGTCAAGAAAACATTCCTCACACCATTATACCACCTCCACCAGCCCAGACTGACTGACAGTCAGGTTGAGGTCATGGATTCTGTAGGCACCAAATTCAATTCAATTTTATTTCTATAGCACTTTTAACAACGGACATTGTCACAAAGCAGCTTTCACAGTATATAATATAATGTCCAATTAAAAGCTTATTAATCTATAAACATATCTACAAGTGCATATGTATATATATACTCAGCAAAAAAAGAAACGTCCCTTTTTCAGGACTGTGTATTTCAACAATAATGTTGTAAAAATCC
>JAQMCW010000008.1:12041369-12065991 GCA_030068335.1 Chrysichthys cranchii | reverse complement strand
TTGTCCAGGCCAGTTTCACTATTTTATTCTTTTTTTGTTTTTTAAAGGATTCTGTTGAATCACATTTCAAAAGCAATATCTGATTTTCATTAGTTCATTTTCAGCAAATTATTATTTATTACTACTTTTGTCAGTTTCAAGTTATTTCAGTGACCATTGTGGGTTTTTCTTTCTTTGACAGAAGGGTACCAACAATTTTGTCCACGTCTGTAATATCTCTCTACAATTTGGTCTTTCCAATTCCCCACCCACAGGCTAAGGCCGAGTTCACTCTACATGATTTTAGCCCTGAATATCCACTCGGCAGCAGTTTTTTGAACCCCCCAAGAAGAGTCCCAGTTCACAGGCAAATCGGCACTCGATCAATGTTTGTGAACTGTTCGCTTTCCAAGAGACTCACAGGCACACTGCAGATGCTGGAAAATTATCCAGCAAGCTAAATATCTGGACCTGTTGGGGAGTCCAAATGCAGTAGTATGAAAAGTTCTGTGACTTGTTTGTGACTGGCAATGAGTGTGATGATGAGCTACAGTCAATGAGAGCACGAGGTCAGGGAAAGCTGTACAACATCAACAAGCATGACTACAAGAAAGTGTCATGATCTGTCTGGACCCATGAAAAAGGGGAAAATTTGATAAGCAACATAAGTTGATTCAGTGGGAGCCTGTATCTAGTAGCTAGTTATTGCCATGACCAGATACAGACCAGATGATGCCTTTACACATACATATAGCCAGTACAAAAGGTACAAATTAAACTCTGGAATGCACAACAACTGACAAAGCATTTGATTTTCTTGTTTCGCATCACTGTCCGGGTCACTTCTAGTATGTGTTTTTGTGACAAAACATCAGTTTGAAGACTAGACAGACTTCCTACTGTTGAAAGATTAGGGATCTCAATCTATATCCAGTTTTCATAAAAGCTGTTTTACAATAAAGGCATATTGTCGAAAGCAGCATGTAAATAAAACTGAATGGATGGAAACATTTGCCTGAATGAACCCTAGTAAAAAAAAAAAAACCTAGATCATCTACTTTCTTAATGCCGGAGATATATTCACTCCAGTACTGGCAGCATCTTCATATGAATGGATATTATTTTTATTTCTAAATTTAAGGTTCATAAGATGCATGAGGGCTCCTGGGTGCCAAATTATCTACCGACACTGAATACCAAAACCATTCATTTCATTGCTTCAGATGACTTCCACTTTGATTCACTCATTAGTTTAAGACAAAGCGAAAATATAAATAAAACAGAAGAAACTTGGTTTATATTTTGTTTTATCGTTATTCTTTTTCGTGCGGCTCGATGGCATGTTTCAGTGCAAGTCAAACAGTGAGAATGAGAATCCACCCCCACAAAAAAAAAAAAATGAAAAAATGGTGAACACATGGGGAAAACTGGTGCAATAGATGGTTAGGTTTCATGTCGCCAAATAAGATGCCGCAGTTCACAGTTTTATAGCTGCTGTATGATGGGGAGGCATTTTTGCCTTTTTCCTGTACAGCTGTCTATGAAACACATACCAAGTGATCTTCACTCGGACAATAATCTAAATTTCTCCATCTTTCCATTTATGGCCCATTCTTAGCTCACCATAGCATTTATAAGCAGACCTCTGGTGTTTATTAATACTGAAACTGAAATTATTCACTGAGACACAACAATCCAGATTTCCTCGTGACTTGGCAGCAAGTATGTGAGCAAAGATGTGTGGTCAGAAATGAAATTCATTTTAAACATACGGTAGAGACTGAAATTAGTGTCACTTCCCATAAGGCTTTAAGCGAGGGACAATGACGTAATCCACACCTCCATGTTGAATCATACCTTGTTTGATTAAGGACTGTGGGAAATCTAAGCTTTATCAACATGTTTGAAAAGGTGAAAACATTTTTATTTTTTGCAGTGGCGGCTCAATGGTTGAGTGCTCTGCGTTACTGCTCAGGAGGTCGGGGGGGATCAAGCCTCAGCACTGCTGGGCCTTTGAGGTAGGCCCTTGACCCTGTGTGCTCCAGGGGTGCTGTATCATGGCTGACCCTTCGCTCTTACCCCAGCTTCCTGGCAAGCTGCGATACGTGAAGAAAGGAATTTCACCATACTGTCAGGTATATGTGACAAATAATTCTTCTTCTTCTTCTAATGTCAAAACATATCACCTAATAATTTCAGAGATGCTTCCTCTCGGAGGACCAACCCACACCCAGCAGTTTCGTATTTCCCAAAATTTGCTCTGTGAACGGAAAGCACCAGTTTCCACCAAACCAAACTACCAGAATGTGTTCATTATTTACTGAAACCTTTAATGAAGTTTTGCTTCAATATTACATTTGTCAGAGAGTAGCTCATGGGCAATGCAAACTAATAAGGAACTTGTGTAACGCTCCAGTTTAGTGGAGTACGAACAGAATGACTAAGAGATTAAACATTTTTCGGCTATTTATAAAGCACATAAATTAGGAACTCTATTACAGAAGACAGTGAATATTTTTCTCTAACGCTCCTGATGCCACAGCCAGTGATTCTGCTTTCATGTTTCGGTGCCGTGTTGCCTGAGGGGGTCTTAGAAAGCCTGGATATGAGGAGCTGCCAACTGAGTGATGGAGATGGCTGTCTACACGTACACAAGAGACTTAGTGGCTCCCACTGCTGGACAGAGACATACACTGCATGCAGGAATTCTCCGCATGGAAACAGCTCAATCACAGCATTTAGCAGTCAACCCCATGAGCGTCCATTTACACAGGGACGTTCGTGACGTGCACTCCATCACTGCATTAAAAAACAGGGGTAATCTTAGATCTGGGGTAAATCCAAGTTTTCTAGAAGGAGATGTTTATTGAACATTGTAAGAAGGGGTCTTCAGTGTCAGAGAGAAACATGCGACGTTAAGTTTTTTTGTTTTGTTTTTTTAACTAAAAAAGACAAGCTGGTAAGTGAAAGGCTGCTCATAGCGGTCATAATGTAACTGATAACAGGAACTAACATCTTACAACACATTTAAAGTAAATATTAAACCAATGAAAGTTAAATTGGTTTGTTATAAGAGTACTAAAAGACATTGAATCATGGTGTTGTTGGAAAATACCACACTGGGGTAGCAGAGGCTCTCCACCTTCCTACTGTTAATTACTTTCTTACAGCAGAATGACCCATCATTTTTTATTCATCGCAGCTGCCAAGCAGGCGAGTGCTGCACAATTATTTATTAATCACTTGTTCATCTTGAACATTGGCATCCTCTTTTAAATAAACAAATCAACAGCAACTCTGGTAAGCAGAGATAAAGTCATGCAGTAGTTACATAATGGGATAATGCAGTGTTAAAGTAACAAGGCTAAATGTTTAATTTCATTTTCAGCAGCTAGCCACTACTGAATCATGTCTTGTGCAACTATTTTCACTGACTAGCACTGATAAACCCTTCATTTTCATTTTCTAATGCAAGGTTCTTAAAGCACTTTTACAACAAAGTGTGCGTTCTTTTTCCTAAAACTTTTTCTGAAAATAGAGCAACAATCCAAAATGTACAAAAGAACAAAAATGCATAGAAAACAAGGCTGCCCGGATGACTGGCATTTCTAAGTAACGCTTACATGCAAATGATAAATAATAAGCTTGCATCCAAAGGACCGTCACCGTCAGAAGTAGTTTCTCTAATACTTTTTCTGTGTAAATACTCTGGGGTCTGGAAATGCACCCAACAGTCATGCAATGGTGTTAGTAAGATCACACACATTAAGTCACATGCTCCATATTCATTTTGAGATCATTTAACTGCCAATTTGGGTGCATACTAGAGTAGTAGACCGTAGGTTCATCATATATTATGAGAGAGAATCAAAAAGTAAAGGCAAAATACATTTAATAGCTTTAATAGGAGTAACTGTGAGAAACTGAATATATCTCTCACTTTTCATCATAATCCCCATGCAAGATGACGCATTTCTTGTATCGTTCAACTAGCTTCTGTATTCCAACACAGCTCCTCCCAAAGCCAGTTGAGCACTGCTTCCTTTCCTTCATCATCAGAGGTGAATGTGCAACCATGTAGCGCCTCCTTCAGTGGACTGAAGATGTGATAATCGCTGGGCACCAGATCCAGGCTGTAAGGAGGATGTGGAAGGCGTCTGAACCCGAGCTATTGCAATGTCTCTACTGTCACTGCTGCTGCACGAGGACGTGCGTTGTTATGGTGGAGTTTGCTGTGAATTGCAGATTTAAGTTCATTCCTCAGCAATGCACATTAATTTGCATTGTAGATTACTTGCTCAAGCACTTGGAAATGGGCCAGAATGGGCCTCTTCATGTCTCAAAAGAACACCAACATGATTTTCTTGGAGGAGGGATGACTTTTGAATGGATGGATGTATGGATGGACGTCTCCACTCCATGCCTAGACTTTTGGTCTCTGGGTAATCACGCAATTTTAAAATTGCCTTTACTTTTTGATTCTCCCTCATCCTTACACATATTTTACGCATGTGGCATAAACCCGTATGTATATCAACCTACGACAGTTCTGTGGGTGGAAACACCTTGCTGATATGAGAGGTAATAGGAAAATGGCCAGATTGGTTTGACTTGGCAGAAAGTCTACAGTAACTCAAATAATCACTCTTTACATCCAAGCTGAGCAGAATAGCATCTCAGCATGGTCAAAACATCGAACCTTGAGGTGGAAAAGCTACAACAGCAGCATAAGATCACATTGGGTTCTACTTCTGTCAGCCAAGAACATGAATCTGAAGCTATTATAAGCACAGACTCACCGAAACTGGACAGCTGTGCATTAGAAGAAAAAAAAAAATCTGATTTTTCCAGTTTTCCTTTTTTCCAGTCTCTTTCTAACCCTAACCAACTTTCCAGTTTCAGTGAGTCTGTCCCCATGATAACCTGGAACCTGATGTGGTCTCTCGCTGTTTGCTGATCTCTGTCATCAACAAGGTTGCTCACCGGATGATTTTTTGTTTTTGACACCATTTTGTGTAAACTCAAATCAGCACATCTTGCACCAACAACCATGCTGCAGTTAAAGTCTCACAGATCCCACTTTTTCACCAATCTGATGTTTGCTGTGAACATTAACTGAGGCTCTTGACCTGTATCTGCATGATATTATGCATTGTGCTGCTGCCACATGACTGCCTGATTAGGTAACTGCATGAACGCACACGTGTACAGGTGTTCCTAATAAAGTGGATTGTGATCACTTTTCCAATTTATTACAAATGTTATTACTGACAACAACTTGAGGGAAAAGTAGATTCTTTGAAATATTTACATGAAATTCAGAATTTGTGTATTTGGTTTGACCCCTATTTGCTTTAATGACGGTGTGCGCTTGAGCTAGTATGGACGCCATGGCTTTGTGCAAAACCAATTTTCAACCATTTCAGAACAAATCCATCATGTATCATCTGAACGCATGCTTTAATAGAAAGGATTAAGCAAGAGGAAAAGCTGGCCTTTTGTACAAAGCAGTTAACCTGGATAATGAATGTTAAATAGTCAAACTACTGAACATTCACCTTCTTTGTTTTAAATATTTCAAAATCTTAAAACCTAAAAGGAAAAAAATAAATCTAGATTTTCAGCGCAGTCTCAAATCGAGTACACCACATGAGATGCTCCTTTGCTCACCATGTGTGTAAAGAGTGATTGATTGAGTTACCGCAGACTTCCTGACAGCTTAAACCCATCTGGTCGTTCTGCTCTGCCCACTGCCATCGACGAAGCAATTCCACCTGTAGAACTGCTGCCCACTGGGTGTTTTTGTTTTGCACAATCTTGTCTAAACTCTAGCAAACGTTGCATGTGAAAAATCCTAAGAGATCAGCATTTTGTCTTTCTAAAATACTCAAACCAGACCAGCCTTGCACTTACAACCACAGAGATCATATTTAAAGTTCAACTAAAACTCTTGGCCGGTCTCTGCATGATTTTATGCACTGCACTGCTGCCATATGATTGGCTGATTGGATAATTGCAGGAATGAGCAGTGGAAAAGGTGTCCCTAATAAAGTGGCTGACACACACACACACAGGTTTAAATTGCATCAAAACAGACAAAACCTCAAACACAAGGTAACTGTACTATCTGGAGTTGCTGTGTCCCTGTCCCAATTCAAACCCTGTCAGAGAAAAAGAAGTTGTGAGAAAGAAAGAATGTGAGATTGTGTGTGTGTGTGAGAGAGAGAGAGAGACAGGAAGAGAGAGAGAGAGAATGCTACAGTGAGAGAGAGAGAGCGAGAGAGAGAATGTGAGAGACAAAGAGAGAAAGAAGAAAAAAGGAAAGATTCAGCCAGCAGGGCTTTTTTCTTCCTTGAAGAGAAAAAAAAAAAGTTGGAATGGAATCAGGAGGGGGAGCAGAATAAATCTGTCTATAGAGGGGTCTTTTGGCAGGAGAGCGACTAGAGATGAGTGCAGGAAACAGTGTGCAGCGCTATAACTTTACCCGCTCCTCCTTCTCAGCCCAATACACTGCTGCCATTTCAATCATAGACAGTAAAAGCCCAGTCATGCACCATTTCCCCTCATGAAAGCCGGGTGGCTTCCGAGGAGCTTTTCACTCACCTTTCTAGAATTACTGGAACACTTTTCTTCTGCCTTTTTACTTCTGTATGTGCACTTGCTAGTGCTAATCGTCACATTCCTAATTTGAGCGTGCAGTTTTATGGCCTCTGAAGAACCAAATAAAGGAGGTTTACTTGCTAGCCCATATTGTATGAATAACCCAAAGACACTTTGGATGACCAATTTCCCAGCCAATCAGGGCAGTTAAGTTTACCGCAGTTTAAGCCCAGTCTCTTTAGTAGGGATTACATTGTCTAGCTGACTAACACAGATACTAGTCACTAGTGCTGTAGTTCTGCAGTTGGTGTAAAAACCACTGAGGTAGATGGGAAGATGAAGTCAGATGGTCAAGAAAGGTGGCTAGATATCCTTTGCTAGATGAAGCTAAGTCTACAGAAAGCCACACAAGCATACACTGAAAAAACACACAGGTAGTCCTCAAGTTACGATGGAGATCCGTTCTGCCACACCCATCGTAAGTTGAAAATATCATATGTCGAACCACTGTGTTGAACCACTTAGCCTAGCTTTGGTATCTCAGCCTAGCTTAGCCCAGTTTAGCCTAGCCTACCCAGGAGTCTTTTCCGGTAGCAGAAATGCTTTTGAATTAAAATGAGCACTTGAAGCACACACACGGGTAGAGGAAAAAAAAGAAAAGAAAAAAAAAGCAGTAATGCACTGTACAGTACACCGATACACAAGGTAACTCCGTGAGCTGCGGGAGAGAGTGAGGCATCACGTGAGGCGAGTGATATGGCAGGGTATGTCATCCGCACACTTCCGGGTGTCGTCTGAATGTCCACATACATCATGCGCTGTTACGCTGGCTTGGCAGCGATGCCTGCCCACGAATTTAAAATATTTTCTAAATATTTTACAATTTTTAGCACATCGCAATACTCAGTGTAACTTCGAAAAATCATAAGCCAGCACATCGTAACTCAGGGAGCACCTGTATACATTTCTTCCCATGGTTATTTTTGTTGTATTTATAAGTAACTAAAATATTAATAATGTTCTTACACTGAAGCAAAGTGAATTCCACTGTGACCGACGCAAAGTGAAAGAGCATTTCCAGAGCCATGGGTTGCACATCAATATCTAGACCCACTCTGTCATTTACGAGTTAAATCATTGGCACAAGAGACTGTTCCTTGATATCACTTAGGCCAGAGTTAAACATGGCTGAAAAAAACTCCCAGACGCTGCTGTAGGCTTTACAACATCCATGCATCCGGACTCAGTTTTCGAGTGCCCTTAAATTGTTACCGCCACCAAGGAGGTTGTGTCTTCAGTGTGGTTTGTTTATTTGACTCAAAATAGGGGCAGCTTCACAATAACAGTTCTTTTTCACCAACATTGCCTTTGGCCTTGGTGGAAAACTGCGATCAACAATGGTATACGTCTTAAAAGTTCAACACTGACAAAACATAGCCAATGTAGAAATCCAGTGACTTCATTGTAAATCTATCCAGACATATAAAATGGTTGTGGTTGTGGGTTTGCATATGATAGAAGAATCGAGTATTGTCAGAGGTCAGGGTGGCTACCATATGTATATATCCATTATACTGTAACATTCATTCTAAACAGACATTTTTCGCTAGATTCACAGGACAGGAAATTCTGATATTTGGTAATTTCTCAACAAAAACTGCTTCTGACAATATAAGAGATCAAACTCAGATTTCTGCCTGAGAAACCACGCGCGCATGTCTGTGTGTGTGTGTGTGTGTGTGTGTGTGTGTGTGTGTGTGTGTGTGTGTGTGTGTGTGTGTGTTTGGGGGGGTTTAAAGGCATGCTCAGTTTTATATTTATCAGTGAGAAGTCACATCAAAGAGAAGCTGCCTCTATCGGCTTTTCGGCTTAAGCAAACATAACAGAGGAAAACTATCACCGTGACACTTTTTTTTTTTTATACAGAATGTCTTAAAGGGCCATTTGGGATCAGCATCTCAAAAACAAGCAGAACTCAAAGAGAGCCTTCAGCCAAACTTCCTTTCAGCACTCCATCTTGTCACAAGTTATATGAAAAGGACTGGGTAACATCTAGCATTCAGATAGGTGCTCGGGAAACGCAACAGCTGACAAACCTTGATGGGTTTGAAGTGCAACCTTCAGAGGAAGCAGGAAGTGTGTTTGCAAGTACTAAAAAATAAATGCAAAAAAAAAACCCCACAACTCTGATGTCTGATAATGGAGAAACTTCACGGATACACATGATTAAGTCAATAATCAGATTTTTTTTAAATATTCTCTCTATAAGTAGTGAAGCTACTCAATTAACTTACCAGTAGTGTGGTGGTCATAGAACATCATTATAAATCAAGCAGCTTATAAGCAGTTAAACTAATTTATGGAGCTACATACATATGTGTGGGGCAGGGGGTTAAGCCAGTGGACTACTGATAAGAAGGTTGGGAGTTCAAATCCAAGCACCTCCAAGATGCAACTCATGGGCCCTTGAGGTCATCTGAGCAAGGCCCTTAGCCTCAAATGCTCAGATGTAATTAAAAAAATGTAAGTCGCTCTGGATAAGGGCGTCTGCCAAATGACGGTAATGTAATGTACATACAGGTTTCTTACTCTAGTCCAGTGTTAGCTGGTTGGAACCACAGATCAATCAACGTCCCTGGCTGCTAAAGAGTCTGCTCTCGAGATACTTTTAGGGAAAATCCTAATTTGGGCGTTTACGACGTTGCTAATTTTACATAATTTCACCTTCAAGAATACACTATTTTGATCTACATGTGCACATATGCAGATGAAGGAAATGAATGGTATAAATGTGAGATAACTGCTGAAGTCACAGCCCATTCTTCTTTTCTGGATTACTGGGCTAGCTGGGTTAGTTTGATTAGTCTGTGTTGTCAGAGTCGCTCCATTACTTATGACTTTGTGGCCTTGATGCAATATCTAAAATCTCATTTGGGAGCATGGTGTGTAAGTCAAGGCTACAACACAGGCTTTTCTTCTCCTGTACTGTTACTTTGCCATCTCATGTTCTCAAATTAATTTTTTGTTGATTTGCCTTTTTTCATTTGTTCATTCGTCTACAAAAAAAAGACATGACCATGGTACTCAATTTTGCACATAAAAAAAAAAGAATGTTCAAATCCCCCCCCCCAAAGCTCGGTATGCTGTCATGGGGAAAGTGCTACATTTCTTGTCATGTGCTTTCCAGTTGACACAGAAGCCACAGACAACTGTTCTCAGATTCATTAGAAGAAAGAATTATCCAATTTCCCGTTATATTATGACTAGTACATCTGGCTTGTTATCTTGGATTTGCCAAGTGACAAGGAAAAAAGAGCTGGGCTCAGATCAGAGGATTAGTGTGCATGTAAACACACCCAGTGACAGAATTCAGTGGAATGTAAAATGGAGCTGCTGAACAGAAATTCTCGCATGAACTTGACAACACATTTCGGGGGATTTAGGAATGATAGCTTGGTGCCTACCTCCTTATTATCTGGTTTGTAAACGGGAGGATCGTCGGTAAGGGTGCTACTTTTTCTTAGGCTTGATTTGGGGTAAATCTATTAGAGAGAGAGAGAGAGAGAGAGAGAGAGAGAGAGATGAGCAGAGTGCAAACCATCAAAGCAACCCCACTTCCTGCCCTTTTTTCCCCCCTCCACTAAAAAGCCTTGGCACTTACCGGAGACAGGGGAATAGGGTTCTCGTGCAAATACCTGGGGTTTTCAATCTGCAAAAATAAAACAATGCAACAAGGCCTTAACACTTCTCCTTTTTTTGGCAAGGCGCTCCCACTCCCTCCACACTTCCCCTCTCGCTCCGACCTCCATTTATCCATCATAAACAAAGTAGGCCAACTTCAAAGGACGCCACTTAAACACACACTCTTCCCCAAACTCCATGTGTTTACGCACAAGGATACCAAGGGTCATTTCAAGGCATTGTGTGCTTTCAAACCATTTCCGTTGCTTTTTTGGACTGTATTTTTCCCCCTCTGAGTTTTGGCTTTTGTCAACAATGCCCACATAAACACACACAAACACAACCGCAGCATCTGGATGCTTTGATTATGCTGCGAGGAAGACGAGCAGGACTGAAGGAGGTTGGATGACTTTTGAAAGTTGCCCAAACATCGCTCATGGAGCAGACAGACCGATAGCGAGGACAAAAGTAAGCTGTCTGGAATGGCGCGCACATAAAGGTAGGGAAGAAAAGAAGACTTCAAAAGACGGCAGGTTCCTTCTAACGTCTAAAAATACACAGCAGTCTTAAATCAGAGAAATCAAGCTCTCGCATGCTGCCTAGGACGGCCCATGTCAATTTGGTCAGCCAGCAGACTCGCACAGCAACACATTCAACATGTAAACTGTATCCACCTGAAAGGTGCGCTGATAAATGGCCCAGACTATTGAATACTAATTCTTACAGGTTTACAAACTCTCTAGACTTAAGAATGTGGAACGTGCGATCGGGGCAAGGAGATTTGGATAAACTCATCGCCCTGTATGTGAACTTCACGTGCACATTTGCAAGTTGTGTATTTCAGGCCACCTTGTAAATCTGTCCCTGCATACAAATATGAAAGACAGTGGGAGGAAGAAAGAGAGGCAGACTAAACTGTCTGCATGCACTGGCTCCAAAAGCATGAGTCGGTTACCAAGAGCTGTTTGCATAACTGATCAAGGCAGCATTATGATGAGGTGTCGGATGCTTCCTCGTAACTACTTCCTTTTCCTGTTATAACTCAGCAGCTACAAGCATTTCTCCTCTCAACAACGCTATTTTTAAAAAAAATAAGACAAGCAAAATCCCTCTGCGCTGTAAAACCTAGCGTTACGGTTTTACTTCTTAAAAAGCACTGGAGACTCTTTCCATGAATGTAAAATCAATATGTTCTCACAGCAAACTTCACTTTATTCATAATTACCCGTTTGTTAGTCTGCTTATTGAGGTGCATAAATTGTTACTATGGAAACTATAATGTATTACATGTATGTGTGCAGTTATATAAGCCTTGCAGCTAGAACTACAGTCAAAGAAAAAAAATAAAACTTTTCACAACTGACTTTCACAAAAGAAAACTTTTCGCTCATGAAAATATCATGTCTGATGACGCCATGGCAAGTGCTACGCTTTTCTGAATCCTGCCCCTGGCTACGCTGCACACGCAAACCAGAGAAGCTGTTGAAAGAAACGAGGGAGGACTTACAAACTCCACATAGAAAGGCCTGAGACGGCTGGCAGGTGAGGCGACAGTACTCACCACTGCACCACTGTGCCACCACACTGTCAGGAATGTAAATTATTATTTAGGATTTAAATAGACAAATGATCAAACAATTTCCTGACATCGTGGCTCCAGTGGGATCTGAGAGACTTACACAGGTCTGACCTTAAACCACATGGCAAGCCTTTTCAATGTCTTTATAAATCAAGCAAAGAACACAAATAATGTGGCAGCTGAGTGAGAGGGAGAGAGGGGGGAACAGAGAAGAAGAGAGAGAGAGAGAGAGAGAGAGAGAGAGAGAGAGAGAGAGAAAGAGAGAGAGAGAGAGATGGAAAGGACAAGGAGCTTAATGTTGGAGCATTATGTTATGACACGCCTCCAAACTAAACGCCAGGGTACACCACAACTCCAGGGTTAAACGCATCACTGGGATGATAAAAAGTGGGATTAAAATATTGCCCAGGCTTGTCTGGCCAACCAGTTTTGCTGCGCTCAACATATGCTCAACAATACAGATGCATTACAGTTTTGGTGGAGTAATTCAGTTGTGAAAACAATATAGCCTGCATTGTGTACACCACCATTTAAAACAAAACAAAAAAAAAAAAAAACACAATGCTCATCTCTCCCTGATAAAATGTTATGCATCTGGAAATCCATTCATATTTTCCTGAGGGACCGTGTCCAAAACAAACACAGTAAGTCTAAATATAGTTAATAGGCACTTTTGCACCAGAGAGACTTTTCATAATTTTTAGAACTGTTGGAGGAAATAGCCCCTTTTTTGTGTGTTCGCACCACAGGAACTGAGAACGACTGTAGGTCTTATAGCGACAGGTTTTTTTGTTTTGTTTTTTTACACTTTTTTTTGCTCTTACTTCAGGATAGGTGCTCTCCCAAAACAATAGGAACCATGAGAGATGCATATGTTTGGTGAAAGACGTCAGTGTGGTGAGACTTTTCGAGCCGTGCAGTTGTTTTTTTAATCAGTCGGTGTGCATCACACTAACAGGATAAAACAGACAGGAACTTACACGAATGCACTTTTTGAAATAAAAATCCACATGACATGCGGTGGTTAACAGATGAGAGAAGCTGAAACCTGAGGTGGAGTGGAGGGCAAATTAAACTGAGACTTAAAAAAAGACTGTAAGAGCTTGATTTAAATGCGCGTGCCCTGCTTCTTATTCCAACAAATCCAAATGTAAACAAGGAGGAAATGTGGAGTGTGAGAGGAGGAAAACATTTCTGGTCGAAATCACTGAATCAAAAATCAGTGGATTTTCTAATCACCATATCGTATATATGAAAACTCTTTTTGTATCTTCATATTGACCAGGTAAACAAAAAAAGAACAAATTGCAACTCACAGCACCTGTGCTTCTTGTGGGATATGCAGTACGAGGGGGAATACGTGACGTGGATTGAAATGACTAAAATCACTGGGGGGGAAAAAAACTTCACTAGTATATTTTCTAATTGCCAGAAAGTGTATACAAAAAACAAACAAAAAAAAAAAAAACATATCTTTGTATTCAACAGCCGAATCCAGTTTGACTGGCAACATTGAGTCGGGTTTAGCTTTAAACCCATGTGAAATGTTGGGTGTGTAAACAACAGCTCTTACTGTTGAAATGAAGAAGAAAAAAAACATGGATTTTGAGTTACCATAGCCTTGTCAGCTGGAACCAATCTGGCCATTTTCTCCTGACCTTTTGCATCAACAAGGCATTTGTGATGAACATCTGGGCAGAACTGCAGCTCACTGTAGATTTTCTGTCAGGTCCAAAACAAGCCTGAGACTGGCCGAAATCAAAAGGCTGAGTCTTAAGGGGGTTTAAGTACAAATGACGATACGGTATAAATGACGTTCAGGTCAATACAGGAAACCTCCCTCTGACCTCCTCTCTGACTCTACAGCACTAAAATGTCAAAATCTGACCATGTGAAGAATTTTCCCAGGCTGCTACACATAATGATATCCAGAATGGACATTCTTATTATTCTGTGCAGGACGTCAACCCTGAACCTAACTTCAAGAAGCTAGTTAGTAAGCTGCAACAAATAAAGATAGATAGACAGATAAACAGATAGATAGATAAACAAACAGATAGATAGATAGATAGATAGATAGATAGATAGATAGATAGATAGATAGATAGATAGATAGATAGATAGATAGATGCAGATTGTATTATTTTAAATCAAATACAAAGTCGTTACTATTCAAAACCATGATTAAACAGCTCTCGATATGAAACAGGAATATCCACATATGCTTGAAATCAAAAATAAGAATCAAACTCTGCCCCCTCTTTAAACTTCAAACAGAAGTCCATGAAGCTAGCAGCTGAATTTTATCATGCGGTCTGCAGGCTAGCAACGCAAGACACACAGCTTCGGGCCGGAGCTCCGTGTGGATGGTGATTTTCCTGGCATGAGCCTGTGAGTGCCAGCCGCTCTCCTCACCGCCCATCGTTCTGATAAGATAAAGCAAGCAACATTCCATCATAGTTTCTCTGCGCTTTCTGGGTCACAGAAGCGCACTTTGAACTTAAAAGGAGCAATGTTTTGTGTAAGGAATGTTTTGAGTTTGGCGTGGTGATGGAATTGCATCAGACTCTTTCACAGAGGCAGAGGGGGAGGGAGGGAGAGGGAGAGAGAGAGAGAGAGAGAGAGAGAGAGAGAGAGAGAGAGAGAGAGAGAGAGAAAGGGAGCACAAAGGCGACTAAGAGAAAAGTCCTGCAAATTCCTGCAAAGCTTTACACTTTGATCTGCCAAAGTCTGAAAGCTGATGTCTTAACCAATCAGCATCACATCAAATCCAGTGCCATCCAGCTTCCTTCAAAACCATCCATGTTCAAAACGTGTGAAGTGGGGGAATATAATGTGCTCAATCTTTCATAGCAACAAACCAGAAACCATTCTAGACAGAATACAGGATGTGAATTCCAAGCTATAATATAAACATCACTAAACAGAGAAGGTAGAAAGAGAGATAAACTGAAGGCAAACAGAGAGACAGAAAGAGCAAAAGGTTGGAAAGGCATTGGCACCGTTTTCGTCCCATCCTGGTGACCTGTGCTCATATCCATTATTTTTTATTCTACAATTAATTGCAGTCCTGCTAAGTAAGGAATAACACACAGCAGGCTGCGTGGTGATAAAGTAAAGGAACCCCAGGGGTGGAGGGATGAAGGTGATGCAGCATGACACGCTAGCAGTGTACTGCTACCCCAACTATGTGCATTATTTTCATTTAACCACATAATCTGGAATGCGTCGCTCCACATACATCACAGTGATTTGCCAATGATTACAATGTTTAACTTTGCACATTTTCATGATTTATAGTTAGACTTAACGTCATGGAATATCCAAGAACCAAGATAGCTCTTGGTCTCAGTTATCTCAGCTGTGATGAACAGTCCTTTCTTCTCTAAGTGTCTGGAAACACTAATAGCAAGCAGGATTTTAAAATCAGTTTCTTATTATGATTACCATTAAAATAATTTCGAAAATAGAACATTTGACACTTTGGCATAAGTCTATTTATTATTTTTTTAATCAATCAAACTGTATGCCTTTTTTGTCTTTCAGCCAAAAAAAAGTGCCATTTTGACAAAAAAAAATAATGAATGCACATAATTATCTATTGATATGTCTGTTAGTTAAGTCCAATATACTTGGATAGAATTTATGTCACATTAACGAACAGCAAAGACTCTAGATTGAAGGTGACAGGAAGTAAGAGCAGTTACTTAGTTCAAGCAGGAAGACAGAGTCGGGACAAAACTGATTACTCATGTGAGATACGGAGAAGGGGGCGGAGCTTCCAGGGGTGCACGTTAAAGTTCCAAACAGCTGCACAACTGCACACATCATTCCAAATTCATTCGATATTTCAATTAGCTGTCTTTTAAACATTTGTCTTTATATTAAGGGTAAAAATAAGACTGATCTTTTGGCATATTTCTGAGTGACAACTCATAGCAGTGCATTCTGATAAAACGTTTTACTTGCAAACGTATAGGCATCCCATTTATTGCCTAATAAAGTCATTTTACACACCGCATCATAACAGAATTAGATGATAATTAACAGTTTCCCCCCACTGCTTGATTAAGAAATCATAATTAGATTTTGCTTTTGTTTCCTGCATGTATAGATCATGTTACCCCGAGGTTCCAACTGTTGAGACGGGCTTCTAAGTCACTGTCATCAGACGAGGGTCTCCTTAGTCGCACATCCTGAGATGTAGAAGAGAAGAAAGAAAGAGATTAACGGTTTATACTTTCCCCAAATACTAACGCTCACTCTCTCATCATTTATTTAACATGAAAGCATACCTGCTGTGTCTTTAGATTAAATGTAGTGATTATAAATTCTGCATGAAATGCTGCTTAAATGAGCAATGCTCCTTGATAAATGACAGGAAATTATTAAATTGACATGCATGCAACCCCAGAGGAAAAAAAAGACAAAAAACAAACTCTAACCTACCATTATCTAATACCTGGTTCCTCAGTAACATGGCAGGCTGAGTTTTTTGGCTTGGTTTCGTTTTGTTTAGAGGTTAACGACAGTATACCTGTTTATAGCCCATTTTGCTATAACAAAAGTGATAACAGGAACCTGCTTGTGTTGTGGACGGTCCACAACATTATCAACAAATCAAGTCTTTCATTTAAAAAGTAAGAATTGCATATTATGGGCAAACTGCTGTGGTATAAGGAGAGTTAAACACGACAGGCCATGCTGTCAAATAACCGTGCCATCGTGGATTAATATCCTGTAATGGCACGCCCCACCATGTTTTATTCCTTGTCTAATCCTTGGCAGGTCTCAAAGTGTTAGGGTTATGATGACCTGAGATCAAGTCATCTCACTCCTTATAGGAATAGAGATTAACTCTATGGTCACATGTTTTCCTCATCATGGAAAAAAGAGGAGAGCAAGGAGGAAAGACAAAGAGATTGAAGAAGACTGTGTGTGTGTGGGAAAGAAAGGATAAGAGATACTAAGAGAAGGGATATAGGTGCTGGCATCCTGCCCTCCAGATGTTTGGCTGCACAATATTCCCCTGTCCATGCAGCCCCTCTACTGGGTCACATGACTCGACCCCACCCTTTCCCTAAACACACATGCATTCACACACTTACACGATGTCTAGACGATAGAATGAATGCTTTTCTGTTGCGCCACTTGGGAGCCTGTAACATCTTAAACATCTGAACGAGGAGGTCTCTTCAGCAGCACATGGCAGCAACCCACATAATAAAACGCTCCACGATGCCTCTTATTGCTCAACACTAATTAGGCTACTCAGTTCGGTACCTAAAAGTGTCTGGAAAAAATGGCATCGGTGATTCCCTACTTATAGTCTTAAGGCACTAAAAGTAATGGAAATGGCATTACCGATAATCATTTTTAGGAAGCGAGATCATTTAGTTGCACAACAAAATCAGAAGATTATACGAGCTGTGTTACAGGGATCAGAATCTTAAGAAGAGATGCTCACCCTCTTGTCCTCTTTGGCAGTGGCTTTGAGTGGACTGGAAGATAAAGGTCTGGTTGGAGACTTGTGACCAAACAGATTTCTCCTTCTGCAAACAAGAGAAAGGAGCATTTTATTCTCTAGGAGATGCACAGGATGGAAATTGGGTCACCCAAGTCAAGAAAATAGGGCATAATCCAGTAATACAGCCATATCAGCTTTCAAGCTTTATTTGCAACATTGTCAAATTTCCATGACAATTAGCCTTGTGTGGCTCCCATCCTGGCCTGAAATCCTGAGCCATTTTATTCCATAAACATGTATGATGTTGACTGAACACACAGCATGTGAACACAGGAAATAATGGGGTCTGTCACCAGTATGCAATCTTGGCTGATGATTACTTGTCATACAGTAAAGCTGATTGAGGACTGAACTGTCTTTTCTCAGGAATAGACCAATTATAAACTCATTAGCTCCAGCATGCTGCCAATGTTTTGGTTCACTGGAAACTAAAAATGGAAGCTAACATGAAGGAAAAGAGCGAGTACATCATAACGGTAACCTAAAAACTGTAACTCCAACTGAACATCATAAAGAAAGTTCCTAATGTACCACACAATGTTTGTGCAGTCAACAAAAGACGACAGTCAATGTTATGGCTATGAGATTTGGTGCTCTGTCCTTATATCGTCCTTGTTTCTTCAGTGTTCCAAATGATTCAAAAAAGACTGTCCAATATCCATGCACGCCGATCAATCCCACCTAGAAAAAAAAACATTATACTGTCTACCAGAGTAGCATGAGTTGCAGTCAGAGCCTCAGGGCATGCCACAACACTGTGAAGCACAGGTAACTTAAACATGCATATCAATATTTGTGAAAATTAATAAGAAATAAGGTTTTCCAAGGCATTTTTCCACCTCAGTTTCTGTTGTATTTAATAAGTATAACAGTATTGCAATAATACTCATACAAAGCTATTTATCAACACTAGACTTTTAGGCTGCAATGAAAAAGAGAAAAGGTAACAGAAAATGAACACACAAAACAAGCAATTGAACAGGATGCTGGAGCATTACAATTTCCCTTTACTGGCACTAAGAGGCCCAAACCTTTTCCAGCATGACAATGCCCCTGTATACAATGCGATGCCCATGAAGACATGATTTACCAAGGTTGGAAGTAAAAAAAAACTTGAGTATCCTGCACATAACCCTAACCTCAACCCCAATGAGCACCTTCGGAATTGACCGCACAAGAAATTTCTTCACTCAACATCAGTGTCTGATCTCACTCGTGTTCGAGTGGTTGAATGTGCAAATCCCCACGGCCACCTTCCAAAATCTAGTGGAAAGCCTTCCCAGAAGAGTGGAGCTTGAGTCTGGAATGTTCAAAAAGTATGTATGGGTGTGATGGTCAGATGTTCACAAACTTTTGGCTATAATGTACATAGGCATCTGTATAAAGTGAAATATGTAGTACAGCAAATAATATGCAAATAAATAATGACGTACTCTGTGCTTATTTATCAATAAACTACACTGATATTCTAAATCGGAGTGGCAAATGTGGCAAAATTACATGACCAAAAATTACAGTGATCAAAGTTATAGACTCTCAAGAATAACAACAATGCTACAGTGATCCAAGAGAAGAGAGTTGTATTTTCTAAAGACATATTGATAGAAATACACCCACTTAATTTAAGAGTGGGACTGGTGCATCTCTAAATGTAATAGTTAGATGTCACATATTGCAGCCCATTGAGGCGTACCTCTCCTCACCGCCACTCGAGCCGACAGGCTCACAGCTATTGTAAATCCATCTGTGCATTTTGCATACAGATGCCACACACCACGCTCTATTTACTTTGATGCTTCCCAAGTTAACCAGCCTTCCAGTCTAGTGACGCACACAGAAGCAGCTGAGATTCACATCAAAGCGTTTCTGCACTGCTAACAATAAAAGAATCATGAGCCACATCCTGTTCTCTCCTGCAACTGACTGCTTGTGACACTTGTGTGTGCAGAGACACAAGTTAACATGTCATCATACTTCGCTGTGGATTTTTTACATGTACACGGTCCACTGTTCTGGTATGGTTTTGTGTACAAGCAATGAGTAGGTTGCAGGTTGGTTTGTTAGCGAGGACAACCTCTGACATTAACGCGGCTGAGTTTGGCAAGCGGTTCGCCTCAGGGGTTTATTAAGAGTGTGTTCATGAGCTGATGAAACATGCTGAAAGGAAAATCCACCCTAAATGACCTGCACATTCTTCTTTAGAAGACATGATCTTCAGAGTTTGTAGTTTCCATTTGATCTTTTCAGTGGTTACCAGCTTCCTATATTACCCACAATGCTGTGCCACTACCCAGACACATTTAGCCTGCACTTCTTCTCTACCTAAGGACAATGATACAGCAGTGTCCTCTAGTCCTTTTGTATGTGCAGCTCTCTCACTTTCTCATCTCTACACTCTCCAAACAGGCCAGCTTTCAAAGCTTCAACTTTCATGCTAATACCTGTATGACTGCTACCACGATGAGCCAAGTCTCTGCTCTACCTCAGTGCCGCTGTGTCTTATAGCTGCATACCATTGTGAAGTTGAGCCCATCATTTGCCATTATGACCAACATCCTGCACTGGATTTTTCATGGATGTGATGTTAAACTTTGTTGGGAAATGGTGAATGAGAAACGAAACTCTTGCTCTTTTGTTTTTAAAATCTCATTGAACTAACTAACTAACTAACTAACTAACTAAATAAATAAAAGTGGTAATAATTATAATAATAATAAAAAACAGCATTACATCTGCACTAGTAATGTCCCCATGTGAGGTCAAAAAAAAAAAAATAGCACCAGGACCCTAAAACACATGCAACAGTGTTTTCTTCTAGTTCAGTCTTTTTGTAAGGTGTTTTTATTCAGCAGATCCACACAAACTGCATTACAGCACTAAAACCAGAAGAGGGTGCCCTACATTTACAACGTTCTAGGATTTATTCAGCATTATTTAATCCACATGAGATCTAAAATGATATCAATTGTTATGTCTAGATCTAGGTAAATAAGTAATCTCCTGCCTTCAGATGAAAAGGACAGCAAAACAGTGACATGAATAAAATTAAGAGCACATCAAACAGGCACAAAAGGAGTAAAGGCTACTTTGCTCACAGCTGTTTACATAGAATGACAGGTCAATAAAGACAGCCCTGTTTAATCTCTAGAGAGCTGTCCATATGCGCGCACACACACACACACACACACACACGCGCGCTTTCTCTTTTGAGGCGGCAGATGAGGGCAGGTCGTTGTGATTGGCGGCCGGCCGTTAACAGGTGGACGGAGATAATTGAATCGGATCAAAGCATTGAGAGGGGCTCGAGTCTGCGCTGGAGTGGCAAGGTGCCACTGATTAAAGCCTCCTGACCTCCAGGTGTTGAGCCTGGGCTCAAGCTGCGTCTCCAAACCCACAGAGAGGAACCGTACCCAACCCCCGTGCTTGCTCCCCGGGGCATTTAAGTCCTCCACCCTTTCACTTCAAAAGTCTGGCACCTGGAGGCAAGGCCAGCATGGACACACTGTGCTTCAGCCAGACCCTGGAACGCATCTGAAGTCTCTTAACGCTGCCAATGGTTAGCGTCTGGTTAAAGGTTTTCATGTGCTTGATGTAGGCCCAGATGGCCGAAATGAAAGGGGGTTAAAGGTAGAGTTTTATCCTCTAAGTTGACTGCATTCTTAGTTGACTAAGATTCAGTCAGACATTCTACTTTCATTCATACAAGTGAATTCTAGTTACAACTACACATATTTGTGCAAAAAAAATAATTAACAAGTATCTGTATACTTTAAAGCACGGTTCTATTTTACTGAATGCATTTTTCATGTACTGTTAGTAGTTTCTACAAAATTTTCAACAGAGTACGCAGAGTTGAGGTCCTTAGGTGTTTTATTCCTTTTATACAACTGCAACTTGCCAAATGCTCACTATTTTCTTTATTCATTAAAGAACGTTCTTAGTTTCATTCAGTGTTGTAGAATGTCCTCTTCAAAAACTTTGAGCTCATACTACTTAATGCTTTAACAACTACAAATAATCTTTCCTTTACCAGACTCTATTGTTCCCCTTTCTTGAACTTAAGACCGAAAAGAGCAGTGCGTCATGTTACTGAGAAACCAAAAAGCGCAAATCCTCCTGAAGACTTTCCTATACTGGAAAACAAAGTTACAGCTTTACTCTGTTACAAGTGCTGACACTGAAGTCTCCTTGCAAACATCTCTACAGGGGTGCTTGAAATTTTATGGACCCGTTAGAAGTTTCTGCTTAAATATGACCTAAAACATCATCAGCTGTTCACACAAGTCTGAAAAGCAGATAGAAAAATAATTGAGACAAAATTGAAACAAATGAGACAAATATTATACTTGGTCACTTATGTATTGCAGAAAATGATCTGTGAGTAGCAGAACTATGTTAAACTTTGGGTTCAGCATGTGATATGACCCCCTTGTGCAGCAGTAACTGCAACTAAACATTTCCGCTAACTGTTGATCAGTCCTGCACATCACATTTCTCCATACAGAACAGCTTCAACTCTGAGATGTTGTGGGATTTCCTCATATGAACTGCTTGCTTCAGGCCTTTGCACAACATTTCTTTTGGATTAAAGTCAGGACTTAATGACTTGGCTATTCCATAACTTTCACTTTATTACTCTTTAACCATTCTCCGTTAGAATTACCTGTGTTCTTAGGATCATTGTTGCATGACTCACTTTCTCTTGAAATTTGGTCCACGGACAGATTTCCTGACCTTTCGCTTTAGAATTCATTGGTATAATTCAGAATTCATTGTTCCATCAATGATGACAAGCCATCCTGGCCCAGATGCAGCAAAAATGCCCAAACATGATCCTACCACCTCCATGTTTCACAGATGGGATAAGGTTTTTATGCTATAATGCAGCATTTTACTTTCTCCAAACACAACATTTCTCATTTAAACCAAAAAGTTCTATTTTGGTTTTATCTATCCACAGAACCTTTTCCGGTAGCCTTCTGGCCTGTCTCCGTGATATCTGGCAAAATGTAGACAGGCAGCAGCTTTTAGGAGAACAGTGGCTTTCTCCTTGCTCAAGAACATTATCAATGTGAGCTTACTAACAACTTTAGTTGCTTAGAAGTTACCCTGGGTTCCTTTGTGTCCTCGTTGACTATTACGCACTTTGCTCTTGGAGTGATCTTTGCTGGTCGACCACTCCTGTAGAGCATAACAATGATCTCGAATTTTCTCCATCTGTCTGACTGTGAACTGGTGGAGTGCAAACTTTTGAGAGATTGTTTAGACATCATCTTTTCCAGTCTGATGAGCATCGACAACTCTTTTTCTGAGGTCCTCCGACATATCCTTTGTTTGTGCCAAGATACACTTCCACAAACGTGTAGTGAAGACCAGACTTTGATAGATCCCTGTTCTTTAAATAAAGCAGGACGCCCACCTGCACCTGTGTCATCTCAATGATTGAAAACACCCAACTCACTACTATGTCTACTGGATCATTTTCCCCTACAATTAAAAGACCAAGTATAAAATTTTTGTCTTCTCTTTATCTATTTTAAGGACTTCTGTGAAAATCTGATGATGTTTTAGATCATGAACGTGCAGGAATACAGAACATTTTAAAGGGGTCACACGATTTCAAGCACCACTGTATCCCAGCTGCACTATATCATGGACTCTATAGCATCATCATATTATACTCCTCTTTAAATCTTTTTATTTAGAGTTTGTCACCATACAAGTCCCTGTGTAAGACTGCTGTTGAAAATGTAGCCAGACACACATAGATTGCTTATTAATTAACCAGTTAGTTTAGGTCACTTGATGCCCATTTAATTAAAAAAAATTAACATTAATTTTTGCAATATTTAAAAATGGGCAAAAACTGTAATAATAAATTAAAAGCATTAAAGCTTCAATTTAATAAAATGGAAAGAAAATTCTATTTACTTCTAGGGTATAATGTTTCTCAAAATATCTACTGAAAACTGAGACAGAAAATCCTTAGTCAGGGACAGCACTCTTTAAAAGAGAGGAAGGACAGAATGAGAACAACACTTTAGAGAGCAGAGCAATGCTGAATCAACACGTAGCTAGCTCTTGGTCCTGGATCTCTCTCTCTCCCTCTCTCTGTTCTCAGGCTTCCTGATTTCCTGCCAAACACAACAGCATGTCATAGAAGCCATGCACATGGCCCATAAGCAACATGACATATTAGAACATTGAAATGAGTGTGGAGGCTTTGCCAAGAAAGGCTGCCTGACCTAGCCCTCTAGCTAACGACCAGTGGAGCATTTCCCATGACGGGCTCACTGCCTCAGAGATGTCGTTAAGCAGAGAATGCCACCTGGTGGCCACAGAGTAAAACTGCAAAATATAAAGATACTGCTGAAGAAGTCTTGAGAAACATCCTGAGTTTCTTTACATTCTGAGAACTTTTACCATCCCTTCCCAATATTTGAGCTCTGGGGGTTATACAGTGGAACCTCGGTTTTCGTTGGTAATCCGTCCGAAAACAATCGGCAAAAACCGACAAAAACTGAGGCAGTTATTTCCATATGAATCAATGTAAATACAACTAATTTGTTCTAAGGCACTCCAAAATAAACACGACACCGAATATGTACTGTATACGCAGTAATCACTTACATGCAATTGTAGTATTAGCACTCGCAATCAATAAAAAAAGCCCCAAAACACTGGAAAGCAATGGAATTGTTTGGCTAGACACGTGGGGTGATGCTCACACAACGAGAAACAATGCCACACTGAGCAGGAGAAGATGTGGGTCGCCCGTTGTTTATTAGCTGTTTTTGCAAAATCAGCAGCGAAATCCGGCGAAATCCGAGGCAACCGATGAAAACCGAGACAAATTTTTCGTGGGAAAAAAAAAAATCGGCGAAAACTGAAACCGAAGTCAACAAAAACCGAGGTACCACTGTAATTTTTTTTGACCATCTCCTTAAATCCACATGGATCACTCTAGACACTAGCCTTAATTGTTCTTCATTTCTTTTTCTTTTATTAAACACAAGCAATCGTTGCCAGGTGAATGCCATTATTCTTACATGTATTTTTACTTTGGGATTTAAAAAAAGCATTTCAGTTAATTCTCACGTCCAGTATTAGGGATCAGGGTCATAGTGGATCCTGAGCCCATCCCAGGAACACTAAACATGCCAATCCATCAAAGTGCAACTCTCTCCCTCTCTCACACACACACACACACACACACACACACACACACACACACACACACACACACACACACACAC
>JAQMCW010000008.1:11985338-11999383 GCA_030068335.1 Chrysichthys cranchii | reverse complement strand
AACCTGCCCCGAGTCTCAAATCGCTCCCTACTCCCTATACATGTGCACTACCTAGGGTGTGAGAAGAGCCTGCTTGTCTACGTAGCCAGGCTGTTAGCTCGCAGGTTGGCCAACAAGCTGTTGTGTTTATTAGTGTACTGGCAACATCTGAGCAAGCACACTTTGCATTTTCTCTGCAGGAAATGCGGTCTAATTTATTATTATTATTCATTTAATAATGTATTTTTTAAACTTTCAGAAGTATGGCTGGTCCGAATGAAATGATTGGCTGGCTTACCTACCCTCCTATCTGCAAGCGCTCAGCTCTGCTCGCACACTCATTGCGTATGATCAGAGACTTCCACAGGGTTAGGCAGATATATTGCAAAGGCTAGCAAGCTAGTAGACAGCTGTGTGTACTAGCAATGTTCATCGTTTGCATTCGTTATGATAAGATTAGGTGTTTTCTTACATTGGAATAAGACACGAGGTAGTTGGATATGACAATGATGCGCTGTGCTCCTCTCCGCAGTGTTCTCTCTCATTGTCCATCAGTAGTCAGGCTTTGGAGGAGAGGCTTTGGAGGGAGCACTGAAGGGAATATGTTGGATACTTTCAAAATCTAGTATACTCTTGCTGGTTTCTCCAGCGTTGCCTGCTCTAGCTTTAAGTATAGTACCATTTTATATGTGTTGTTCTGGTTTTAGCATAGCTTTGCTTTAATTGCTTTTGTTCAGTGGAAATAATCCTGTTGTGCCTCAGTATTTATCATTATTTATACCCATTAAGAATATGTGTGGTCTCACATGTTTTTGGATTGACACCTGATTACATAAAGCCCTAGTGTTTTAGCTGATTTTGACAGTCAGTGGTCGTCTGTTTTAATTGAATTTAGCCTCCCAGGGCTAAGCTGAACCAAAGGAGAGAGATAGAGAGAACAAATGCTGCATATGTCTGTCTTTGTCTCTGTTCACAATCCTGTTTAACAAATCCTTTGTGTAATGCATTAGCTGAGACACTTGGATGCGGCAAATGGAGATTTATGGGCTTCATCAGTAAAACTGTTAATCACTTTCTGACTATGTACACCAAATCCCCAGGCTTTGGCAGGAGGCTTCGGTCCTCCTGCTTAAGATGGCCATCCGTCAGTTGCACCTTTTCCTTTTGCTTCTTCCAATCAGGGAGTGCTAGATCCATGTTTCGAGGAGTGTGGTACAGTGGGAGACCAGTAGCAGGTGTTTGGATAGCTTGCTGACAGAATTAGCAGAGGAATAGCAGGAATAGAAAGCAATACATCAATGAGTCCCAGATGAAGCCACTCTTCTAGCTGCTGCACACATGTTTCTCCATGTTCTTGCTGCTGGCCAATAGAAGGGCGGTAGGACAAAATGGGTATGCTCAGCCTGCCAATTAGGGCTGTCGGCATTGCCACGTGACCCACGAGTGGGTAGGTGGAACGGCACCATATGGACCACTTCACTGGCAAATCCTTTGTTGTACCAGTATGCTCCAGTATAATTAGTTGTATTTCTATCTGTAGAAAACAGATTTATGTGCAGCTCTGCAGGTCCTTTCTAAGGCTGAGTTCCCAGTTTTCAACATCTACTGTGAGGAGATGATTCCAGATTAGCTGATGGAGTAAATTAAGCCATTTTCAAAGGTAGACAAGATGACAATGATGATGATGATGATGATGATTTTTTAAAAATTAATAGTATATTATTATTTGCCTGTTCTCTTTGTGGCTCTGTGGGTTTCCTCCAGATTGTGTAGTTTTCTCCCACTTCCCATTATATTAATAGTTGTGCTGTAGATGTAAATAAGCATGTGAAAGTGTGTGTGTGTGTGTGTGTGTGTGTGTGTGTGTGTGTATGCTACATTGGGACAGGGTGCCATCCCATCCAAGGTACAGTACTGAGCAAAAGTCGTAGACATATGCCAAGAAATGCTATAAAGTAAATAATGTATTTTTAAAATGTTGAAATTAAATCTTTCTACTTAAAAGAAAAAATACTACAATATGCATTAAACAGTTGTTTAAAAAAAACAAAAACAAAAAACAAAGTCAGTATTTGCTGTGACGACCCTTTGATTTTAATTTTTTCAATGGGTGTTCCAGGTACAATTTGTAAAGAAGGAAATAAACTGGTAAGTTTTACTGAGCATCTTGGGGAATCTGCCGCAGTTCTTCTGGAGACTTTGACTGTTGCATGCGCTTCTTCTTCTTTTTCTAGTTTTTTTTTTTTTGCAGCAAAACCAGGGAGCCTTCATAATGTCCGAAAAGTCGCCTCTTATGTAACATGTTGCTTTCTTTACTGACATACAGATATTTTTCAAATGCAAAAAATTTTTCTGATAAATAATGTCTGGAAATCGAAAATGCATTCCTACTGACTCAATAATGCAGAACTCATAAAATAAATCTCTACGACAAAATTTGTACTCAATAAAAATTGGGGTGCCTAAGACTTTTGATTAGTACTGTATATGCTCACCTTCTGTTCCTGGAATATAGGCTCCAGATGCAGCCTAACCATGATAAAGTGGCTACCGAAGGTGATTGAATAATTAATGAATAAAAGTCTGAATGGAATATCATTTAAAATTGGTTTCAGTCTTTGTTCAGTGTTTTGACAGATGGATGCAAGGGTAGGTTTTATTAAATGAAACCAGGGCAAACAACCAGGAGGTCTAGGCAATATTCAAGCCCAGTATCGGGCAAAAAGCCAGATAATTAGCAAACAGGCATAAACTGGAGACAGCTAAACAAAGCAGGAATCAAACCAGCAGGACAAACAGGCAAATATGCATAAGTACATAACGCGTAAGTACTAACTACAAAGAGGCATGGCAGATGTACTTCATCCCCCCTGACCTCTAACTGAACCTGAATTAAAAAAACACGACGTAGAGGCGTAATCTTAGTCCCAGTTTATACGTCACCATAAACAGTACTGTATCATCTCCATAATAGTACAGCTTATTCTACTAACTCACATTTAGTCATTTTTAGCATTTATCAATACAGAGTATTCCACTGACCAAACTGAGAAATTCTTTTCTAGCTGGTTTCATAAGAGCTCTTTAATACGAGGAATACTTTTGTCGTTATAGGGAAATCATCAGCATCGTGGTGGGTGTGATGCAGGCTGATGTGAAACGGAAGTTGACTGTTTTCCAGTAATAGCAAGTGTTTTATTTCCTTTGTTCCATAGCAGTTTGCCACTACTAACAATTTTTATCTGTTAAAGGACATGACACCCTGTGCATCTTTATGCGTTTATACTTAAGTCTAATGCTGTGAAAAGTCCTGAATCAAACCCTGATTTAAAACACTCTACACAGTCTTGTAGTCTCAGTCCCAGCGGTGGTTTAGAGAGCTCGTCTATAAATGATGAGATTATGTAAAGATATTCTCCTGCAAGCTTTACTTCTGCTTTCTTAAAGAGATTAAATGCTCCCTGGTGATGGTATTTGATAGGCATTATAAATGGACATAATGTGTTGAGGGGAAGAGATGTGATCTTGTTTTAGGTCCCACTTGTGCCATGAAAATACTAGATGTGAGAGATAAACTGTACACCTGCAAAGAACTGCTGTAAAAAAAAGGGGGGGGTTTTACAGTAGTGTAGTGTTATAATATGTGTACGGTTACACTGTGCTGGTTTTCGGGGCTGCTTTAGGTGTTTAATCGTTAAAGCAAATCATTAAAGTCAGCTTTTCCTGAAGAACCGTGGGATTGATTTTCAATTCTTTATGCCGTGTTTGCATTGATGCTGAGCAGGACAACAGTTTTACTAGTGACTTTATTACAGATAGCTAAAGCCTGACCATTACATCCACTTGTGATTTTTAATGTCCCTTTACAGATTTACATCCATTGCCCTTATAATAACCTTCACACTTCTGGGAAGGCTTTCTACTAGATTTTGGAGTGCGGCTATGTTTTGTGTGTGTGTGGTTTTTTTTTTTTTTAAGTGCATTTATGAGGCCAGGCACTGATATCAGGTGAGAAGGTTTGGGACACAGTTGGCTTTACAGTCCCAATTCCATCCAAAAGGTGTTCAGTGATGTTGAGGTCAGGGCTCTGTGCAGGCCTCTTGAGTTCTTCCATTCCAACGTTGGCAAACCATGCCTTTATGGAGCGCATCATAAGTGTTACTCACTTGCTCCCTCTTGGCTTGGGTTCCACTGGGCTCTTGTAATAGAAATGGCTCTTTGGGGTGGGGGGTCTTTATTATTATATAGGGAGCTGGGGGTTCCATGCACTTATATATAGGGAAATTCAATGGACTTAAATGCTGGCATGGTGACTCTAGGAAATTCCACCTTTGCTGCTCTACTACTGCATCCTTGGTAGAGGCAAAGTATTCTCTTAGGAAAGGTAAATAGATGTAGCTACGTGCAGTATACAGAGTTTAATGAACACAGGACAAACAAATCCAAATTGTGATTAAAAAACGTGATCAAAGCACAGGCAGAGGTCAGGCGATTGCGAACAATGTGATCGGAACAAAATCCACAAAATACAAGAAACAAGAACGGAACAAACCGAGTCAAAGCAAGAGCAGCATGAACACTAGACAAAGACTTAGTAATGTTAGGCAAATGTGGACTAAGCAAATACTTTGAAAATGTCTACGTGAGTTGAGATTCATTTTATACTGAATAAACGAAACGTGGCACAGGTGTGCATAGACTGGAAGCATAGTCCAATGCCAAAGTCAGCACACCTTTTCAAACCGCTGCTCATTTGGGGCAAAGCGGTAGTTGCATTATGCACACGCCCATGATTAGTTAGCGTCCCTGCAATCTCCTGACAACCAGATTTCTTTTTCCATGGCCACTCAATGAGATAACCAATCAAAGGGAAACTAGTCTACATTTAATGCAACATATACAGCACTTAGCCAGCAAATGGTATATTGACACATCTAGGAAAGTTATTCCGAAATCATCTATGAAAAGTTCATCAATCTATAGCCTCGTTAGCTAGCTTAAAGCTGTTAAATATTCTGATCCTATGAATATCAAAATGAGCAAATATATTCACAAAGTAACGTTGTTTCTTAATCAGTGTTTATACTGAGTAATCATTTACAGATACAGCATTAGGATAATACTTTTTTATGAAACATTCACTGCACTGTGGCTTATTCATAAACCACTCCGGGCAAAAATGAGTTGAAAGAACAATTAAGCCAGCCTGAAATCCTCAGGGATGATGGAAAACTATGTCTGGATCCTCTAGAAGGTATGTTTACTCGCATGTTACTTTGCCGTTATCTTCTGCATCTCCTGCTCCAGTAATTCTGCAGTAATTGCACTCATTATACAGCAGTTATTTCCAGTCCACTAATTTGAACTGTTGAGCGGCGTTCCTGATAGAGAACTGATATTTTGCAAAACGGCAAATTGGGAAGCTTAAGCGTATGTATTACTCTGCTTGTCTTTGTCCCGCACATAAATTTCACTTCCTTGTCTGAAACAGCTACTGCAGGAGTGTTAGGAACATCATCAGCAGACATGGCTATGATGCTATTCAGGAATATATAAACTTAAAATATAATAGCTTGTCAGATTAAGATGAAAAGGACAAAGGGATGGCCATTTTACCGTAAGCACCATTGACAGGAATGTACAAATCGATGTGAGTTAGCTAGCCAGCTAGCTGACATGCTATAAAGTAAATGTGGCTTCTTTGGGATGTATTTCTGCAAGCGGAGCAAAAAGATTTGACCATATTATGTCCAAAATGCCACTTACTTGATGTTAATTTCTTTATAGAATTTCTTCATAGTTTACTGAAATGTTCGATAAAAGCAATATCACACGGTGCTGATAATCAGTATAACAGCACTCTCTCTGCTGTGCTCTTGCTTAGTTATTACACCAATCCAGTTGCTGTAGCCTGAAAAGGTGATTATATATAAATATTGGTGGTATCTATAGATAGTGACAAAAGAAAAACAAATCAGCACCTGAAAGAATAGCATAAATTCTTTTTAAGAGTGTGTAACACTGGGAGAAGGAGTAGGCCATTGTATAACATTTTTAAAATGGAAAAAAAAAAGATGCAGGATTGAGATCTGAGAAGTGAGTTATAAAGAGATAGAGAGAAAGAAGCCAGCCACAATTTAATAATAGTGTAAGCTGGGCACTGAGAATGTTGATGGTACAGCAGCTATGCTTTGTTTAGCCCCCACGATCGTGGCTCAAGACTGTGTTTGTGCGTGCTGAGCATTCTGGCGTCAGCAGCAGCGCCGTGGGTGTCAAGTTCACGGTGAGCAATTTGAGCGATCGTGATGAGGAGGGTTGTTCAGAGGGGAGTCGCATTCCCTCTCGCAGCCTTTAATCAGCAATAAAGAGGCATGCTTGTTTAGCACCACCTCACTGAAGCCAGGGCTTCCGCTGGGCTTTACAGAAGACATACTGTGTGTGTGTGTGTGTGTGTGTGTGTGTGTGTGTAAAGTTGCCTCCTTTAATAACACTTCACTTAATGCTACTATTCATACAGCTTCATGAGACCTAAAGACATCATCGGAGACATAAATCCACAAAAATAATGACGACAGCTGACATACAGACTGCTTTTTTCAGTTTTGGAGGTGAAGTTGACATAGGGCTGTGGCGTGACATTTTTCTTGAATAAGGTTGGAATAAGCTAACAACTGATGTTATAGCTTAATTAGCTTAAGTAGATTGAGCCTTACATTTCTACTTTTTATGAATGCTTTTAATTTAATGGCACTGTATATATGGGTTATGTATATTTTTGAGTTTAATTTTACTGCTCATGAGATTATCATGCAAATATAGGGCAATGTCATGGTCTCCACCAAAGACGTTATGTTTTTGACGAGGTTTGCTTGTCTGACTGTAAGCAGGATTTTTCAAAATCTACCAAATCAATTTCCCGTACACTTGGTGGCAGGTTGCAGTATGGACAAAGCAAGAACCTTTCACATTTTGGAGAGACGAATGATGGGGCAGATACACGAAATGAGTATTTTGTGCTTGGCGAAAGTCTGTATTCAGCAATGCAATATATTGTAAAATCCAGTAGATGACAGTAATGTTCAGTAGTGAAAAAACATAGCCATTGTAGAAATATGATGACTCCTTTGGAAATATATTCAGACATGTAAAGTGGTTGCAGATTTGTATACCACATTGTTTCCCAAACTAAGGGTCGCGACCCAAAATGGGTCACCAATCTTTATTTATTGGGTCGCCATTTGGCAGGTTTATTATGTGTAAATGTAGATGTTATGAGTATTCCTGATATATTTTGTAAGTTTGGGTCCGGCTGTGACACCAAATTTCTCTTTTGGGTCTCGTACTGAAAAAGTTGGGGAACCACTGGTATATCATATAAGAGTTGATTCTTGTCCTTGGCGGAGGTCTGTGCTCTCTGAGAGCACTTGTAATATGGATATTTTGACTCTCTGACTTATAAGGATGGATTATATTTGCTTTTACGTACACATACCCAGGATGGCTGCTTTGCATAATCCTCTAGTTGTTTGCAGCATCACTTGTGCGCACCCTCAGAAATGAAGACCACTTGTCCTTGGAGTACAATACCAGCATACATAGTGGGGGCAGTATAGCATGATGTTACACTGTACACAACTGACTAAGCAAACAAGCTTTGTGTCTCAAATCTCACTTTTGTATATATGAACAATAACGGTTCTTTATTTCTAAATTGTTTAGCGTTTGACTGTAGCTTTGAGTGTAACACACACACACACACACACACACACACACACATTCATGTGGCAAACATGGACCAGCCTTTAATTTGGTTTTCCATTTTTGGCTTATAACCTCATCCCCATCATGTGCCTGATATACCAGAAGTACGCTGTGTAAGTAGTTTTGACTTTCGAACACAAGTCAACCTGGATATTGTCATAACAAAACCATATGTCATCAAAAATCATCACTTCACATAAATGAGATATCATGTCCACTTGACCTCAAAATTAATGCCTATTGGATCAGCCTGGACAAATTCCTAGGCTGTAGGTTTATGTCAGCTGTCAGGAGGGGCTCATGCTGGTTTTATGGATTGTGGATGGGTGAGGCTTTGTACTTGAGTGGGGAGAGGTATAATATAGGAAGGAGACTGTGTGTATGTGTGTAGACTGCCAGTCAAAACATTTTTCAGCTAAACTAATCTAATCTAAGTGAACTGAAATTGTCCAGGACTTTCTATTTGATTGGAACTGGAAAATAGCAATCTCCATAACTCTAATTAGGCACTTGTAAAGTGTGAATATATGAGTTACTATATCCTTCCTGGCAGCTCAACCCAGCCTGGCAAATTTCTTCTGATCTCTCAGTCAAGACGTTTCTACCCATACAACTGTTGCTCATTCAATGTTTTTTGTTTTTTGCACCAGTTTATCTAAACTCTAGAGACTGTTGTGTGTGAAAATCCCAGGAGATTAGCAGTTTTTGACATACTCAAACCAGCCTGTCTGACACCAATGTCCAATGCGCAGTTAAATTCACAGAGATCGTGATGTTTTGTGATGTTTGATGTGAACATTACCTGAAGCTCTTGACCTGTATCTGCATGATTTTATGCATTGTGCTTCTGCTACATGATTGGCTGATGGGACAACTGCATGAATGCGCAGGTGTACAACTGCTCCTGTTAAAATAGAAGGTGAGTGTATACTGGATCAGCCTTGACCAGCATTGAGAGTACATCATACATAAAGAGCCAATTTTACCGGGACCTTTGATTGGTACTTATGTATAGATTAGTGTGAGCTAACTGACATACTATAAAGTGAATGTGGATCCTTTGGGATCTGTTTCCACTAGCGGAGCTAAAATAAACAGAACATTTGGCCATGTTGTGTTAATATAATTTTTTTGTTTATACAACTGTTGTATAAAAGCAAAATCAGGCTCTCAGTCATACTGAATATTAGCTACGGCCAAATCACGGTCGTGCCAATTTTCAATATAACTGCACTTTTGCTCGTGCAATATTGCTTAATGTTTTTCTCCATGACTCCCTTTTAAGGACTCCACGCACTTGGATGTAGGAGAATTATACTGAATCATATGATTGTTCCCCAAGGACGTGAGGGCGGATTTCAAGTACTGCTTACTTCCTCCCCAAAAAAATAAATAAATGATAAGATGCTGAAAGTGGAAGAACACTTTTGGGAGCTCGTTAGTATTATGCAAAAGTTTCCCACTGGATTTCTTTTATGGTTAACCACATTAGCACTTTCAGCATCTGGGGTCAGGTTAGGGTTGTTATTTTGAAGATAGCAAGTTGATTTAGGGGCATTTGTAAGTATTTTCTGTGAGCATGTTCATTAAACAGTGTCGAGTACTCCACATGAACACCCAGGTGCTCATGGGTACTTCTGCTGGAGAGGGGGCTGATTGATCTCCATATAGGCTCTCGCCCTCACTCACTCCTACTCTCATTTTCTCTCTCTTCAGCTCTCAGTCTCTCATTGTCTCTTTTCCATACTTCAAAATACATTAAGTCATTCAAAGGATATGGTATGCTATTCAAAAAAGCATTCATTGTAAAATGGTACTTGCTGTAGTTTAATACATGAAATGCACAAGATGAAATCACCAGTGTTGGTCTATAAAATATAATATAGCAGCACATTATGTCACCTCTCGTTATTGTCACTTCTCAATCCACATCTCTGTCCCTGGGTGTTCAAACACTGAGGTGCCAATATCTGAATACTAAAAATCGCTTTGAGTATTTGTTCTGCTCTATGCCCAGTGCAATTTGTGAGAAATATTATCTAGCAATATATTCATGCACTACTGTCAAGGGTGAAAGTAAGAGGTGTGCATCGGAACTGAAAAAACAAAGCAAAAACAAAAACAGTCAGGTAGACCTTTCACAGAGTTGCAATCTTGGCCGGTGCCAGAGCGCTGAGTGCTACAGTAGAGCTACAGGCAAAAATATTGGGCTGACATTCAGTAACGCTTTGGCTGTGTGTTTAATATTCATGCTCAAGTTTTCTCAATATTACAGGAAGAAAATGGAAAGAGCAGTGGAAACCGATAGGTCTGTTTAATTATGCAATATTAAAGGTTCCTTTTTTCTTCCCTCTTCTAAATAAATGTCTATTCATTAACTCTCAGGGATATTCATATATTAAAATTAGGTAAGAGGCATGTTCCTAAATTGGACCACTTCAAGTAGACTATTGCTTATGGCTTTCATGTTCACATACAATGCCGGTAATTTTTTTAATTTAAATTACAGTTTACCCACAATCAGCAATTAAAAAGGGAATTAAATAAGTCCTCCGTCAAATACCCAAATCTTTGTATTTAAGAACCTCTTTATTATCCAACCTCTGATTCGAATGGACCTCTAATCTGAGGGATCTATCATTGTTTGCTTGTATTTTGCTTAGTGTTAACTGTAGGACAAATACACCCACCAGGTGAGCCCGTGCCAACTGTATTCTCAGATTCCTCTTCTTGGCTGAGATAAAGTGGAACCCGACATGGTCTTCTGTTGTTGTAGGCCATCCGCCTTAAGATGGGGTGTCTTGTGCATTCTGAGATCATCTTCAGCTCACCATGGTGGTAAAGTGATTAGGATGTGAATCCTAACTCAAGCGCTTGACCTGTATTGGCATGAATTCATGCATTGCACCGCTGACACATGATTGGCTGATGGGATCGTTGCATGGATAAGTGTCTAGTTAAAGTGTCCTAGGGAGTCCTTTTCCAGTTACATCTAGATTTTTTTTTCTTTCTAATAAAATACAGTGAATTTCCTCAGTTCACTTAGAGTTGAGGCCAAATGTTTACATCCGCCAAAGCTAAAGATATTCAGTCTCAGTGTTTCAGAACTCCACATGTTTCTTTCTGGGAACTCAGTTAGGACATCTACTTTGTTCACATTGTTAGAAATCTTAAAACAGTCGATTAGAGCCAGATTTATTTTAGTTTTTAGTCACTATGTGAGAATTCCAGTGGGTAAAGAGTTTACACAAACACCCAGTCTTGACTGTCTTGTTAAACAGCCTGGAAGGTTTCAGAAATTCATGTAATGACTTTTAGAAGCTGTGTACCTTTTGCTGTAAAAGGGCCTACCTTTAGACACAGTACCTCCTAGAGACCTTAGTTTAATACTGTCATTAAAAAATGCAAGGGATCATCTACCTGTTGGAAGAGTGTTCAGAGTCAGATTTCACTGTTCAGCCAGAATGATCAGTTCCATGTACGTAGTCAAATGCGTGAAGATTTTCATCCGAAGAACATCAGCTGTAAAGCATGGAGGTGGCGGCATCATGTGGAGCTGTTTTGCTGGAAAAGTGACTGGTGTACATGGAGAAATAGATACCCTCATGAGGAAGGAGGAGACCTAGAAATACTAAAGAGACATCTCAAGACATTAGCCAGGTCTCACCTGGTTCTTCCCGCAGCACAGTGATCCTAAGTATCCTAAGTAAAATCTCCATAGTTGCAATAAAATGGCATAAAGACACGAAAATGGAAGCATTGAAGTGGCCATCACAAAGCCAGTTTGGGGACTAAATTGAAAATGTATGTCTGAGCAAGGAGCCCCACAATCCTGAGAGAGTTAACACCAGTTATACTGGAGGAATATGTAACAATTCCTCAGCATCATTGTGAAAAGCTTCTAGAAGGTTATTGTAAGTGTCTGATCAGTTCAAGCAATTAAAAGGTAATGCCTCTAAGTACTAACAAAGTGTATGTGAACAATGAACCCACTGAAAATCTAATATAATGAATAAAAGCTATAAGAAATCTGTGCCTTATGTATTATTTTGAAACAAAGTTATGGAAATAAGGTAGATAACCGCAACACAGGAAACGTATGTAACACGAAATGTGTGGAGTGAGAAATTTACTTGTATGTCTTTCACCTAGGTGTATGTAAACTCATAGCTTCAACTTTATGACCTTTTCTTATTGACATTTTCTAATTCTGAAATATTTACTTGAACCCATTTGTTGAATTTTAACCCTAAAGGTTAATACAGGGTATTCAAAAACATTTGACTGGCAGTGTATATAAGAACGATGGATTGCTGCACTGGAAATCTATTTCACAGGGTTGGCATTTCTCTGACCCAGCACATTTGGTTAAACGGATGCAATTCTGATAAGAAGAATCAAGTGTTTCTGAGCAGAGATGGAGGAAATGCAACATACTGTGCTAATTTGTCATCTGCAACTGGCCACAGACCAAACCCTGAGTAGCACTTAGATATTCAGTTAAATGGACCATGAGTGACATGAGGACCTGGAGGCAATATTTTTTATTTCATAAACATAATTACCTTCTGCACCTCTGAACGTCTCCTTTTGGTTCCACAGAGAACTGGGGATCTGTTTCTTAGAACCAGGCATTCGTTAATGTTTGCTAATGGTAATATCTTAGTGATGGTGAACATGTTTATAATGTGGTTGTGCACACTCAGCTGAGGAACCAGGTTGATGGAGCCTCTTCCTTCCTGTGCATCTGAGGTTGAGATGAAGCAACTGCTCCTTTGTTTGCCTGCAGAGTGGATGCGTTGATATCCTCAAAGACACACTGGCGGAGCTAGATGGCTTTTGTTTTGTCGTATTGAGTGCTGTCAAATCTGAAGTCGTGGCAACATCTTGCTGTTTCCTGTACAAAAGTTGCACGGGTCTGTGCTCTGCAGTGCAGTTCTTTGATAGCAATAAGACGAAAAACGATGACTGTGGGTGTTGGAGTGGTTTGGGAACCTGGTGTTGGTGCATTAGGCTGTAAGTGGGTCAGGTGTATGTTTGTTTGCCACCCAGTGGGCATAAAGAAGAGTGGGGGACGGTATAGGTTCGACTCTAAGGGTCTGATTGTGATAGTGATAGTGAAAGATAGTGAAAGGCGAGACCTTTTAATTCCAGTTCTAATGTCACAATAACATTTTTGTCCGTTTAAGATAGAAGTGGTTTACCTAACAAGCTTCACATTAGAACTGGAGTGTTTTGATGAATAGAAATAACAGGATATTTCACACATGAATATCTGCTGTCACTTTCAGGTCACATATTGTCAACGGATACGAATGCAGATATGACTAGGCGATGTAGAAACATGCCAGAAAGCTTTCCAGGGCAAGAGTTGCTGGTTGAAACTAGAGGTTTGTTTCGATAAATAGTTGTTGGAGTGGGAGGTCAAGTGAGTGTGTGAGAGCGAACAGATACGACAAAGTAAAATCATATTCATTAATGCGTGGTGTGGTGCATATAGGATCCTTACTAACTGCCTGATCAGGGTTGCAATGGTTTAAAATAGGCTATGCTAGTGTGTAAATTTTGGATTATTAAAAACAATTCTGCAGACATCTCTTGTTGAAACTAATTATGATGTAGCTGAGATTGAGGAACTTTCAGAGCCAGAATTCGCACATCATTTGTAGACAGTGCTGCCATTTCTGTAGTACTAGAATCTAAGTCATTTTTCTAGTGAAAAAAAGACAATCATCATCTTGTTTAAACCACACTCACTTCAGGTTCAAATCTGAATACAGATATTTGGAGCACTAAATAGATTCAGACACCAATACACACAGTGTCATGGCACTCTACCCCAATCGGCAGACAGGTTCAGATGTTTGCATAACTTTAAAGCAAAATGAAGAAGACAAAGAAATTTCTAGCAGCAGTATATATAGTGTGTTAGGTTTTACAGAATCGTTCAATTATCTCAGAATACCAAAGAACAGGGTATGTTAAAAGATTAACTGTGATTAAAACCCCAACTCTTGTATGTGCACCCTTATATGTGCCTGCAGAGCTAACTTCTTTCAGTCTTTCATGTCTTGTGAGCAGTTTTTGGGACATGTCAGTTATGACACTGACACTACCCACGCGCGCGCGCACACACACACACACACACACACACACACACAGAGAAAGCTGACTGACTAGAAAAAAGAGAAGGATCACACCAATATACATGGGACGACAGGGCTTAGTTGTGTCAGTCATTACCCCTGCAGCATTTCCTGAAACCCAGAACACATCCCTCCTAATACAGACTCACATTAAACCAC
>JAQMCW010000008.1:11896838-11912893 GCA_030068335.1 Chrysichthys cranchii | reverse complement strand
AAAATAAAATAAATGTGACTGCGCTACTTCGCGGATTTCACCTGTCGCGGGGGGGGCGGGGATGGGGGTGGGGGTGGTGCCGGATCGTAACCCCCGCGATAGGCGGGGGTTCACTGTACTATAAATGTAAGGACATAGGTCTGATATAAAAGTTCACAAAGTTGGGATCAGCAGATCTGCTTGGAGAGGAAACTGCCAGACACTTCAGGTTGGTTGGTAATTCCTGTACAGGGCAGAAGGAATGAATCAGCAGTAGAGCAGGAAAGGCCTATGACAAGTGATGTGGTCCAGTGGCCAGAGCATCCTGTCCCAGTGGGATGTCCGGCTTTGACAAGAAGAAATTTACCAGGTATTGAGTTGATCTGTCACTGGCAAAACTCTCAAATCTGGGCTATCACCTTTGGAAGCACATACCACTCCACAAGTCGAATGCACATTTTTCTGGGCAAAATGGCCTGCCCTCCTTTTCTACTGTTTGATGTGTTACAGCCTTCTCCCACTTGCTCCCACAGTATCCCTGTGGCACCACACAACCCTATAAAGAAGGTGTCCTTGTTGATTATTTCTGTCCAAATTGAGCACTGCTCCCAACCATACTTCTTCTGTTAAGAAGGTCCTGCTTTGTCTGTTCCACTGATGTTTTCTCTCCCAGAGACCTGAAGTTGGATAACGTAATGTTGGACTCAGAAGGCCACATCAAAATAGCAGATTTCGGCATGTGCAAGGAGAACATGTATGAAAGCATGACAACACGCACCTTCTGCGGTACTCCAGATTACATCGCGCCAGAGGTAAGACATGATGGAAGTGTGTCAGTTGAGAGGGGGCGGGACATATGCTGTCTGCCTTACGTGTGCATACAGGAGAAATCCAGAGATTAATGATATTGAACGTTTTTGACAGAAAGCTAATTAAAACCTTACTCGAAACATAGGTTATAATGTTGGCTAGAAATATAGGAGATTTTGGATTTCCTGTTGCACAGTGCTGTTCATGCGTGAGTGCATGGAAGACACCTATAGTATAAAGAAACACAAGCACTTTATTTATTTGGAATAACAAATGGTGTACGAATAAATGATGAACATTTGAATTAATGAAGGATAGGAAAACTTTAAAGCCATATTTCTATGCAGCCCAAACCCAACCTCTTACTGGATGGTGCATCTGTATTGGCAGGCTATCACATTTAAACATCCTTTGGAGAGTAAGAGCTCTGCTTTGAAAAGTTATCCAACAATTGATATTTAAAATTCATCCAGTAACATCATTTACACAGACATCTCAGAAGTAGACACCATCATTTTTGAAAAAGTTTAATGCAGTAGATATTATAGTAAATTGCTAGCTTTGTCTAATTCGTGTCTCCAGATTAGACTATTCTGAGGTTCGACTGACACTCTGCTGGAACACCTGGTGTCTGAGAGATGAATCACAGCTGCACATTAATTCTGTAACACAGTGAGGCATTATGCATTAAAATTAGATATTTTACAGCAGGAGAAATTCGTGTGTGTAAGTTGCATATATTTTATGAATAGGTACAAATGTGTAAACGCTGTAGACTTATCTGGGTCTCCATCATTACTGGACAAAGAGAAATGTCACTTTAACATTGTGTTAACAGTACAGGGAGAACAAGGCTCCCTTTTTGCTAATCCAGTGTAATTAAAAATCTTCATAGTTTAAGGATTAAGATGAAAAAGCACACATATCCATCTGTCCTGTCTAAAAAAAATCTCTCATGAGTATTACAAAATCTTGACACTGTTTATTGTCAACTCAGAAAGAACCTTATACAGGCGCTCCCTGAGTTACAATGGCCCGGCTTATGATTTGTCACAGTTACTATGCCGATTGCGATACGCTAAAAATTGTAAAAAAAAAAAAAAAAAAAAAAAAATGTAGAAAATCTGTAAAATTTGCAGGCAGGCATTGCTGGCAGGCCAGTGTAACAGCGTATTACGTACGCAGACGTTCAGAAGATGCCCGGAAGTACGCGGAGAGCACCTGGAAGTACACGGACGACACCAGGAAGTACACGGACGATGCCCGGATCACTTGCCTCACTCAATGCCTCACTCTCTCCCGCAACTCATGGAGTTAACTTGTGTATCAGTGTACTGTAGAGTGCATCACCATAATTTTTTGTGTGCTTCAAGAGCTAATTTTAATTCAAAAGCACTTGTCTTCTACAGGAAAAGACTCCTGGGTAGACTAGGCTAAGCTAGGCTCAGATAGCACTACCTGTAATTCTGCTGTGTTTTTATACATTATGTTAACTTCTATGAAAGACCATTGTTTAGTATTGAGTACATGTTTTCAATAATATAATTAAAAAGTGTAGCAGTTCAGTTATGTCCATAAGTATTTGGACATTGATGCAATTTTTGTAATTTCCTTACACTGGAACTGGAACTCAACGTGAGGTCCAGAGAGGTGTTAGTGCAAATGAAGGTGAACCTGAAGTGAATCAGGCGGAAAAAAAATCTATCAGAGAGATAACAGAAACTTTAAGAGTGCTCAAGTCAACAATTTGGTGAGCTCAGCAAGACCAAAAGGCCTGGAAGACCATGGAAGACAAACTAAAGTGGATGATCATAGAATTCTTTCTCATCTTTCTCAGGTCAAGAGCACTCTTGAGGATGTAGGTTTATCATTGTCTACCATCACGTTTACAATCAAGAGAAGTCTTCATGATTGTAAACACAGAGGAGTTTATCTTAATATCTTAAGATGCGAATCAATAGTAACACTTAAGAACAGAAAGTCCACTTAGGCTTTGCTAGGAAGCCCAGTTCTGGAACAAGATTCATTGGACAGATGAAACCATGATTAGCCTGTACCACGTCATCTGTTAAATATGGTGGACATGGGCATGTATGGCTGCTTATGGAACTACATCAGTGGTGTGTATTGATAGCAGGGGTAGCAGGGTGAATTCTGATTTGTACAGATATTTTCTGCTCAGATTTAGAAAAATGCTGCCATATGTGTGTGTATATATATACAGTGATCCCTCGCCATATCGCGCCTCAAATTTTGCGCCTTCACTCTATCGCGGGTTTTCATTTAAATTGGTCTAATATTGCGGCATTTGCGCTGGTTCACAGGCTTTTTCTGGTAGAGTACATGCTTCCTAATTGGCTACCCAATCAGAGCGCGCGGCTAATTAGAGTCACCTGGGTGCTGATTAACTAACCAAAGAGCATCGTTCCGGTTTGTGTTAGCCAGCATCGCATCTCACGTCTCGCTCATTCGGCATCCTCGTGTTTCGCTGAGCTTTTTGTGAGTAGTAAAGCCCTTCGTTATGTCCCAAAAGCTATCTGTGCCTTCTACTTCTTCCGGGGCCACACCCAAGCACCGACGGTAGATGCTAACAGTCGCCGAAAAGGTAAAACTTTTGGACATGTTAAAGGAAAGGAGCAACTGCACTGCTGTAGGATGCCATTATGGCATCAATGAGTCCACGGTTCGCTACATAAAGAAGGCTGAAAAAAAGGTAAGAGCTACGGCCACAGCGGCTTATAACCAGGGCGCCAAACAAGTCGTAAGCGGGAGGAATAAGGCTGTGGTCCGGACGGAATCTGCTTTAGGACTCTGGATTGAGGACTGCCGAAAGAAGAACATCCCCGTGGAAATCTATATAATCCGAGAGAAGGTCAAGCAGCTTCATGAAATGTTTGCAGATGGCGGGGATGATCAACCTGGAACTTCTGCAGGTTCCCCCAGCAAGAAAAGTGACTTTGCCGTCAGCAAGGGCTGGTTTGAAAAATTCAAGAGGCGATTCAACTTGGCAGGCGTGAGTCTCCGTGGAGAGGCTGGCTCCGAGGACAAAGCCGAAGCAGAAATTTATGTCGGCGACACCTTTAAGAACATCATAAAAGATTCTTTCTTTATATTATTGTATGTATTTGTCCAATTACTTTTGAGCCTGAATATATGGGGACTCTGGGAAAAATGGCTGTGATTTCTGAAACATTAATGCAATACCGTTGTTAAGCCCCTTAAATTAAAGCTGAAAGTCTAAACTTCTGCCACATGTTGATTACTTAATCTAAAATCCGCTGCGGTGGCATACCGAGAGAAAATTACAAAAATTGTATCAATGGTCAAAAACGTATGGGCCTAACTAAATATTACATAAGCAGATGCAGTTACCAGAAAATGCCACTGTCACATTTAGGAAAATTCTTAAATTCACAGTTTTCACATCTGTCATCTGCACTCACATTTCTTGCACACTTGTCAATCCTAAAGTAACAGGATTAGCTGTGGTACTCTGAGTAGTCAGAATATTTTTCTCCCCATTAAAGCAGATTAATGGATTTCAGTTCTTGGTGCTAGTTTTAGACTTGGTTGGGTATTCTTCAAGCACAGATGTCAGTGTGAGTTAACACAGTGTTTGTGTTAATACATTTTTAAACATTTGCATTTCCACTTCAGTATCACACTGCACATCTGGAGATCCATCTTACAGTTTCCTTTGCATAGCCTGCGCCTGATTAGAGTGCATGAACAGCAAAAGTTGTGATATTTCTTGGTGTATTTCCTAATCATAAATTAGAATGAATAGTATATAGACACGAGTTTATCTGGAATTAATTCTGCTTCTCTGGTGAAGAAAGAGTTAACATGCAACAGGAGATGTGCATGCCACTAATGCATATCATTATGCACGTGTGTGTCTATTTTAGTGAGTACTGTGTAGGAGGACTGTTTGTTGTTTAAAAAAAAAAACCTCAATAGAAATAGAAACTAAGTCAACTGATCACCACCACTGTAATTAAAGCCAAGCGCACATGAAGAGCCAAGCGTACATGAAGGATACAAAGTCAGTGTGCAAAGACCGTGCATAATTCTCAACATGTCTGCTCTGTGCTTCTCTGCAGATCATTGCATATCAGCCTTATGGGAAATCCGTGGACTGGTGGGCCTACGGTGTCCTCTTGTATGAGATGCTGGCTGGGCAGGTATGTGTGTGTGTGTGTGTGTGTTTCAGTCTGAAAGATCACCTCAGGTTAGAGTGGTGAAGCCAGAAATGCATTTCAGAGAGGAAGTGGAAATGTACTGAACCAAATTATAATGATAAGTGAGACACCCTCATCCATTTTGGGAGGGTGCCAGACAGTAGTAGGAATGAGGCTGGCACAAATTTATTGTTTAATCATTTAAGGCATGATCTAGCTCTAACCCTAACCCATGATCAGCACCCAACTTCCCCTCTTCGCTCAACCCCACCCCCCCAGTTATACCTCTGTAAGGTTTAATAGTAATTCTCTGATGGCGCACTTTTATGAGCCAGACTGAATGGCTCTGATTAGATTAGCTGACTGAAGCCCTGCTGTGATAAAGCTTGCACTCTAACTATTGCTTTGGTTGAATCTCGATGTCATGGGGTATGAGCACGACATGCTCAACCTGCTCCGTATTTCTCAATTGATGGCCTGTTCTTTGTTTGCGCTCTACATTTCTTCCCCTCCTTCCTGCTGCCTGCACTCACTGTATCTTGCACCTTCCCGATGTGTGCTAATTTTCTCCATGTAAAACAAAACAAGAATTAGTCTAAGGATCCATCAATTCACTCTCTTTAAATATCTTGCAATTTAACTGGATTACGTATTCATTAATGCCTTATTCGTAAACAATGAAATGATAAAGTTTCAGTCTATTAAAAAATCACTATAAAGACCAAAAACCATAAAGCAACTAATAAAAGATTATTCACTTCACTTTTAAAACTGCAGAAATGATCTAAGCTATACTCTGGGGCAGAATTGATTTGGTTAGTACACTTTGTTTCAAGCATTTTAACCCTTTCGGTGCGGGAGTCGACTAAAGTCGACATGTAGGGGTTTGGTGCTACGGGCATGCATACACATCGACAAAAGTCAACAGAATGAAATGGTTCAATTGTCCTCGCTAGGCGGCAACACTCGAGGTAATTTTTAATAATATACTGTTACTGTTGTGTGTCAGAGTAACATCTGGAGCACGTTGTTGACAAGCTATATTACGATATGCAGTAAAAATGACGCGGGAAGGAAAGTTTAGCAAGGAGGACGTTCTGAAATTAGTGCTGGATGATATACAGTATCTGACCGGTCTGATGACGATTTTGACGATGCGGAGATGGATAGCGAGAGTGAAACCGAAACGGCAAGGGCTTCTAGCAATCTTGAAACCGAAACTGCAGGGCCGTCTACAAGGGGAAAAATTCGTCAAGCTTCCACTCGATCTGCCGCATCATGTAAAGATAACTCCACCTCAACAGTTTCTACTGGTGCAAAGTCAAAGCGACGGCCCGAATTTACGCACAAAATATTCAGCATGGGGGGCAAAATAAAAAAAAAAAATTTTCAGCACCGAAAGGGTTAAAATGGTCTATAGAAAAAGTCGCCTCCTTTTTTTTTTTTTTTTTTTTTTTTGAAAGACCAAAGGTTTGTGCAGTAGTGTGATCTATGCTCTAGCATAAAATAGGATAGCATTTCCATGTAGTACAAAATAACACTTTTTGTAATGCATATGTATTGGTCCTTGAATCAGGATGCTAGTTTTGTGCTCATACTGTAGAAAGTAAGTACAGTAATTAGTAAAATTGGTAGTTCTGCTTATGTTCCTAGTATACAACATAGACCCTAAAAAGTTTCATGAACAAAGCAAAACGTAAAGCAAAATCATGGCCTGACATTACCCAGTCAGCCTACAACGTCATAGTATAACCAGCGAGACTGATCCCCAGTGCACTTACCCCAAATAGTTACACATCTGACGTGTTTTTCATCATCAACACCTCCATCCTGGTAGACTTCCCACTTCTCTAATGTGTTCTTTCACCCTCTAAGAAGAAATCGATCTTTGTCTCTGTGTTTCACATCAGCCCCCGTTCGATGGTGAGGATGAGGACGAGTTGTTCCAGTCTATCATGGAGCACAATGTCTCCTATCCCAAGTCCATGTCTAAAGAAGCTGTATCCATCTGTAAGGGAGTGAGTACCTTTTGTTTTTAACTGCACTACTTTTACTAAGTCCTGATCTTCTGTAGTAGGAGAAAATCAACAAACCTGTCCTCAGATGCGAAGCAGACCTATCAGCATTCTCTGTGGGCAGGCTTTACTGTCGACCTTTCTCTCTCTTTCACCATCTGTCGGTTTGTCCTGAAGCACCATGGCGTTCATCTTCTGCCGCTTAATCCTGTTCAGGGTTGTGGGGGGAAGCTGGAGCCAATCCTAGGGGACTTCCAGCAAGAGGCGGGGTTACATCCTGGGCAGGTCACCAGTCCACGGCAGGGCCGACACACACACACAGACAGACTCACATTCACACCTACAGGGAATTTAGAGTAGCCAATTGGCCTAATCCCCTCTGTGCATGTCTTTGGACGGTGGGAGGAAACCGGAGTACCCAGCGGAAACCCACATGGACACGGGGGGAACATGCAAACTCCACGCAGAAAGGCGCCCAGGTCGGCCCCAGGGCTCGAACCCAGGACCTTCTTGCCCTGAGGCGACAGTCCTAACCACTAAGGCCTTGGCAGAGTGTTCCAAAAAAAAGAAGAAGAAGAAGAAGAAAATATAAAACACACTTCACCCCAGACAACACTAGCATAGTATACCCATGCCTAATAAGAATCAAAAATACAGCACAGTGTTATTCACTGCAATGTTTGCAACACTGACTTTTTTATTAGCCATGAGGGGGTTAAATGACTGCTGAGGGTAGTTTAACAGGTAGCAAATGACTATTCATCGTTATTTAAACTAGCTGGCTGAGTGGTGGCGCTACCTCCCTGAAAAAAAGATTTTTTTTGCCGGACGGAATGTCTCACAACCAACAAGTGAGCTGTATCCTGCACCGAACAAAAAGCAGCAACAGGAGCATGATGGGAAATAATCCAGTTGCAGTTAGTGACCCTGCAAAAACCCCAGAGTCTTCTGGTGTACGGTCAGTATTAGACAACTTACAGCAGTAATGCACCATGTCCTGAAGATATTGCAGCATGACAATTGGGAAGCGCCAGCTGTTATAAATACAACCCTTGTGATATGATATGGTGTGATATGAAGTGATAGGGTTTTTGGAATGGTTTTTGCAAACTGTGACACAACAGTGATTATTCTTCTATTTCTGTCCCTCTCATTCAGCTGATGACAAAACACCCATCGAAGCGACTCGGCTGTGGTCTGGAAGGGGAGAGAGACATTAAGGAGCAGGCCTTCTTCCGTAGAATTGACTGGGAGCGACTAGCCAACCGAGAAATTCAGCCGCCATTCAAACCCAAAGTTGTAAGTGGTCTGTGTGTGTGTGTGTTTACATGAGTATATCAATGCATGTCTATCTGTAGACATTATGGATCACCCTTTGGAGGCACAAAATCTCATGGTTAAGATGTTCACTACATCTCAGTACAATAGCAGCTCTTATAATGCACTGCTTTGCTGGAATATGACTTGGCCTTTATAAACAGGTGCCTGAATTGATTCATTTAAAAGCCTTTCTAAGTCCCAAATGGCTTCTTTAGCCCAGAACTGGTGAGTATGTGCTAATATGTGATGGCAGAAGAGCCCTCGTGTGTGTATGATCTAAGTGAAATAAACATACGAGAAAGGCCTGATGTACGTATTTTAAGGCTTGTGTAGTATTTGTGGATCAAAAAGCACCTTGTGGTGATGTTAATTCACAGTTCAGGTGATTAATCTCAAATTGTCCTTTTATATACAGGACACCCATATAGCGACGTAAATAACTCGCCTTTAGGTCCATAGTGAAAATACAGAAAATACAAGGTCAGTGTATAGAAAATGTGGCTACTGACGTGGGAGTGTAAACTATACGGTCGACACTAAATACAGTACAATGGATATGTGAGTAAAATAAGCGCCTAGGCAAAGTGCATGGACTGTATTTGTTTTCCCATAAAACACACCTCCATTCCATTTCCTCTTTCGTTACAGTGCGGCAAAGGGGCGGAGAACTTCGACAAGTTCTTCACACGCACCCAGCCCATGCTGACCCCACCAGACCAGCTGGTCATCGCCAACATCGACCAGAGCGAGTTCGCCGGCTTCTCCTACATCAACCCGCAGTTCATCCACCCGACGGTGCACGGAAGCGTCGTATGAGACAGACCCCAAGCGTAACCCCCAACCACAACGATGATAACTAGAAACTCAAAGATCCGTCTGTACACTGTTAATGTCCCTTTAGCAGAGCAGGTTTGAAAGTGTGGGGGTTAAATGATGAAATGACAACCATGGATAACCAGCTTCACATGGTGCAATATATCAAATAGGTGACAGTGATTCTGTAATTCCTTGACGGTTTGAAGGCTTTAGAGCAGTGACACCATCACAGCCTGTTGTATATCCAGTTACATATATGTCAGGTCAGTGTATATTAATGATGCAATATAATGTGGAATTAAAACATCGTGCTCAATTCATCAGTTGACCTGGTAGTATATTTCAGAGAAGAACCTGAGAATTGACTGGTGGTTAGTTGATTAACTTGGAGCGGTGGACAATATCAGAAGATGCATCGGACCAGTGAAACCGTTTTAATATAAAAGTACAATACACTGGTTTTCCTTCGTTTTTACCCCGGAATCCCGAGCCTTGCCATACTGTATGTATGTATGAGGCATGTTAACATGCTTGACTTGCTTTTTTTTTTGTCCTAGCGTTGTCAGATTTTTCTTATCGACTGCCATTTCTTAACCTACCTAAACTAAATAGACATATAAACACACATATATATTTGTATATCCAAAAAAAAAGAGAGAGAGAGAGAGATTATCTATTGTTATAGGCGTGCCAAAGTACAGGTGCATCAAAAGATTTTATAACCCTCACTATGACCATGACTTAGTTTCGTACTAAAGCTCTTATAGATGTAACTCATCACGTTATTTTCATCTCGACTCCGACTCTGATGGGATAAGTTGATCCGTGCTCCTGTTTGCGGCATGAAAGTCCCCAAATGTACGTTGGATTCCCCATGACGTTTTGTTCGAGCTGTTATTTGCATCAGCCAGCATGCTGTATAGTGTACATTCAAGACAGACAGCAAACGGTGAACAATGTGTGCATGGGTGCTCTTGTATACACTGCAGAGCTGCATGGTACGGAGCGGTTTCTTTCTTTCATACCGACACCGATGTCGGTGCAGAGTGACCACCCTGATACTTCCCGACAGACGTTGAGACAGTTGATTTCCTTCATACGAATTGAGACTGCATACAATGGCAGGGTACACACAGTGCGCATGCGTAGTAGTCTAGTAACGTCTAGTGACGAAAATTGTCACCGCCACATGACTGCGCCCAGTTTGCTCTACTGAATTGCACAATGCGGTTCTGTGATGCATGTTTATTTCTCTGTTTGTAGAGTCCATTAGAGAACCCAATACACAGGCAACAATCTCCAGGATCAGCCCTGCTTGCGTTCTTTCCTGAGACGAAGTGTTTATGTACTTTCCCGTGATGAATTCTGTGTTCTTCTATGCGCGCTGAAGCTGTTCTCTACTTCTTTCAAATGCATTTTTACTTCTTTTTTTTTTTTTTTTTTTTTTTTTTGTGTTTGTTTTTTTGTTCCCACACTTTTGTTTTTTCTCCGTGGATGCTTTCATATGAAGAAGTATGTTTACTGTTACATTAAAGCAACACTATATCGAGCGTTTTTGTAAATACAGTTTCAAAAGAGAATTAACGTTAACTGTAGATTTTATACCAAGACCTGAATGTGCTTTTACAACATTAGGTGGTTTCCACATAACTGTATGCTTTAGATCATGTGATTAAAGGAGATTAGTTTGGCAGAACCTTTGATAGCTTTGGTATTGGCGAACCTTGTTATACATGTATTTCTTGTATTTATCTGCACTTTTTGTCAATGTGTATGAGACAATATAAGCGAAGAAGCAGTATCTAGGTATGAGCACAGTGTTTTTACCAGCGCTCCTGCACATTGTGGTTTTGTTTTTTTTTTCTTTTCGTTGTGTGCATGTGAGGGTGTGGGCAAATTAGAGCATGTAAATCCAGGTGTTGAATCAACCTACAAATCTGCAAACCAACCATGTCTAGGAATGGCTGTGTCATGCCAAGTACAAAACCTTGTGCCCTTTACTTTCATCTTGTCCTTTTTTTGTTTTCATCTTCCACTTTCATCTGGCCCCTGAGTGATGAACTAGTGCAGGCTTCATTTATATTCATCAACAACATTTATACTGATGACGTTATTGTAACAAACTGACAATTTCAACAGGATACATTGGCTTGCATAAGTTTTCACCCACAGTGAACTGAATCTGAATTAGACTTACTTGGGATTGGGTGTCATGAAAATAGTCCATAATACTGAAGTCATGGAAAATATCCAGTACCAGTTAAATGTTTGGATACACCTACCTTTATTTTGACTGTTTACTACACTGTAGAACAAAACCGAAGACATCAGAACTATGAAATAGTACAGCGTAGAGCACATGTGGAATTGAGTGCTAAAAAAAATGTGGTAGCCATTGTTTAGCTTGATAACAGTTTTGCACGCTGTTGACATCATCTTAATAATTATCATGAGGTCGTCACCTGGAATGCTTTTCGGTGTACAGGTTTGCCTTGTCAAATAGTGATTAGTGGAATTTCTTGCCTTCTTAATGCTTTTAAGATCATCGGGTGTGTTGTGTCGAGGTAGTGTTGGTATATAGGTAATAGCCCACAGTTAACAACTGTAGTAATCCATATAATATCAAGAAGCACTCAAACAAGTAAGAGTAAGATGACAGGCCATCATTAGTTTATGACAAGGTATAATAGAGTATAATAAAAATAAAGAAAAAACCCCCATTGAATTAGAAGGTGTGTCCAAACTTTTGACTGATCCTGTATGCAGTTTGCAAAATTAATTACAAACTTGGAAAAATGTAGTTGTTAAGTAATTGCAGAGACATTCTCCCCCAACTTGGTGTTCAATTGTGCAACCAGATACCATCAGAAGTCAGAATTCATTCAATAGTTCATTCGATCAAGTCCATCTGTGTGAATTGGTGTCACTTGAGCTCAAATGAAATTCACCTGTTCTTGGAAGGCCCCAGAGCTGGTTATAAAACATCTAAACGAAGAGCATCATGAAAACCAGCTGGAAAAAGCAGCTATCAAAACAAGGCCAGGATAAATTTCTGAAAACCTTTCAATCATGGTTCGGTTCTAAAAAAAAAAAATCTCACGGAGAATCTTTAAATTCCTTATTAAACATGGAACGAATATGCCACCACTCCGATTCTGCTTAGACAAGGCAGTCCACCAAGTCAGTCACCAAGATGGCACTAGTCAGAGAATGAAGAAATTTACAGGGATATCATCTAGCTGAGCAGTTCAAACTTAAGACTCTTGCTTGAGTAGTGGCTCTCTGATGGTACTGGGATTTAAACTCACAAACGTCCATCGCCTATTTTTTTTTATATTCCAGTCTTTGTCCATTTGCTCTTCATTCATTTGTGCCAAAAAAAAAAATCTGTATATCTGTAAGGATACAGAAAATGTAATCAAATCATCTTTGAGAATCACCCATCAGGAATCCATTTCCCCCAACCTAATACCTCAGGATGTTCCCATACACATGCACTATTAATGTGCCAATGATCTTAGTGGAATATTGTCTACTTTGGTACTTTAGCAGTGGATTTGTCCACTTTGTTTATTGAATTAGGAGAGAAATCATTGGTTTGGGTCCCTTGCCAGTCAACAGTAGTGTACTGTTCACTTCACAGCAATGGATATATTAACCCAGGCCAACGATTTTATTTTTGTAGCAATACAGTTCTACCCTTTAGTTTAACACCCAATGCAACTTTAATAACACGTTATGTATTATTCATTCTCTTCATTTGATTTATTCGAATATAAAAGCATTTACAGAAATGGATGGAAATAGGTGGTCCGAACCTTTTCACATGCTTGGGATCATCCTGATGGCAGGTGTGATTTTAAATAAGCAAAGTGAATTCTGTGTTGGAAAAATTGGGTTTTTAGTATTCCTGCACACAAAAGTTTCTGATTCTTACTGAGATATCAAAATTATTTAAAACTTACAATGATGGTTATGTCAGTGAGATGGCTGCACATCTTGAAAGAATTACAGTATGTCTCACATTGAGAATGTTGGAATTATATTCGTTATTTCAACGTCTCAGATCATGACAATGTCCAAAATCTCTGTGGGTCGAAGAATATATTCAGAGAAATCTTTATAAGAGATTTAAATTAGAATTTTAATGAATCTGGACAATGTTTTAGCCTTTTCCTTCTTGTTTATAGCTACCAAGCTTTGCAAAGGTTTGTCCTTATGTTCATTGTTAAAGATACGGTGTATAAATAAATGTTAAGGAAATGCTGTCTTGACCTTTTTTTTTTTACTTCCATAGAAAGTTTCCAAAACACTTCAAACATATAAAGAAATACATACAGATCTATGTGCCAATCAATTGAATACAGTCCAAAGATAAGATACTTACTCTTTAAACTTTTTTTTAAATATACATTTGTAACACATTCCAAAAAGTTGGGACGGGGCAAGAAAAGACTGGGAAAGTTGTGGAATGCTCAAAAACACCTGTTTGGAACATTTCACAGATAAACAGCTTCATGGGTAGCAGGTAAATCGTACAGCGATTGTTATTGGTTAAGAAATAGACATTCACAAGCAAGGATGGGGTAAGGTTCACCAACATACATTTCCTCAACATTTTAGTTTTTTGACATACCGTTGCAAGAAACGTAGGGGTTTCACCATCTCCAATCCATAGTATCATCCAAAGATTCAGAGAATCCGGAGGAATCTTTACATGTAATAGACAAGGCTGAAAACCAACGCTGAATCGCCATGACCTTTGAGCCATCAGACAGCACCACCTTAAACGCTGACATTATTGTATAAAGGACATAATTACATGGGTTTGGGGACACTTCAGAAAACCGTTATTGGTAAACATAGTTCATCGCTCTATCTACTAATGCACGGTAAAAACCGTATATGAACAACATGCAGGAACCCTGTCGACTCCTCTGGGCCCAAGCTCATCTGAGATGGACTGACACAAAGTGGGAAAATGTGCTGTGATCTGACGAGTCCACTTTTCAAATTTTATGGAAATCATGGACGTTGTGTCCTCCGGGCTAAAGAAGAAAAGGACCGTCCAGTTACTACTGCAAAGTTCAAAAACCAGCATCTTGGATGGTAATGCCAAAAGGCTCGTACAGGTTTCGGGCAACGTGCTGCCATCCGGACAATGCCTCTTTCAGGGACGTCCCTGCTTCTTCCAGCAAGATGATGTCAAGACACATTCTGTATAGTGTGACTTGGTAGTAAAAGGGTGTGGGATCTACACTGGCCTCCCTTCAGTCCAGACCTGTGTGTGGAGCATTATGAAGTGCAAAATACGACAACGTCGAGTCCGGACTGTGAAGCAACTGAAGTTGTATATCAAGCAAGAATGGGAAAGAATTTCATTTTCAAAGCTTCAACAATTATTGTCCTCAGTCCCCAAACGCTCACTGAGTGTTACTAAAAGAAAAGGTGATGTAACACAGTGGTAAACATGCCCCTGTCCTGACGTTTTTGGAGCGTGTTGCAAGCATGAAATTCAGAATGAGTGTATATTTACAAAAAAATCTATACATTTTATCAGTTTGTACATGAAATGTCTTTTAATTATGTTGCATTTTATTGAATATAGGTCAAAAAGGATTTGCATCATTGTTCTTAGTTACATTTTACACAGCATCCCAATTTTTTTTGGAATTGGTACTGTGCATTCCACATGTGATCATATGTATATGTAATTATGGGAACAATCTGATATAATATAGAAAAAATGTGAAGGTGAATTAGGCTGTGACATGCTCTAAAATTGTTTATTTGCAGGAATATACCCGTTGTAGTCCAGTCTATCACTGAAAAGGGATCATCATCACTGCTAAGCAGTGCAACAGTTTGGGAAGGACCCACATACGGGTGTGATATTAGTGTACTTTGGATATATTATAGAACATTTCAGAACAGTTAGCAATACGCATATAATGATATATTGTGCATTGATAATTTATTTGATCAATTTTTTATTGCTGAAAAAACAAAACAAAACAAAAAACCCCTACGAGTAATATCCTCATTTTATCTAGCTGTAGTTGCGTTATTTAGACACCAGAGGGGGCAATAATAATAATAATAATAATATAATAATAATAATAATAATAATAATAATAATAATAGGCCTCTATGTATGTCTTTGGACTGTGGGAGGAAACCGGAGTACATACAGGAAGGCGCCCAGGCCGACCCCAGGGTTTGAACCCAGGCCCTTCTTGCTGTGAGGTGACTGTGCTAACCACCAAATCCCCATGCCACCCTAAAACTAAGGTATAGCTTAGTTTCAGTAAATAAGAAAATAAATGTTGCATTTTTTGGTAAAAAAAAAAAACAAAACAAAACAAAACAAAACAAACAAACAATTGTTTCAGTTTAGTTTAGTTTTTTTTTTTTTTTTTTTTGAAATGTAAAAAAATATGGTGGTAAATCTGAGTGGTGACCTCAGTATCATGAACCGTATGGCTTGGTGAGCTGGGTGACTCGTCCCCTGTCGAAGCAGCAGCAGTGTGTTACAGCAGTGTTACAGGAGGCGTCTCCTCCACGCAGGTGTGTCCCACAGGGGCAGTGACGTGTCCGTGACGCGAGCGGTTTGGGGGCGGAGCTGTGCTTTCCGCGCGCGTGCCGCTGTGTCTGCAGGACGCTTGTTGAGGATGCTGCTGAAGGCTCTCCTGAGCTCGTGAGTGCTCTCAGCTGGATTAGAACAGCGTTCCAGGATCATTTCCGGCTCAAAGCCAAGCCTGACTACTGAGTCTAAAGTGTGTGGACGCTCCTGTAACGCTGAACAGCCTGTAGACACGTCGTGTTCTCCTCCCGGAGCCGGACCGCATCTGCTCCTCATCTCTGTGCAGGTAACCAGTGTGGGGCAGAGGGGCAGGAGGGCAGTGGGCTAGAGGGGCAGAGGGGTAGTGGGGTA
>JAQMCW010000008.1:11878280-11888474 GCA_030068335.1 Chrysichthys cranchii | reverse complement strand
CTGTAGCAGGCATCAAATTTGAAATGTGCTCATTTAATGGATAAAGGTGTACAATTTCCCAGTTTGAACATTTGTTACATTATCTATATTCTGTTGTGAATAAAATATTAGCTCATGTAATTTCAAAGTCCTTTAGTTTTCATTTTATTCAACTTGAAAGAATGTCCTGGCTTTTCTGGAATTCAGGTTATAGTTCATTTAAATGTATTTTTAATTTCATTTACAAGGCTTTGCAACAAATGTACATTTTAGGTGTAACTGTAAAATCACCTTCTTTATACAGAGATGATCCGCACAGCCACCCCCTTCCCCCTGGTCAGCCTCTTGTTCATGCTCATTGGCTTTGTCCTCAGTAACATCGGACACATCCGCCCCCACCGCACCGTACTGGCCTTCGCTTCTGGCATCTTCTTCATCCTCTCTGGTACTGTTCCCTTTTCTGTTACTTGGTCTTCTTCTTCATATAGTTTTTGTCCTCCTGTACCACTCTGCCCTTCTGTCTCTCCGTCAGGTCTTTCTCTGGTGGTGGGTCTCGTTCTTTACATCTCCAGCATCAATGACGAGATGTTGAATAGGAGTAAAAGTAATGAGGCATATTTCAGCTACAGATACGGCTGGTCCTTTGCCTTTGCCGCTGTCTCCTTCATACTGACAGAGGTACATGTCTGCACTATTACTGTGCTTGTTGCCTTTCCTAGTTGTTTTTCCAGTGATTGGAATCAAAAATGAGCAAAGCTCCATAGTGAAAGTGGGATTATTTATTTTCCTGGCTATTCCATGGTATAAGATACCTAATGGGGGTAAGAGACGAAAAATAAATGAAGTTTATTAAGTCTTAATAAAGGATATAGAAATGAATCGATGCTGTACTATTGTTATTCATGTACCGTGAATGCATTGTTTCTAAGGTTTGTTGGGAATTCGCAGCCAGAGATGCTTACAGTGTAAAATAAAATCTACATATGAGCTTAGAATTGATTTATTTAATGAGTTGAATCTAGCAAACCCTGGAGCACCTCTGGGGTCATATTTGACCCTAACCTTTATTTCACTCTTATATTCAACCCACTCACTGGTTGGTGGACATCCCAGGAGGTCTCATAAAGACCATTTCATAACATGTAACAGGAAAGGGTTAATAAATAAATAAAAACCCAACACCTGTTTTTGTGTTCACTGAGTCTGTGTCATCATTTGAACCAATGGAGAGATGTTTCCTATTATAAGAAGGTGGTCTGGGACTTCCAGGGTTGAAATAGTAAGGAAATATGTATCCTCATATCAGTTGCTTTCCTGGATGTGTTACGAGATCTTATTCCTGAATTTTCCAAGCCAGATGCATTGTGTTGAAAAGCTTTAATGATTTAAAAGATTTTAATTTCTATGTAGAATCTATGGCCAAAAGTATGTGGACATCTGACCATTACACCCATGTATGCCGAGTCCTTTCCGTTTTTTGTTATAACAACCTCCACTTTTCTGGGAAGGCATCCAACTAGATTTTGCAATGTGGCTGTGAATGAATTTGTGCTCATTCAGCTGTAGGAGCATTAGGGAAGTCAGCCACTCGTATCAAGTGAGAAGGCCTGCCTTGTTCGACTTTGTAGCGTATAATAAATGGTCATGATTTTTAATCTCACTATTCGGCCTCGTTCACAGAAGGATGGGTTCCCTTTTGAGTTTGGTTTTTCATCTCAGGAAGGTTATCCTTCCCTCTGTCACCTCTGATTTGCTCATTAGGGATCTACGTCCGTATCTGGATTTCTGGAAAGCTGCATTGTGACAGTATCTATCGCTAAAAGCCCTATACTAATAAAACGGAATCAAATTAAATCATTATGAAACCATACATTCGGCAGGAGTAACCATTCAGTTAAGCTTAGAACTAAAATGAGGTGATATAACTAATCTAATTATCTCCAGCAAGCAAACGTTTAAAGAAAATTAAAGAGTAACAAAATACTGGGGGATGTGTGCGATGCTTATGCTGTAAACGAACCCTGCTCACTTTGTTTGTGCTTTTCTGTTCAGAGTGCCGGCGTCATGTCGGTCTACCTGTTCACCAAGCGCTTCGCAGCTGAGGAGCTCTACAGGCCGCACACGAGCTTCTACCGGCCGCGTCTCAGCAACTGCTCCGAGCACTCCACTCAGTTCCTGCAGCGCCGGCACAGTCCCTCCGACATCTCCAGTGAGGCTTCACTCCAAATGAACAGCAGCTACCCAGCCCTGCTCAAGAGCCCCGAGTATGAACAAGTCTCCTCCTCACTCTGCTAGACACCGACAGATGGACGGGTGTGACGGCAGACAGATAAACAGGGAGATAAATAACTGGCTGTGTGGGTGGGTGGGTGGAATTATATTTCTTTATAAAATAATGTGCAGACACTGGGACGGTAGAGACAGGTTTGAAACCATTTAAACTCTAGGAGTTGACGTGACACGACTGTCTTAGTTGATTGTGTGTTGATTTCACAATGATACTAAAATAATTATTGCGAAAGGAAATCTTGTTCACCAGCAGGGGGCAGAAAAGTGTTACTGCTGACCTGCTCTTACTGCCAATCCTAAGCAACCCCAGTGGCCAGTTTTTAAATTAGAACTGATTATTGCCCTCTTCTGATCATAATTAACCGTATGACAGCATATAGTGTGGATAGTTGTGTTGTTGTACAACAATATGAACAAGTTTCATTACTAGGTACCTGACACCCCAACCTGTGGGTGGTCATCAGTAACAGCTGCAGTGTGCAGTATGGCGTCTCCAGTCACTTTCCACTTCCATCTGCTCACCTTCGTAATGAGTCTCTGTGAAAAAGCTGTTTAGTTGGACCTGAGTGGGGGACTTGACTGCAGGGATAGGGCATGAGAAGGAACACCAGACATGTAAAATCACGATAACGCCAAGGGGAAAACCTAATCCTAGGCCTTTATCTATCAGTAAAGTTATGTATGACTGTTTTCACATAGGATACACCAAACTAAAAAAAAAATCCCACCAAATTTACAAACCTTCTGGTCACCTAAGGTCCTTTCTATTCCTATATAGTGACCAAGTGCCTATAAATCGAAACGCGTACACATGTTACAGCATTCTGCGACGCCCACAAAACTCCATAAAAAGCAGCGCACCCGGAGAGGTGAAAATGGAAGAAATTGAAAAGAAAAATGAAAGAAAAGGAATCTCAGAGCCAGAAGTGGAAGTTATTTTGACTCACGTGTATGATCATTAATATACGCTACTACCGGTCAAAAGTTTTAGAACACCCCAATTTTTCCAGCTATTTCTTGCAATTCAAGTCGCTCAAGTCCAGTGAATAGCTGGGACTGGTACAAAGGTAAGTGTTGAACTGCCAGAGGTTAAAAAAAAAAAAGGTAAGGTTACCCAAAACTGAAAAATAATGTACATTACAGAATTATACAAAAAGGCCTTTTTCAGGGAACACAAAATGGGTTAACAATTTAAAGCTGTTCTGCAGTAATGGAGGTGTTCCAATTTTTCTTGATTACTTACTATGACTTGATTCTAAACTGCATAATTTTCAATAAAAAACTGGAAATAGTGGGGAGTTCTAAAACTTTTGACCGGTACTGTATATATGTCATTTAGCAGCATGAGAGCACCTGAAAAGGCTGAAATCTGGAGGCATTAAGTAAACTGAAAAGAAAATGATTTAACATGAGAATGGAGGGAAAATGTGTACACTGTACTTGAGGGATCGGGCACAAGTTTATTTGTTTCTCTGTGACTGGCCAGACGTCTCTTACACCCATGTGCATAAATCTGCCTCTCCCTATTCTTGGAAAAGCCAGGAGTGTATGTGTCATAAGGACACTTGAAGTTTAAAAAAAAAAAAAAAGCCTGATCATGGCACCCAGCAAACTAGGGATTATGTATAGCTCACTGTAGGTTGAATCACACCAGATCACATGCTTATCACTCGGTGAAATGTGACAGTACCGAGAAACCCAAACAGGGATGAACTTGGAGATACCAAGAAATGGCACAAGATTGTTCGGTCCAGTTAGTGCTGGCTCTAAAATGTTGCACAGCATTTAAAGAACTGATTTATTAGCCAACTTTCCTCTTCTGAAAAAAACAATCACACCTGTTTCTACAGATTTCTAAATAAGATACGTGTCCTGTCTCATCTTCTAGTAGCCTAATGCCAGCTCAGCCATCGCAGAGACCAGTCTGTCCTCAGTGCCAAAAGTGTCTCTTTTTGTCTTCATTTATGGATTTATGTTGCCTTACTTGCTTTTATTTTTCTTCACATATTTAATATTTCTGTAATTTATATTGTTAATATGAAGCAAATGGGTTCCTTTTTGTTTTACTAAATTCATGTGTGTAATTTTAATAAATAAACTGTTTAAACTTCACAAAGCTAATCCAACAAAGATAAAATAGCAGTAACGTTTCAGCGGTTGTATGATTTGAAGCCTCTCAGTTCACATTAGTAAGCATCCTTACTTGAAAATGAGAGTCGTCAAATGATACGGATGCTTTTCTGAAAAGGGTTTTTAGGAAGAACACATTTAACGTGGAAATGATCCTACAAAAGAGGTCGGTCTGAACAAATCCATTTGCATCCATCTTGATAAACGAGGCCCACTGGGGGAGAGTTAGGGGTTTGGGGTCGTTTTGCTTGTTTGTTTGGGTGTTTGTGTTTGTTTTGCAGTGCTGTATGAAATCGATCGTATAATATGGTAATTTAGTCATTATTAAAAGAAGGTGAAAATTAAACACGGAGCCAAACTGTATCTTTTATGTTATATCAGTAGCATTAGTACATGTTGTACTGTGGCCAGTCGCAGAAGGACCATTTTATTATCTAAGTATTTCCTGTTCAAGCGCTGGTACCTGAAATACAACCAAATATTTGGAAAACCTCTGTAAATATTAGGTAAATGTTCCTTTTCACAGAAGTAAAAAAAAAAAGAAAGAAAGGAGATAATGATTTGAATGTGAAGACTGTTTAATTCATAGCAGTGAAATGCATCACAACACATCTGGATTTGTTTGTTTTGATTTCATCACCTTGAAATTCGAAGTGGTTTTATTCTATCGTTCAACGACAGCGATTCTCTCATTCCTCACTGAAGTAAAACTGCTTTGAAATTCAAGGAAGTGTATTCAAAACACATGCAGATGTGGAGTTTGCAGACTAATAGATTTAAATTCTACAGATCAAGTGATGCTTCAATTTATACTAGTCACTAAGAATAAGAGTTTTACCTTTAAACATTTCTCTTCTTTTGCATCCATAGCTATTTATAGCTGATTATTTTATTCAGATCCAAATGTAGTTTTGGTTAGTAACTACTAAATATCAAAGTGTCCTTCCTACCCTCGTTTCATTTTTTTTTTTTTTTAATTCTAGTCCCAGGCCTATTTTACTACTAACTCCTGTAGGTTTCTCCACTCACGAAATGAGAGCTGTTGACAGTGTACAAAATGAACGTGTGCACTCCTTCAGATTGAGGGTTAAAGCTTTATGAATGTTTTATGGTAATGACCAATAGCTTTTACAGTCATATAAAAATTAATGTATAGCTTCACAGGGCAGCTGAAGATAATATTCCACCCTGGGCTAGAGCTCTTATTTTACAAATACATATAAATCAACATATAGTAGTAATAATAATAATAATAATAATAATAATCCTAAAATCACATGACATGACGGCAATATAAAGCTGCCAAAAGGAGTTTCCCAACTCGTAGCTGTTGTGATTTATATGCAGTAACTCATACATACACAGAGAAGACAACTGTTTACAGTATTTACACATAACTTAAGTCCATACTATCAGCAATTACAGGTCATTACACATTTCACGCAGAAAATAAATATAAAAAAAGATATTCACTTACGTTTGCAAGGAGAACATAAAGGCAAGCAAAGTTTTAGCTTTTAACAGGGATGAACATTCACAACACATCAACACATCATCAGACGTCTATATCAAGACTCTCAGAGGGAAGAACTGATCTGGGATCAGGCTTGGCCATCTAATCAGAAACGAGAGTAAAGACTGATCCCAGATCAGCACTTGTGGCTCAAGGCCCCAGGGGTGAAACCAATTTAAAAAGAAAAAAAAAAAAAGAAAAGAAAAACTCCATACAACGGACATTTTTGTTACATTTGTGTCTTAATAACTTCAGTCACCTGAATTCATTTCCTTAGCCAAAGGCCTTAGCCCTGTGGTCTCCTTCAACGCTCATTTCTAACGACTAAACAGAAAGCTTCAACTCACTGGCACCAGCCCATTTACAAAGAAAGCTAAAATGATGCAAAAAGAAACAAACAAACCTGTATTTCCTCTAGCACTCTGTCAACAAATGAAAGAAATCAGTCCAGCTGACTTAAGACTGCCACGTTGTGTTAAATTGCATTCCCACATTTATATTAGAAACCTTTCAAGTGTTTTTTTTTTTTTTAACGCTGTTTCTCTTGAACAAATTGCACAGACAGAAACTCGTTCAGCACCATAGTGAGATAATAGTCTATGTCGGTTAGAGCTGCAGTGAAATGACAATACGTAGAATATAAAGTGTGGATGACCGGAGTATGCTGTAGCTCTCGTTAGTCATTGACGAAACACCTTACTCTAAGAGCCTCGATTTACTTGATAATAAATACAACACCTACTGGACGCCAGTTCACTTCCAATACCTTACCTGGCTCCAGCTTTTCATTCTTACTAATCGCATGAGCAAAGTCTCGCTTTAGTGACTGGGGACAGACCGAGGTCCGGACACACTGGGGTTTCATGGGCGAAACCCAGCAATGCGTAATCCCCTGGACTCTCCATGTGTGTGCACCAACATCCATGCAAGTGCAGGGAAAGCAACAGAGGGCGCGTTTTGCTCCGAGACGAGGCAGGAAAACAGAGCGAGATAAGAGATGACAGGTTTAAATAGAGGACAATCGGCCACCGTGACAAAGTCCAACGCTGATGACGCCACACGGCCTCACGCACGGGGACGGGGCTCTCGTCACTTCTTGTTGGCGATGCGTCGTTTCCTGGTCGCCAGCATGTCATAGAAGGGATCCCTGCTGATGCTGGCTCTGAGGAAACATGAAACGGGAGGCTGTCAATTATGGACAAAGAGGGAGGAGAAACAGAGACTTCAGTATCTTTGATATGGAAATGCAAGCACGTCTCTACAAACCCCTGCTTTAACTAGACAGAAAGAGAGAAAGGTTCGTTCAGTGACCTAGTTAGGTTTCTATGGTTTCTGAAGTTAACCCGCCAGCCCTCTGATTGCTCTGGGTTGGAACTGATCCAGCTGAAGTGTGCTTTTTTTTTTTTGGTTCTGGTGTTAAACAGTAAGCACCACTTAAACCGGCCTGAACAGTGGAGATGTGCCCTACAAAGAGCTCCTGATTCATGAGCGCTCCAGTTTTCATGGCCCAAAAATCCTGTTAAGATGAGCTTCTCCTCCGCTAAGGAGAAATAATGCACTGCACATCATTAGCATTAGCAGACAGATTAGCTGAAATGGATGGAGCCTGTGAGCTGGGTCTACTGCTGCTGCTCTAACTCGCTCTGGTCTCTCCACCACCGTGCTATACGCACTGACTAATCCCCTCACTGATTCTGGCAGGAAAAACCCATGGCAAGTGTGATGCAGTAAAAAAAAAAAAAAAAAAGAAAAGAAAAAAAGAGGGGGGGGGGGGGGGTGCCGTGTGACGCAAGACTGCAGTCGACTCGCCACCCCAAAAAAACAGCCTAATCACATACATAAGCAGCCACTTCACTCTGTCAGTCATTGACACAACTGAATATAAACGACACATTTCTTTATCCTTTATAAAGAGGGAAACTGGCTGTCATGTTAGAGGGCTCCTTACTTTATAGATTTGATCCATTCCTCTTTCTCCTCTGGTGTAGGCGCTGATATCCTGTACACCACGTGGTTCCCTTCCACCACTCGGCCATCAGCCTCCGTCTTACACGCTTTGATCACCTGACCCTTGTGGCTGGGGTTGTAGAGCTCAAAACAGTTCTGGATAGAAAAGAAAGGTGGTCAGTAGTAGATATTTACACATTGATAGTTACGAGGTTCGCGTGTTTTCACCTGCGAGTCCCCACAATATATTTTAGTCTCTTTTAAGGTGCTGTGCATACACAAACAACAAAAATTCACAGTTTCATCTTGCTTTTCTGTTGGTCTAGAGCAAATCTGGGATTAAGGGATGACACTCACGGGCTTCCTGGGCTCATCCACCTCTCTGATACTGAGGTTCTCCAGAGGGATGATTCCCCGTGGCTCCTTGTCCTGTGGCACATACAGAGCACAATACACAAAGTCACTACAAACGTTTTACTAATTTACGAGGCAGAATCCAAAAGTAAAGGCAAAATAGATTTAACAGCTTTGATAGAACTGCGAGAAACTGGACATATCGCTTTTCCACTTTGTCCCATTTGTTGCATCATTCAACTAGCTTCTGTTTTCCTTCTCTTCTCTGATCATGCAATGCAGCACCTCCTTCAGGGGGCCGAAGATGTGATAATCACTCAGGGCGATCAGATCGGGGCTCTAAGGAGGACGTGGAAGACGTTTGAACCCAAGCTGTTGCACTCTATAGTGGTCAGCCATTGTCTCTACTGTCGCTGCTGCTGTATTTGGATGTGCATTGTTGTGGTGCAGTAAGACTGGTTTGGACAGCATTCCTCTTCTTTTGCTGCAAAGTGCAGGTTTACGTGCATTTTGCAGCAATGCACAGTAATTTGCACTGTTCACCATTTGTTCATGCTCTTGGAAATGTGCCAGAATAGACCCCTTCGTGTCCCTAAAGAATGTTTACATGATTTTCTTGGGGGAGGGCTGACTTTTAAATGTCTTCTTCACTGGAGAAGACGGAGGTTTCCACTCCATGCTTTGTCTTTTGCTCTCCAGGTTGTCGAGTAATTTAAAAATTGCCTTGAGATTTTCATACTCCCTCGTAATGTACCCAAATGACTTTTCATAAATTAACATTGAACACAAACATATGGTAAAGGAAACCTACTAACCGTTGTGTACTCAAAGTAGTACAGGCAGTTGTCGGTTAAAATGAACCACCTCCTTTTCCAGGTTTTTACTCTTCCTCCTGGTGAAGAGAAAAAAAAAAAAAAGAAGAAGAAAAAAGAAAAAGAAAAAGAAAAAAAAAAGGCACAGAACAGTGACATGACTAACCACCGTCAAATATACGCACCTGATATGAGACAGCAACAAAGTGCTCTGTGATTGGCCAGCATCAGTGGACCATAACATATTTTCCTAACTGTCATTTACATAACGCATGAGTGCCATCGAAAGTCTGAGTGCAACAAAACACATACTTTGGTAAGAATAAAAGGTTGATTTTGTATTTAATTGTCAAATTGCATCTATGAAATAAAGAGTATTCTCTTCCAACATAACTATTGTTTATATATATATATATATATATATATATGCGCGCATACATGCTGGCATGTGTTTCTTGCCTGGAGTTTCTCAGACATATAACATGTATACTATGACTGAAATCTCCAGAATGATTTCTCTGACTTAAGAGTATTCTAGCGCAGTTTGTGGTAAATACACTGGCCACAGAAAGAAATTTAGATATGTTCCTCAGGAGCTTATTTGTGATGCATGCTTTTCATTCAGGTCAGGGATGTTGAAGCTAGAATCTGGTTCTATACAAGAAATTTCTCTTGGTCCTGGGCTCAAGAGAAAAATGCATATAAAAATATACTTCCAATATATAACATGGGGAGGTGATCAACATTAGTGGAAAGAGAGAGAGCTGGGAATTTGTAGTATGTTATCTAGGAAGGAGCTTCAGACATGGTCTTTCTCCCAAACATCAGTTATTTCATAACTCCGTTATTCACAGAATTAATCAGCGTTACCAAACCATAAATAATGATGTCAACTGAGCAACAAAGAGAGTTGACGCACAAAGCAGATCATTCATTCATTCCTCAGTAATGGCATTATCCTCATTAGAGTTGCAGTGGATCCAGGGACTATCCTGGAAACACTGGATGAAAGGTGGGAATGAGATTCCGGTCCATTAAAAGGCACATGAAGATGATGTTCGTTTACAAGTACAGTGAATATAAAGGGAAAAAAAGTCCACACACACACACACACACACACACACACACACACACACACACACACACACACACACACACACACACACACAC
>JAQMCW010000008.1:11855550-11878180 GCA_030068335.1 Chrysichthys cranchii | reverse complement strand
CACACACACACACACACACACACACACACACACACACACACACACACACACACACACACACAATAAAAGGGAAACCAAGATAAATCAGGTCAAATTGTTCTCCACTGTTTACGTGTGCACGCAACTTAAATACATGTAATGGGAGTGTGCCTGCTCAGAATGAACCAATCACGTTCAAACTCTTGGGGAAAAGTCATCATCATACAGCTGTTATCAACGTCATGATGCTCATTAACGCCAAATAACGATCAACTGTGTCTGTAGGATCTTCCTGGTTTCATCCCACTGCTGAAGCCACGGTCCTCAAAGAGCTTACAAAGCATGGACGGGATCTCACTCTTGAAGGGTATCGATCAGGACAGGAGTATAAAAGAATTTCCAAAACATTAGATGTACCATGGAACACCGTGAAACCCCTCATCAACAAGTGGAGAAAACAGAGCACCACAGTGACCTCACCAAGAACTGGATGTTCTTTGAAAGCTGGTGACAGGATAAGGCAAAAACATATCCGGAAGGCTGCTAAGAGACCTTCAGCTAGAGCCGCAGGATTATCTGGCGAGTACTGATCACGAAGAATGAAAATTCTCACGAGTATGAAAGAGGTCCATAGGAACGGAACAGCGGGCAGTGTTGTGCATTCAGGCGTTCAGGGGAAATAGGAAAAAGAAAAGAACTGGTCTGAACACATCAGCACCACAGGTTGGGGCACGGGAACCCTGGGGCAAATGAATGAGCTTGTTCATGTAACTGGGGAAATCCTTTATTTATTTTTTTAATCCTTAACATTCGCCAAGAAAATTTGCAACCAATACATTTTTATCTGATTCATCCGTGTTTGAATGGACCGTCTCATCATCCCAAGGCTCAAGTTTCTTTCCCCGGCACGGTTGTTATTTGTCTGTCCAGTTATGTGAATAAATCCCTACATTTGTGCTCATAATTGAGGCATCTGGTATTGCTGGTGCACATTAGCCTGAGTCATGTGGAGAGCCCTTGCTGAGTGCGTCATGATTCCTGGGAGTGTACACAGATTAATCTGTTACGGGAAAAGCAAACGGCACCGTTTTCTCACAACATGTGCTGAGTTGCTAATAGTGACGACGGACAAAGCAGCAATGCGGCGTTGGGTGGAAGCAAATCCGAAAATGGTTACGCATTAAAGGAATACAGAAATCAGGCCGGCAGGTCTAATGCTGAAAGAGAGGTCACGTGAACCTGTAATCAGGACAACCCTGAACACACCTGATTAGTTTCCATTCATTATGAGCAAGGCTAGGCTTTTTTTGGTTTTGTTTCGTTTTGGCAGAAGTATTCCTTTAATGCATAAATGCTGATCTTTGTTATGGAGGTGACGTTTCCCAGCACAGAACTTCAGGGTCTGGGAAGCGAAGATGCCGGAGGGCTAATATGACACGTTTCAGTAAAACGGTGCTTAATGTTGGGTAACACATGCTCACGTGCGGGATTCGGCTGGTTCATATAGCCACGGGGCAGGGAACTCAATGGGTGAGGAATACTTCAGGTTGGATTTATTTTCCAGGTGTGAGGCTACAGGCTAAATCTATACTGTACTTATTTATGCAAGTGGCCTAAAAATGTTCTTTGGATGAAACAATATCCAAGCTGATTTACTAACAGGATACATGAAGCATTGCTGCCTCACAACAGCAACACCTTTTCTGTCTTGCACGTTTACATGAATGATTTTGGCGTGTTTCCATCAGCATACATTTTCTGAGAAAGAAAAGGGAATACCGGATGCAGAGAGCAGCACTGTCTTGGTGTGCAATGTTAGACGTGTGTTGGGACTAAAATAGGAGCGGACAGCTTTTACACCAAGCCGATGGGTACAGGGGGTCAGATACGAAGCTCGTGGCCACATCCGCTTTTATTTTACATCACGAGCAGCTCTCGCTCAGGGCATCGTCATTTACTGGTTTAGTAAATAATAAAGAACTTTCACAGCTGTTCGAGTTGGGCTACAGGCTGAAAGTAAAGCTTTTGCTGTATGTTTGTTATTTCGGCTCATTATTTTTCTCCATACCAGAGTGCTGCTGAAGCTGATGGGCCAGAAGGTTGTGGGGAATTTTCTACAACAGCAGCTCTGACGGCCGTAATTCAAATCCCAGCTTTATAATAAGCTTGCGCACTTGTTCGTATTCGTTACTGTTTCTATACCAAGAGCTCTGCATAAACAAAGTCTAGTAATAAATGACTTGTTTAAAAAAAAAAAGAAGAAAAAAAAGGGGGGAAAAAAAGGAAAAAAAGAAAAAGAAAAAAAACCCCACCAAACATCAACTGTGTTATTGTACAAAGAACACCATCTACTCGATTAAATAGCGGAACAGGATTCATTTATTGAAAGGAGTCTCCAGTGCGAGTGCTTTGTTTCTGTCAGAAAGGATTTTATGTTTTTCAGGTCACACGACAACCTGCGTTTCTGTCTTATTCATTTTAAGAGAAAAAAAAAAAAGAGAGGCTTTTAAGGGAGGGACTGTATGCAGCTGTTAGATCATAACTGTTAACAGGAACTAACTTGTCTCTTGGCCATTTGTGACATGAAGTGTAACCAGTTAACAAGCATAACATGTTTAATAATAAAAAGAAAATGCTGTGGTATATGAAAGGGAGAAATAAAACACTTTAGGATGTGCTGTTATTGGCAATTAGTCAGCTATGGGGCGGGAACAGCATCACACCACGCACATCGTTGCCAGCGAGTGCAGTGGAACTACTAGACTTGATTACACCACATTAAAAAGATCCTCCACCAAATTTCCCCCTCCTAGGACCAAATATCCTTCATTAACTCTTACGACTCTTATGGATAACAAACCACTTCAGTGTAGGACAGTTAGCATTTCATTATTGCACCTAATGTTGCAATATGCATTTATTCTTCTGCAAAACCCACACCAACTATAAATAACGTACAGGTGCTCCCCGAGTTACGATGGCCCAACTTACGATTTTTCAAAGTTATAATGATGATGATTGCGATGCACTAGGAATTGTAAAATATTTAGAAAATATTTTAAATTCGTGGGCAGGCGCATCGCTGGCAGGCCAGCGTAACAGCGTATAACGCACGCGGATGTTTGGACGACGCCCGGAAGTACGCGGCCGACGCCCGGATCACTAACCTCGCGTGATGCCTCACTCTCTCCCACAAGTTACCTTGTGTATCATCAGTGTACTGTACAGTGCATTACTGCGAGTTTTTTGTGTGCTTCAAGAGCTAATTTTAATTCAAAAGGATTCAAAGGCCCTAGCATGTCTGCTACAGGGAAAGACTCGTGGGTAGGCTGGGCTAAGCTGGGCTAAGATAGGCTGGGATACCCAAGCTAGTCTAAGTGGTTCAACATATGATATTTTCGACTTACGTTGGGTGTGGCAGAACTGATCAGGTCATGGTATTTTTGTTATTTTTATTTATTCATTATTGCTAGGTATTGAGAATGTTTTTGGGGGTAAGCCCCACACGGTGGCTGAATTAAAGGATCTCATCTCCATCTTTTATGGACACTGATGCTGACTGGAGGCTGAGTGTTACTGTGTGACACAGTGTCGAGTACACGTTCCCGGTATGCTGCAACCTTGCTGAGGACATTTCAATCCCCACAGAGCTTCTGAAAATATTGGAACAGTGACACAATTTCTTGACATTTTGCCTCAGTACACCACCATAATGATGTGATGGAAGTGTAGACTTTTTGCATTAATTCAAGGGGTTTGATAAATAGTGCATTAACCATTTAGGAACTGCAGCCATTTATTACACAGTCCCTCCATTTTCATAGGCTCAAAAGTAATGGGACAGCCAACTGATAAGCACCTTCATGGCATGTTATGGACTGCTTACTTGTTTTTTCTTGAAAAAGTAAGGCGGAGTTGGGTCGCAGTATTGAATTTGCCTTTGGCAGCTGTTCAACTCTCAAAATGCAGTCCAAAGGTGTGTCGGTGCAAACGAAGGAAGCCATCATTATGCATACAAAAACAATGCACTGGTGAGCTCGGCATTTGGTGAAGTCCATGGGCGCCGTCCTTGATGTGGTGACTGATTTACATCCAAATATTAAAAATCATGCTTATAATTTATAACGGTTAGTTTGTTCAGTTACTTTTCAGTGTAAAAAATGGCTGTAATTCCTAAATGGTTAATGGGATATTTGTGACAAACCCTTTGAATTAATGCTCAAAGTCTACAATTCAACACAATCACATCTTGATGGCTTCTTTTCAAATCGGTCATGGTGCTGTACGGAGGCAAAAGAAGAACGCACGCATGGCTGTTCCAAAACTTTTGGAGGGGACTGGGAGAGACTAAGCATTACGCAATCCGTGCCGTACACCTACTTTTGGCCCACCTTGTATAACAAAATAAAACGGTAGTTCAGTGTTTGTGCTAAAATTGGCTCATATGCTGGAGTGGAGCTGTGTGATATTCGAAATTAATTTTGTTCTTTTGTGTTTGCGCTTTTATAAATCATCAGGATTTCTCTGAGGAAGTACTCTTAATTATGTACATTTTTTAATACCTGTGTATGTTCTGACCACCTCAGGTGCACAGTCCCCTCCGTTATATTCTCCACATGCTATTTTTAGGTAACTTTGTAAAGTAGGAAAAAGCTTCTCTCTCTCCACACTGCCTAAAGGAGACTGGGGTGATGGAGTAGTAACACTGAACACCAGAGCTGCTGGCATGTATACGAGCCTGCAGAGAGCTTACATACTGCTAGAGGAATGTGCCCGTACGTGTGTGTGTGTGTGTGTGTGTGTGTGTGTGTGTGTTCCAAGCCAGGCAGTAATCCAAAAGTGTGAGGCTCAGCCAGGCTGACAAACAGCAATGTGACCTCTGACCTGGTCAGTCCCCAGTAGCCAATCAGAGAACAGGTACTGGGTTTAAAGTGCCACTGTGAGGAGATGCAGATAGCTTCGGAATGACAAGGGGATGCAAGGATCAAGGGAGGAGGTGAAATGAGGAGAGGAGTAAGGACAGTTGGGATGGAGCGGCAGCGCTCTCCGAGGTTACCTACCTCCTTGAGAAGAGACAGGCGGACACACAACAGAAGGATGGGGGAAATGGGGGTGCAGAGGGAATAAAGAAACACAAGAAGGAACGTTTAACAATAGACGAGCCACACGCAACCACATCTAGGACCAAAAATCGCAGACGTGTTATGAGGAGGAGGGGTGGGCACGTATTAAAAACACATGCGAGTAAACACGATGCGGGGAAACGTTCAGAACCGGGAGCTTCATCTGGAACGAGGCCTGGGGAATAAAAATAGCGCAGTGGAATAAAAAGTCTCTTGTTTCGTGAGAGCTTTTTAAAAAGACCCCGAGAGTGCTTAAGAGGCAAGATTACTATGAAAGAATTATAATTTGAGGAACTACATAGTAACAGCTCTATACACTGTCGGCTATGCATTTCAGTATTTCGCCTTTCATGACATCTTTCTCAACCAGAATCGATTATTTTGTGATTTTGATACAGCGGTACTTAAATACTGCAAGGTTATAAGCCAGTAAATGGTGGCGTTCGCGTAGTTTTCACGAACACCACTCACTGTGTGAGAAAACCCAGTGTTTCTCTGGAGTATTTATGTGCAATAGCAGCATCTGTGGAGTGACAAGGTGATGGAAGAGTAACACAACATTACAGAGCTCAGCGACCCGAGAAACAGGAAGTGTGTGAAGAAGCCTCCTCTCACCACTGACCTAGCTTTAGCAGCCAGCCTTCTCGGTCGGGGTTGAAAAACGTGTGGGTCAGATCGTTCCCATCGTCCTCCGGGATCTTAAAGGGCTCACTTTTTATGCTCTCGTACAAGTTCTGACCAGGAGCAGGAGAGGAGAAAGAAGACGGATATGTTAGGCGACACATTACCACATACAGGTAGACAGAAAGACAAGTTCAGCTTTAAAATATTCATCTCCCTCTTATAGCCACCGAAGCCTTGATCATGGCAGGATTAAATCAGCGACGAGTAACCTGATTCGGACTGATGGAAATTGGGTTGGAGGAGGCAGCAAGGTTTTGAGTAAAAGCCTAAAAAGATCCAATTCCCCTCAAGTAGCTTCTCAAAATCTTGGCCCACTTATAAGGCATAAAAAGGGCCACATGTGTACATACTGTATATCGAGCATATAATTATTAATGCTACTATCATTCAATTCGCTAGCTTGTTCCCAGCGTGCTGCATTAACGTACAGAGCACCCGCCTGCTGCCACACCCTGATTCAATAATTCCATTTAGAGCATGATTTAATCAAATTCTTGTAAAATATTTCAAATTTAACTATCAATATTATAGAGGTGCTTACACCACAGTGCCGTTTAGTTCTTGCATTTGATTGGTCAGACGCTGATTAATTTTCTCACAGCACAGCTCCGGTTTATTTTAATGCATCCAATTGAATATATTATTTGTTTCTATAGTATCATCTCATTCACAGAACGGATGATCCATTTAATATATTTAAAAAATAATAAATGCCGAATTTGTGGCCATTAAATTTTCTTTAAGGAGACATTTATTTATCTGTTAGGGAAAGAGATTTGGATGTCCGTGCCTTTTTTTTTTTTTTTTTTTTTTTCTGTAAAAGAAGTCTTCGGACCAGAATAACACCACTTTATTACAATATTTTGTTTTCCTTGAAATAACATGGTATGACAATGTGTTATAAAATCCAAGAAATATTGCACAAAGCTTCATGTGTGGGTTTCCGCTTATTTCACCCCGCTGTAGGCAAAAATGCTACTGTTGGCACTGGTTACTGTTGGCACAACTAATTTGGTTTTCTTGTCACTTGATCTGGGACAAATATAGCATCTCTTGCGTTGTCCTGGATGACGCTGTGTGGTGCTTGCGGCTGATGTGGGTGCCTCTGGGGGTGGAATTTTGGTACAAAAATCCAACATTGCTTGTGTAACTGGTTTTCACATTTTCAGTGTATTGGTTGGTCCATGTCATAATCTCTGTTATCATGACATCATCGAAAAATAAATCAAATGCTTTCAAGGGTGTTTCTGCTCGACACCCATTCCCTTTCAGCCGTGGTTTCTGTCTGACAATATTTCACATCGCAATATTTCGTTCTTCTGGCAGTTTTTGGCTTCTGTGACCACACATACCCGTCTTTCCGCTTATTTTTTATTTAGGTTTATTTTTGCTTGGGGTCAAATTGACCCCATGGTACCCGTCACATTGAAGGTACTATGGCGAAGCAAAAATAAACAATAAAATAAAAAATAAGCGGAAAGACTTTGCAACCATCAAACATGCGTCACATACTTAGGAACGCCTTACGAGAAAATCCGTGGCAGGCAAGGTCACTAATCGTGACAGTTTCCAGAAAAAACATGGTCCAAAGAAGGCTGGGGTTACATAGACCCCATGGTACCAGAGCAGGGTTAAATCTACGACGTATGACTTAGAATATAAAAGCTTGTCAGATGAAGGTGAAAAGGGACGCCAATCTTACTGAAAGCACCTTAAATGTTGAATCACAGCCGCGCTGATACACATCCTTGGGTGTTATATTGCTTAGTAAAATGCTGCATATAATGTAATCTGAGCATACCGTATACTGGGCTACCACTAACTCACATTAAAAATATTATTTAAAGGGTACTTAATACAAGTTTACATCAATAATTATACATACTGAATAAGAACCATAAGTTGACCAATATTTTCTATACACAAGTAACAAGCATACTTAATAAATTGTAAGCAGAGACTTAGTGTACTTTTCTCCATGTAAAGGCTCATTACTGTATGTTTGTCTTAAGCATATCTAAACTTCTATATTTTCCTTCATAAGGCCGGTTTAAGCATTATTTTTTATTTATTCTTGCTTGATGACTGTAAAAGGCTTATTACTGCGCGTGTGTGTTAAGGTTGTCCTGCCAGTGTGCAGTCTGTAAGTAAGTGCTTTTTTGTGTTACACAATCCCGACCTCTCTATAAACGTTCTGTGTGATGCCTACGCATGTGGGGCAGAATACATCTCACAGCCTTCTGTGAAACCCTAAAGATTTTTCACTACGCTACGGGAACAGAGAACTCTAGTATTCTGTGAAGGAGGACGTTAGAGATCGCTGCACTTGTGCTATAAACTTGAGGACATTTCCCAAAACTCACACGCATTGATTCTACCCCTTAGATGCTGAACAGGATTATAATGAAACAATAAACTGGGTGACTAAAAACCTTTCAGGACCTGCAGAGCTACTGCTGTCCTCATTGCTAGTGTCAGAAGTAGCATTGTTAGCAGGTACAGGAATGAAAGTTTATTGTGAAACCCGTACCCTGAGCAGCTCCTCTGGTAGGTCTCCGCCCTCATTGATTCCCCTGTTCATGGAGATGAAGCGCTCCACAGCGGGCTTGTCCCTGACATTGGGGTTGTGAAGGCTGGTGTTCAGCATGATGATCGCAAAGGACAGGACATAACACGTGTCTGTAAAAATATGCAACAGTTTAGCAACACAGTTGCATAGAATAGAGCACAGGTTCAAGCGAACATGATGTACAAGGAAGAATATGCCTCTGATTCATGCAACATCAAACAAGCATTGATTTAAATGCACACGACGAATCAGATTCACCTGTGTGAATGCAAGCCCCTGCCTCGTCGTCCTATATTTCCATGTCACCTGCATGTGATGCATCCTAATTTACCCTCATAGCCATACAATGTACATGAAACGCACCTTAATTTAGGTTTGTGATCCAATGAAACAAAAGTGTTACAAGAACAACATGAAACTGTGAGGAAGTAAACTTTGCTTAATATGGCTGTTCAGTAATAATTTGAAACTGTTGGATTTGTTACGCAAGTGTCAGTAATTGTGAGACAACACAACACCGGCTTTAGCTTTTAGAAATGATGCTCAAACAAATTCTCACTGTAAAAAGGCATGGCTTTTGAAGGAAAGCCTTTATAAATGTAAGGCTATAACCAAAGACAAAAAAAAATAAAATCCAAAATACAATAACCCGTAACTTTGTAGCGGTTGTAGGGTTATACCATGAATTTTTCATACAGTTCTCCCGCTAATCACGTCTCTTACTATTGATCTGGACCATGAGGAAGTGTTTGCACACAGAGCCACAGATACTGAGCAGGGATTAATTTCATTTTCACAGATGCTCAGCAAGGTAATTAGAGACGGCGCTACTGATGAACCAGCTGACGGCGTGAGTGACACGGCCCTGAGCTGGGCGGAAAACACATGGCTTTCATTATGCTTGAGACTCGAATACGAGGCAGCATGAAAATCTTTACTCCCCGTGATCAATAGGACCCAGTGAAGGAGAGACAGAAGCAACTGATAGAGAAGATGACGTTGCTCTGACTGTTAACACAATAAGGAGGAGACCACCAGTCTGACCTGTGGACTGGAAGACTCCTGGGTTGCACTGACAGTACCGCGACGCGAAGGCCTCCATCATTCTATCGATCTTCTGCGCCTCGCCCGGCAGCCTGAAGCTCCACAGAAATTGTCTGCACAGAAACAGTGTGTGTGTGTGTGTGGGGGGGGGGGTTAACCAGAGATACAAAGCATCAATAACTCCATGAGGAGTGTGTTGTAAGAAAGAACCCTCAGGTGATGCTCAAAGCTCCAAACCAACTCAACTTCACACCTGCATGCCTTCACCTGGTCAAATTTTCCACTATAGGCAACTTGGAAAACTGTAGACTTTGGTGGACTGAATTTCAGATCTGCAGATATCTTAAGAAAACTCTTCTGAATTCTTGACGCATTTCCTTCTGTAACAGCGAGTCAAAGCGACGTCATCTTGAAGTGCCTGATGGTCTCACACAACGGTCTACAGCATTCAAGGTATGCCACTAAATCTAAACAAGTCTGACAGAAGCTTAGCAAGCCAGCTAAACATGAAAACCAGCGAAGAGATTATAAGAGGCTTTTTCTTACTCTTACTGATGGAAAAGACAAGATAGGATTGTGTTCTCCATCAGCTTGAGGAACGCTGATTGGTAAAAGACCTCTAACAAGCATCTAGCGTATAACTTTGCACACATTTCTTCGAAATGAATGAATCAAGCAATGGCTGAAAAAGGAAACTGTACAGGCAGAACACACCAGGTACACGATGTTTACTGCTAACAAGCTGCTACTGTAGACCTAGACATGCCTCCAGGGGCAGGACGTTGGCTCTAAAGAGGATAAACCTGGACAATCAAGTCATTCGATCATTATTCACAAATATGAATCATCAAAACATTCTGATCACTTTCCCAAAAGTGACAGACTATGAAGTTAAAACAGGAATCTCCAAATCTAGACTTTTTTGTTTTTGCAGATTTAATGTTGTATCACTGTCCAGTTGAAAACACTCAAGGCTGAAACACTCAATTTTAAAGCACTTTAAAGTCTGGAAAGCACTAAAAGAGAGAAAGGAGGAATTCACATTTAACCCTTTTGGTGCGGGAGTCGACTAAAGTCGACATTTAGGGGTTTGGTGCTACGGCCATGCATACACATCAATAAGAGCCGACAAAATTAAATAGTCCAATTGTACTCACTAGGCGGTGGCACTCGAGGTAATTTTTAGTAATATACTGTTACTGTTGTGTGTCAGAGTAACATCTGGAGCACGTTGTTGACAAGCTATATTACGATATGCAGTAAAAATGCTGCGGAAATGAAGTTCAGCAAGCAGGACGTTCTGAAATTAGTGCTGGATGATATATCTGACCTGTCTGACAATGATTTTGACGATGCTGAGATGGCTAGCGAGAGTGAAACCGAAACTGCCAGAGATTCTAGCAATCTTGAAACTGAAACTGCAGGGCCGTCTACAAGGGGAAAAACTCGTCAAGCCTCCACTCATTCTGCCGCATCATGTGAAGATAACACCACCAACCGTTTCTACTGGTGCAAAGTCAAAGCGACGGCCCGAATTTTCACACAAAATATTCAGCACTGGGGGCAAAGTAATAAAAAAAAAAAAAACAGCACCGAAAGGGTTAAAGACTGAATTAAATGACCCCTAATGCTACATTTATAACCAGTGGGAACCCCTGTACATGCCAAGTACAAAGAATTTGTAAAGAGTTTACAAAGTTTACAAATGACTTCTCACTTACGGATCTTCAGCTTTATGTTCATCCCATGCAGGAAAAGTCCACATTTAAACGCGAGTCTCGTGGTCACTGGTTACTCTTAAGTTGGTGGTACAATAATATAGCCAGTGCTTTTAGCTAAATGTCTTGTTCTTAACACTTTTTTTTTTTAGGTCACTTGAACTAACCCACCTTAACGCCTGGACAAGATTGAGGTCTGCGAATTCATGGAGCTCCACAAAGGCTTGGAGCACTTTAATGTTGAAGTCGTCCCTGTGGGGAAAAAAATAAAAACAACTCTTAAAATAAACCCCAGGACACCACAGGTGCCAAGATCATTGTTTTAAAGAACTGAGGATTTACACTGGCTCCAAGCCAAACCACTGGGCAGGATAATAATCTGACTTTTTGTCCATCTAAGTTATGCAGCCTTGAAAGCTTGTTGTTTTGACAGACACATCCCTAGAGGTGTCTCATTTTCTGTGAAAAGATAAGAAACACATGTGGCTGTCTTTCTTTTTGTCACACAGTTTTGTGGCCTGGTTGCCTTTTTTGTTGTTTTTTCTTTTCTTTTTTTTTGTCGCACAGTTTTGTGGCTGCTCTGCACAATAAACCCAGACCATCAATTTCCGGAGGATTTATGCCATGCTCAGAAGCCCCAGGCACCCAACTTTGCTAGGGGGACAGACTAAAATGAAACCTGGTCTTACCGTTCCCCCAAGTAATCCCCAATGACCGTTTTGTTCAGACCCTCCCCTTTGTAGAGGAACTGGGCTATATCTTCAGGGGTGTGTTGAAGGAGGTCATTCTCCAAGAGAAACTGGATCCCCTAAAAGTTAAACATAACACGCACGTTAAGCACCAGCAAATCGCCACTCTTCTGTGTTTTATTAACTGAAAATAATCCTGGACTTTTTACTCTGACTAATATTCAGGTCACCCACTAAAATCAATCAGATTACATCGTACAATCGTACATGTATGCGAAAATGAGGCCCCCCCCTTTCATACGAACAACATAATAAACACTTATTGTTTATTTGCTAAGACTTGCCTTTTTGGGGTCCATGTTGAATTTCTTTCTTCCCATGGCAATCTGTTTGTTTCTCTGTGTGGTTTTGCTGTAATTTGCGTAAAGAGAACCAAACAACAGGCAAAGCAATTATCCAGATGTTGATGTTGTCCTTAGCCGACTTCTTTGACGAAAGGAACATCTCAAAAGACTGTAAATATGTTTAAATAGAACTTTGTAGTCATTTATGATGACTGCCTAGATGACTACAAGCCGATGAAATATTCATGAAAGCAGACGTTTACAAAATGAACAGTGTTTGAAGAATCCTATGCAAATTGATGCTTTGCATACATTGGTTTTTGATGTCTCAAACTGTTGTTAATGATCTCCAATAGACTTATTTTATTAAGATGCATTAAAAGGGCACACTTCTTTGATGATAAACAAGACCAACGTCAAACCTGGTCTGTCTTATGTTCAGGTGCGTAGTGGATAGTGAATAAGGATTAGCTGAAAAGCCTTAAATATTTGCAGTATATTTAGAAACTACTCACGGTCACACATTTTCGTGTGAGTGATGTGTTATAGCCCATATTAACACCTCACAAAGCTTAACTGGCTGATAAAACCTGTAGGTAGCTATCTAAAGAAAAATAATTAAATGATCAGTTCCTTTTCCCAAATCAACATGAGTTCATAGTTGCATGTTTTTTTTTGTTAGTTTGTTATATATATATATATATATATATATATATATATATATATATAAATAAAAGTAATATACACAACCACATACATTTTTTTTTAAAGTTGAGATGTCAAAACATATTGCTGGCCTAAGCACTCTTTCAATAACTTCTGCCCTTTTTTCCAGAATTCCGCCCCACATATCCAATGACAGGTTTTCCCAGACATCTGAGAGGCAACACAATGTAACAATCTAGCTTTCATCTGTTTTAATTTGTCTACAGATTCTTTGGACGCTGTTGCAGCTGCCCTCCTGCCACACAATGATGCAGTCCATCAGACAGACGACTGTTTGTGAATGGAGTGGGTTTACTGAACATGTACATGAGGACAGATTGCTGCACGTGACACTGCTGAACAAACAAAAAGTGGATTACCACAGTGGGCAGCTGCATAGCTGAGAGCCTCAAAGTGTGTTTAACAGTCCAGTGGGGTTAAAGGCAAAACATTTAATGCCTGCCTTTTCTCTGCGACGCGTATTCACTTTTGCTCACGTGTAGAAAAAGATGCTGATGATATCCCTAAACTCACCTCTCTCCTACGCAGGTGAGCTGCTCGATTTCCGTCATCACTTCTGCGATCTCAAACTTCAACCGCTGCCAAAGAGTGTCAGAGAATTAGCCGTCTGAGTGGGAAAGCCTTGCAGGGTTATTTCACAGTATTCATTTCTTATAGCTTGCAAAGGAAAGATCAAAATTATCAAGTCCGTGTCAAGTCGTTTGCTGCAAATCCCGCCCGGAGTGCACTCATCTGAGCGAAGCTTGAAAAGAGGACAGGCTTCTGTTCTTATAAAAGAGCAGGAATAAAACAGAACAGGGCATGCATTCATGGGAAAATAAGCAGCACTGATGTAGCATGATTAGCACCCTGAAGCTTTTTATTTTCCAAAAACATGCATGCCCCACTATGATTTATTCCTCTTACACCATAGCAAAGATCCTACAATTACAATTTATAATTTATTAGGGAATGACACAGCATACCTTAAAACATTTTAAGTTGCAGTAAGTGCTGTTGAAAGTCCATTAAAAACAAGTCGTTCCCTCACATGTCTCTCTTTTTACCTATTTATCTTTTAAAATATAAGATAAAGCTTTCTTTCAAATGTTTACTATTAGGTAAATTGCTTCACCAGATCATGGTGTAGAACCAACTGCCCCTCAGAGATAATGAAGATATCCTAGATCCTTGACGAATATAAACTTGTAATCTGCCTTACAACCCCTCCTGACCAATCAGATTTGAGAATTAGATAGCGCTCTGGTAGCACTAATAAAATGCAAAGCAATAAAAAGCAACTTATTAACTTCCAATGAAGAAGGAAAGACATTATGTAAAAATGTAATGCACTATTCACAAGTGATGCAGCAAAATATAAATCGAAATAAAACAGTATGCACTGTATTTCATCAGTGGATGAACACACAGTGGCAGTGCACGCCACTTCCACTTCAGCTAGTAAACAGGCTGTAAACAGGAAGTGACCTCACCGGCAGTAAGTACGCATGTAGATTTTATATGTTGTTAAAATTACGTATGTTTAATAGTGTAGAAAGTATTTAAGAGCATAGGACGTCTTTATAAGAGTGTGGAAAAGTTTAATAAGAGAGTGGAAATGGTTTATAAAGACTTATATATATATATATAATAAATGTGACGGCACTGCTTCGCGGATTTCACCTCTCGTGGAGGGGCTGCCAGAACGTAACCCCCGCGATAGGCGGGTGTTCACTGTATATTTAAAATATCTAATGTGTGTGAGATATAGTGTACATACTATAAAATCCTATAAGAGAATACCATATAAATATCAAAAGATGCTTACCTCAATGTCGTCCAGCAGTTCTTTTTTCCTGCGCCGTATGTTTGTCAGCTCATCCCTCTCTTCCAAGGACAAGTCCTCAGGTACTACAAAAGAGAACGTGCAAAGACCGCTATAAATAACATCTGAGGATTTACATTTGAGAAAATGTTCACACGTTCTGGCTTTTAAAAGTAGGAGTTTGACTAAGAGCACTTAAAGGACCAACGTTTCGCCCTCTTCCTTATAGCACTAGACGTATTTAGCCGACTCTACGGGGGGCCTTGGTTTCTGAAAGATACACTGCAAAATTCAGCAGCCAAGAACAGTCATGGGCCACTCTCTTCGAAAGGGACACTCTGTAAGACGAATATAAATTCTTGACTTAAGGCCACTTAGAGATATAGAAACACAGCGGTCAGATCCTTTTCACAGCACAGTCAACTCCACCCAAAGTATAAGCAACTCAGAGACTCAGGAACATCTTAAGGATGCAAAGGTGCAACGGTTCACAACTCTGAGTCACACGCTCAGTGAGGAAGTAGGTCACTTTTGCATTTAGCTCTGCTAGATAATGCTCACTCCTCCACTCTCTTATGCTAGCTATAGCCACTGATTTTGGAAGCAAAGCCCTCAGCTGAATCACTCTGCTAAGCTGCTTTGCAGCTCATCATCCCAACAAATCCCAATCATCTTTCATCAATAGCATGGGCTCTATATTTAGCAAAACAAAACGACAGCCACACGAGCCATTAGTTTCAAGATGCTGAGGATTCGGAGTGCCTGGAATGTGAGATGAGATGAGCAGCACTGCTACGGCTCACGAGTGTGTGGGGCCACCAAAGATGGTGCGGTATCATTTCTGAGCAAAATGAAGTCTTTGTAGTGAGGAAAGACCAGAGGACACAAACTGACACATAAGCTGCAATTGTCACTAACCATCTGAGCAACGCCCCGACCCTCCTACCCCTCTGTGAAGAATTCAATCACTAAATAAAAGGCTCGAATGTCTCTGATTGCTCGGTCGCAGAGCTCAATGACAGGCACCCGCTGTGTGTTTCAAAGAACACGCTAGTGTTCTAAGCACGGGGGTAATTTAACATTGTTCAGGCTTATGATCCTTGCCAGAAATGCACTGGCGGAACGAAAGTTCGTTGCCGTCATCAGGGATGGACAAATGATTAATTCAACATCTAGCTCTCCAGGCAAGGTAAAAACCCCAATGTGCCGCCCATTGCATTTTGTCAGTGTTTCCACACAACAGTTCGTTCTTGGTTCTGAAAAGCCCGTATGTCGTCTGTGCGCTCCCGACTTGTAAAAACCGCCCTGACGTCAACTCCTCGTCGAGGCAGAGCGCATTAGTGGAGGAAGACAAAAAGACATCAATATGCAACTGAGCCTCCATATGCGTCAGAGAGTCAATGAATTGAACACTGAACCAAAGAGAGCTGTCCTGTGTGTCCCCGTGCGTCAGAATGAGCACAGTAGGCCATCCACAGGCAGCAGAACATCAACTGCACACTATACGAAGAAACAGATTTCAAAGTACATGCAAAACCTCATGCAAATCCTCAGCTCGATCTCATCCTGCTTGGCTTGTTTATATAATGCTGCCCTGTTCACATGATCGAATCCAAGTGGAAAACTATTCACCCAGTCCTGGTTTCCTCAAAAACAAGAAGAAAAGAAAAGAAATTAAATGTAATGAACGTAAATGAAATTCAACTAAATTGAAAGCGTCCATCTCTTTTCAACTTTCTTTGAGGCATGCTGACCAACCTGAGCTGCTCTTTTAACCATATCTGGTGACTGCTAAGGTTTCTTGAAGCTTGCATAAAGGTAGAAGGAGCTACAGGTGCTGAAATACTAATACTTTTGAGCAGGGGAATACCTCTACCATTGCCACTGTTGGCCAAAAAAAGCCACAAGTATGTCTCCCAAGCACTAACAAAGGATTCATTCAGACTACCGTCTACAGTAATTGCAGCTTGAATACCATTTTGTAATCGACGTGCTAAGTCAGGCATACCAACCATCTGTTTAATGTACAACTACGATCAATAGGGGAAAAAACCCAAACTAATTTTCACATGTGACCAGTCGTTCCAGAGTTGTGACTGAAAACAGGGTGAGAGGAGGCATTCTGATGTTCTGCAGATCAGCCTGGAAACAACTGATAGGATGACAATTGTATGCTGCTCATACTCAATGACAATCTCAACCCAAAGAAATGCCGGGAAGCTTCTTTACGGTTGAGCAAACCCAAAGCTACTTGCACAATGCTCTGATCTGATTGCTAACCAAAAATTCTGCGGAGTCTGAATCATGGTAGCTTTGAAGCAGAAAGTATTAAGTAATACACTACATACCGTGACGCCCTATCCATGTCCCACTTTCCTCGTACTGCATGGTAGCTCCGTGCACCGGTGTCTTGTATGGATGTGAGTTTTGGCAGCCCGATTTCATTTTTTGTTTTACCACCAACAAAAACTCCCTGACGACCTGCCTGTGTTTGCACAGAGGCTCTGAGACTCCGCCGGCATCGTTTGCATACCTACAGCAAGCAGGCGTTCAGGTTAAACCGGTCTATCTATATATATATTGCCTTGAGGAAACGTGGCCTACAGTCAAGTCCAGCTCATGACGGAAAACAATGCCAAAACACAGTGGGGAAGAAAAGCTCGCGCAGAATTCAATCTTGATGGGCCACAAGCTAGTCATCAAAGCACACTAAAAGGCATAAGCACTTATTTTAGTTACACTACACTTCGCACAATAGGGAACTGCATGATCTTTATCGGCTCTTTTCTTTCAGGCTCGGTTGCTGTTATAGGACTTTTGCTGCTGATTTACTGATAATCTATACTCTGATGATGGCTTACGGTTAAAACGGTTAAGGCGAACGTCACCAAAAGACATTTAGGTAGCACTCCTTCAAGAAGCTGGTTGAAAAAAATCTTTTTAAAAAAATCCAAGATTGTGTAGGGCTTCATCAGGAACACTGTTAAGCATTTAAAAGACAAAATAATTTCGATTAACCCAATAAAACCCTACACACCCTTTTGACTCATAAATGAAAAGACAGAGGCTTCCATGGACACCACGGGTCACGTTCACGTCCTCCGAAAGAAGACTGCGCAGCTCATTAGTCTGTAGAAGTCATCTACAATGGAAAATATCCTGCTTTTACCCAAGCCGTGCAGGACAAAAAAAAAAAAAAAAAAAAAAAAAAAAAAAAAAAAAAGTAAAAATCCAAAAGACTAGATGTTATGTTCTTAAACGGAACGTCGCGATAAGTGTGACTGAATATGAAGTCATGCCATTCACAGAGCCTGCATTTTGCTAGAAATGTAACCTGTTACAGTTCCTAATGGCTGTTCCAATCATACCTTCAATTTAATAGTCTGATGTTTTGGCCATGGCTTGATTTTGAATAACACTGCCAGGCTATCTTGCATCCCAAGCAGCATGCCAAAATACGTCTTAACGTTCTCATTTTATACTTCGTATTTATTTGCACAATAAAATCCATCCACTCCACAATAAAAGACTTCACGTCCTCTCCCTCAGTGGGCATTAAGCCCATTTAATGTCTGCACACAATTTAGGAAAAAAAAAAGCTTCCTCTTGTATCCCAGAAAAAAAAGCGCCTCCAAACCAGCTGTGCACAGGTTCATTTACAAATCCCAGAGATTGATTTAGCTTTGGAAACAGTGCTTACTTGTCCTTCTTTAATTACTACCTGACAGCGGTTGCATTGCATTTCTCCTATTCATCTGCATCTTGCTAATTTCCTGTTTCAATGAGAATAGCGCATCTATCCCTTCTCACATGTTCTCCTCTGTAGGTTCTGATGCATCCTTTAAATCACGCCTCAGGGCCATTTAAATCCAATCACGCCAGCTGAATAATAATGCATTCCCCCAAAAGGACAAACAAACAGATCATCGTCTCGCTAGGGGTACAGCTCCTTGCGGCTGTGGAGACTGAAGTGGAAACTTTGAGACGACTGTTAACCAGACAGAACATTTCTCCATAAAGATTCAGCCAACGTCTGGCTCTAATTGAAGAGCAAAAGCATGTTGGATCTCTGGATGCCTTGAGCTCTGTTATTACCAGCTCGTCTTACGAGCAGCTTTCCAATGAACTGCTTTACCCATGGACTCGTGCTTGCAGGGGGGTCACGTGAGCTTCACTGAAGATGTCCTGTCTCTGATCACTCCACTGTCCCTCCGATGACTCACTCAGGAAATGAGTTTAGTGTCTGATTTCAGCTGACTGATAGAGGCAAACAGGCCTGTTTATATTGGCTCTGGCTCTCCAGACACCACATCTGGAAACGAACAACAAGAGACGGGGGACGGGGGGGTGCTCTTCCAAGTCCATGCTTTTTTTAGATGTAAGAGGCAGCATTGTGATGACTGAAATATGGCTGATGAAGATTGAATGTCCAATCACGATGGCTCTTCTTGATTCTTTTCTTTATTATTAGTGACCTTACTTTTGTCACACATATTTTCCTAGGAATATCCGGGGTCTGGAAGGGTGTTTTTACACTTGGTCTGAATACCAGAGTCCATACCCAGGGCAGACTGTGGGCTTATTTTGGGAAAGGGCTCCTCATCGTCACCACAGGTTTGAGTTCACGCAGAAGAAATCCTTCTGAACTCTGGATTGATTGCACGTTTCCATACATCACTTGCAAAATAGCATGCACTAGGTTTTTCGGGATGGCCTGGGACTTGGATTGTTGTGGATGGTCTTGCGCTTGAGGCTTCGCATGGATGTAGATGTGGGTTGTTATAATGGCACTATCTGTCACCCAAATGAGGATGGGTTCCCTTCTGAGTCTGGTTCCTCTCAAGGTTTCTTCCTCTTGTCTCAGGGAGATTTTCCTTGCCACCGTCGCCACAGGCTTGTTCATCAGGGACAGGGATTTATACAGATATATATTTATATATGCACATATGGATATGTTTATTGATTAACAAGTCTTTAATTGGACAGTATGTATTGTAACGCTGCTTTGCGACAATGTCTGTTGTTAAAAGCGCTATACAAATAAAATTGAATTGAATTGAATTGAATTTTCTGCACCAATCCTGGGCTTGAAATCAGTGCTGACACTTCACCAATCATACTACAGTGTGAAAAGTGGTTTCAGTTCTATGCTGTGAAGCACTCATTGCTAGAACAGGTTCAGCTCTAAGGACTTAATGAAATATTGTTTCCCCAGGTCAGTTTTAATTATTACTGCAATGTATTGCACTTGGAACCTCTGGGACCAATCACGTTCACCTCTATACCAAGAAGAAGTGACACTTTTCCCCCTAGGGTACGCTAAAAGGAATTGCGAAAAGCCAGCCGTGTCAGGACTTCCCCACGAACCCTGGGCCCGTGATGATTTTTTTTTTTTTTTTTCCCCAGACTTCATCCCACTACTACTACTACTACTACTACTACTACTAACTTGACTAACGTAATATAGATTATTTCGTATTCCAGCCTTGAGAAAGAACTCTTCCGCAGCTGAGAACTTGTTGGATATTCGCTGGCTGTAGTTTAATGAAAAAACAAACATGTCAGGGTTACATAAATAAAGCTGAAAAAGGAGACAAGCTGCAATAGATCAGTTTGTACAGTACATTATGAGATATGAACAAGCTGTCGTGCTGTGAACGGTTTCCATTTTAAATGGTTGACCCTGATATTTAGGATGCAACAGCTGTGTGATAGGAAAGATCCAGGACAGTATAATGCACTAATTCGTTTAGGGGGCTGAATTAAGAAGCGGGGGCGGATTAATTTTACAACCAACCCATCCAATCCAGGTCAGTGAGAGTTTGATGTGATGGGTGGCAATAATTTTGGAACCAGCGTTTTCTGTGTGTAAAACACAGCACGTTTTTGTACATTCGTTTTCATTAAAAAAAAAAAAAAAATAATAATAATAATAAAAAATCTCTGCTGTTTGTTTAAGGTTTTTTTTTTTTTTTTTTAAATTGTCCTTAATAAAGTAAATCCGATCACTCTTAAGCCGAACGTACATCCGGAAAGCAAAAGTGCCTGATGCGTGTTTTTGTTGTTTTCTAAGACTGCTAGAAATTGCTCAGGAAAAAAACAAAATAAAACAGAGCAGCTGTGATACACTCGAACGGACATGTGACGTGATGTGATATGACATACATGAAGACTGCCGTTAAAACTGTGTACAAACATAGCATGCCCTCGCTCCTGCTAGGCCTGCTGGGAAACGCTATGACCCACATACTGCCTTCAAACCGTATCAGTTCTGTTAAATCACTGTCTGTGCACATAATGACAGTGATGCACAACATTTAAGTCTGGGGATTTCTGTCCTGATTTATTTGTAGATATTTGGAAACACTGTTTCCTTTGCCGCTTGGTCGTCTTGGCAACAGGTCATGAACCCAGGTATAATGATTCAGTACTGCATGTTTGAGTTGGGCGAAACTTGGGAGTGTATTGAAGAAGCTAGCGCATCGAAATCCAGTAATACAGAGGGTGAAAGCGAATTAGCATTTATGGAAACATCAGTTTCGTGGGATTTTTACATACGAGGCATTCATCGTGTTCAGCGTTTAATCAATTCCAGGAAACGGATTGCAGCAGCTAGTAATCCTAAATGCTCATATCCTACATACACGCATGCAGCGCAATTAAACAGCCTCTCAGGAAGAGCAAACATCGCATATACACAGCTGGCCTGAGATCTCCATCCCTAACCTACTTTCCAGCATTCCTACAAACAACGTGATTGTTGTATCACGACAAATCGTAACACAAGTACACATACCAGATTGCACGTATATACATACATACAGAAGTTCATACTGCCAAATATGCAGTGTACACTTGAACAGAGTAGGATATAGATGCATGCTACTATAAATATAGAAAAACTCACAGGTAAAAGCCTGCTCCTGCTACGAAATATACAATTATGCACGTGTCTGTGGAACTTTGCTCGTCTTAGTGTGGATTTTGATTGATAATGTATTATAAAAGCACATTTTATATAGAGAGAAAGCCCATGAGAATTTGCAAAGGGAAAAGCATGCTGGCGTTTCTACCATTTACTGTACAATACTGTTTACTCACTGGTCACCGACTAGCGTTAATGACTAACAAAGTCGTCTTATTGATTAATGATATGATTAAGAAGATATGAGGTTCTGTATATCCATGCAAGTTCACTGTAAGTTCAACTTTTACCATATGCGTACCCACTTAATTCAATCCATTTCAAAGATCATGAGGTTATATTTGGTGGCCGAGTTTGCAAATTTGAATTCTGATGATGCCCTGGCCGTCCATGGACGAATTGATCCAAGGGCAAAACTGATCATGCTGTCTGATTGGGAAGGACGGTACCACACCTTTCCCTGTCAATCAGAGCGCCACTAATCCATCACGGCTGTTTTTGAGCTCATGAATATGGAACGCGGCAGATAACGCTTTCCTTTGAATGTGTTACCCTGCCCTGTGAAATTGCATGAGCAGCAGTCTGGAAAGATGCAGTTGGCTGGCTTCATGTGTCTCAGAGGGAGCATGGGTTAGTGTTCAGTCTCCCTGGTTGGTAGCTGTTGTATGATAGGTGAAAAGGAGAGAATTAGCTAGTGGGTGGGATGACTAAAATGATATGATTTTTTCTCCCTGCGTCCGCTTGCGTCTCCCTTGTTGAAAGGGGTTTCCCAAGCAAAGATAGGACGTGGACGAGTTCTCTCAATTGTCCCGCGGTTTGAAATGGTGTGTGTTTTGCTCTGTGTTTCAGTGAGGGCCCATCAAGTGGAATCCCTGCCCTGCATGTTGTTTTCCTGATATCGACAGCTGATCCACTGCAAGCCAGACCAGGGGCGAGAGGGGACAAATGATCACAGCACTCGACTCGCTCGTGACCATGGACTCTAAGATTGTTGCTAGCTCGCTGTCACTTACTCTGCAGCTGTA
>JAQMCW010000008.1:11803916-11815690 GCA_030068335.1 Chrysichthys cranchii | reverse complement strand
CTTCCGTACTTCCTGATTATCAACGTATTTTCCAGCCAGTAATCCATCTTGCGCGTAGCGCTTTAGAATCTTTGGTTGTAGTATTAATGAATTCATGATGCAATACTTACATCAGTGTGTGACCCAAGCATTCAGGTTTAGAAGGAATAAAGCTGCTAAATATTCATTCCACAGTGGTTTGCACAAGACTGAATACAAGAGTTTGCATTGGTATTCTAGTCGCCATCCTGAATGAGGCTTCAACAAGAAAAAGTAAAGAGGTTAACGGTTAAAGAGGTTACATTTCAATGAGGAAAAGGAAAAAAGACTGACAGAGAATAAGCGGTAGGGAATGGACATGGAAATGATAGCATTAGCATGGAAAGTGTGACATGCAAAAGGGGACAGGGTAAGCGTGACTAGTATAACCAGCGGCCTGGTATAAAATACAACCAGTGTGTTTTCTGAACACTTTTCGAATTACATACGTGAAAAAAAAGAAACCTTATACCGGCTTCATACGTGTACGGCTACACGGCCGGCCTCAGTATTTATGATATTCAAAACAGCCTGCTATTACTCTGCGATCATCCCACTGCGTTCCGAACTACTACAAAAGACGTTCACGTCTGGCTGATACGTTTTTTCACCCCTCATTTTTTTCAGAATTGGCAAACTGGCTTTTGCTAACTCTTCGTTAGTTAGTTGGTGCTACAGCTTTGGTCCAAAATTACACCATATGTTCTCATTTAACAGACACCGAAATCAGCAAAGCAAACACTGCGGATCTGGTGACAGAGTTTACATCCATCAAGAAGATTTCAAGCTTCGTGAATAACATGGACAAGGAAACAATGGAGAAAAAGAGGAAACAGGATTATGCAAAATCTTGGGACAATGTCTGTTTTATAACCTACTTCATCTTGGATATCATTTACATGTTGCTTGCCTTTATTACCTTCAAAACACAGAAGTGCAGCAGCAATAAGATGGATTTTTAAAATACTGCTGATAGCACATGAATACTCTGACCAGTGCAAATATTAAAAAAATATATATATAATAATAATAATAATAATAATAATAATAATAATAAAAAAAAAAAAAAACATTTAATGAAAAAAGGTGGTGAGGCAAGAAATTTAACTGTAGTATGTTTCATTAAAAAAAAAAGAAAAAAAGAAACATCAATAGATCAACATATTTACTCACTTTTGCATGGATGCGTGGCTCATTCATGTTCCTGAGTGAAAGTATGAAAGTGAATTTATAATAACACTGAAAATCATGTCTTACGTGACATTTGTGTAATGCAACCACTGTAAATGTGAGCTTTACTCCAATATTGGGATAAATATAAGACAGACTATTACATTCTGTCATACAAGATACACGCATTTCATTTGTGACGTGCAGAAAGCCGCAAAAAGCGAAGGCGAAACATCTTGAATATAGTAGAAACGATGTAATGTTTCCTCATAGAGGATTACAGGACACAAAATTTGAGATTATTGATATTTCTGGACTCGAAGTAACTTATTCCAAAATGCCTTGACAAGTAAAATGATGTCAACGCGGCAAAATAATTTCACAAGCCTTAAATAATTTTCTCCTCAAAATCACTTTTCGTTTTTTTTTTTTTTTTTGTAGTGAATGTTCTGCACCGAAAAGCAGCATCTTTACTGTCTTGTCCTCAGGTTGCTTGATCGCCTCGGTGAATTCATTCCCAGCTGCACAACATTTCATTGTCATCACTGTGTTGCCATCATGCCACACTGAAACCAAACCACTATCTATTCACTGTCCTGAGCTTTACTTTATTCTTGGTTCATTGCTTGTTTTTTTTTTCTCTACTGCGCGGATTGTTGACAAAATTCTCATCAAGTTTCACAGAATTACTACTAAAACAAGCTAAGAAGTTTAACGCAACAGGAAAAATTAAACCTCATGGCTCCCAGCATGACCTCAGAGCCATGTTACTAAATTACTCGGACTTAAATTCAGCGATGAGTTGGCTCAGCGTTCGTCGATGAAATCCCCACAGTTGATGTTGAATTAGCACAGCATAAGTGTGTGTGTGTGTGTGTGTGTGTGTAAAGATATTATTCCTTTATGTGTTGTAACATATACACGTGTCTTTTTATGCATAGCGCATATTATGCAATCATAAAATCACAAAAATGCTTAACATTGTTGAAATTTGTTATTGTGCATTTATACAACTATGGCATACCTTGTCTAATTATTCTATTACAAGTACATTTTCACTAACTGTCACCTTAAAACTAGTAGATTAACACTGAAATACCAATTTAAACATGATTTAATTAGAGCAGCTTTCTGTGGATGCACATCACACTTGGAATTCAAGTCAAAGTCTGTACAGTGTGTAAAGTCACAGTGTATCTCATATTACTTTTTCAATAGAGGTTTTAGCGCAATATTGTGCAGTGGGCCTGCGATTATGGGTTGACTGACAGGTGAAAGGTTTGCTATTTTGCATTCTTTCCATGATGGCGAATAACGAAAGGTAAACTAATAATACAATATTCTGAATGTGATTAAATGCCAAAGGACGTGGCCACCTGATCAGCATTTATTTTACAGCAGCGACACCAAATGACAGATACTTCAAGTGTACTGATGGGAATACTGATATTCCCGGGATGCATTTTACACGATTCTTTGGATTTTTGCCTTTGATCATCATTGTTATCTGAAAATAATAATGACTACACACAATTAATTAATCGTGCTTTATTACAGGCCAGATCAACAACCTAGTCATGAAGCTATTTTCATCCACAGTTTATTATTATTTTATTTTAAATTATCAGGTAAAATGTTTTAAAATATTAAATATTCTAAACACCAAAAAAAAAAAAAAAAAAAAAAAAAAAAAAGGATCATCCTTAACGGAATTACAACAGAATCATCCCCCTTACAATACACAACAATACCTATATCCTCTTTCAATCTTGGCACATATTGATAACATACTGCTAGCGGAGAATTCTAGAGGAAAATGAGCTGAAGTGCTTAAAAAAAAAAAACATAAAATAAAAAAGACCCACAAACACTTGGTTAGAGAAAAAAAAAAGAATCTGCAACAGTTGCAAGAGTTTCCCAGTGAATGTCAGTACAGGAAAATAAATTAGAAAATTAGCAGCGCCACCACTGTCAAATCCTTGAGGGCGCATTAGGGCCCTTGGGATTTGTTCACTGCCTGTAGAAAAAAATGAAAAGAAAACCACAGCTCCATTAAGTGTATGTGCTTGTACACCTTATGAATAAACGGCACGTTCTTATCTCAGGAAATAACCACTATACCTGCTTAAAGAGCTGAAGTCCAAGATAGTTGGTCGCCATGTTCCTCAGATTGGTTCCACCTCCGACTTTGCATTTGACGTAACCATAGAGGTTAGCCCACTGTAAGACAACTCCCATAATCACCACTGCCTGCACACACACACACACAACACAGAAAGACACCGCAGAGTAACAAAGCTGACGGGTAAATATTCTGTCATTTAATCACCAGCATGTTATGGAAGATTTCTGGAGTCATTATTCGGACTGAATGCACCATGCAATCCAGTCCGACCAGATTCGCTTTGAACGAGTAAGTGACGTCCTAACTGAAGACCCGCCTTCATGAGGCGACAAACTGCATTCTCATATGGGAGCCGTGCCGGCAAAATGAGTCGGAATGCGCATAGGCTCATCATGAGCTACGAGGCAAAACATGGTTTCGGTCGAAATGAGATTTTCTCAAAAATGAGTCCATAAAGCCCTCATTTATTGATCCCCATGATAAAACAGCAAGAAAACATCCCAAACTATGTTTATTTTAAGGTTATATTCATTATGTTCCTTCGTATGTCTCCATTAATTAGTCCTTTGTCGTAATATTCCGTGATAAATCCATATTTTTCACCGCAAGCTCACAGCGAGCTACCCATGCTTGGTATCATTGTGAAGTGTAGTTCCTCTTCTTCCTGGTAATACACATGGGATTCCCAGTGACGCCTTTATGAACCAATGGGAAGCGAGTTTCCAATCCCCATTAGACGTTGTCGACTTCAGTTGGATGTAACTTGGTCATTTTTGTCTGATTTCAACAAACCGCGCCTCATTTTGAAGGTCTTTAGACAGACAATGTGGAAGTAACAATAACTCACTTTTGAACATTTCCTCATTCCGACTCATTATGCCAGCACGGGTCACAAATGAAATATATTTTAAACAGTCGAACTGTTTTATATTCTAGACTTTGATGCTCACCAGCCACTTTATCTTGAAGGAAAAGAGAGTGGAGAACACAAAGAACACCCATAAGACGGGGCACATGATAAGCCCGAGCCAGAAGATCCGTGATTCTGAACTCGAGACAACTTTTCTGCTAGTTTCCTAAAAGAGGAAATAAAAAGTAAGGCTAACAGTCATTGTGCTGGACAAGAAAATAACATCTGTTACATCTTCTCTTCTCCATTTCATTGCCATTGCACAGTAAAAGTTAATGACTGCAAATGGCAAGTCATAGGGCACTATTTTCTGTCCCTTTAATGTAGCAACGTTGTAATGTATTCATTTTCTGACCTTCCGAGACTCGAACACCCAATGGCTCTTCCCATTCTGATCCACCTGATTCCACCACCTCAGGCCTACCAGCAGCCGCCCAGTCACGTTCTGAATGCAGAAATGTAATTACTTATATCAAAAAATGAAATGTAAATCAAAATTGCACGCTGGAGAAACCAAGGGGATACAGAACAACAACATGGCCAACACATACGAGTTACTCATGCAGCTGTGACTCACGACTGGCTGCACAGATTGAGAGAAAAAAAAAAAAAGAAAAACCTGTTTGGGGTGCGGTCACACACAGGATATGAAGATTACGAGGTTCAGATAAGTTGTGGTAGTAGATGTAGTTTGTAGATGAAGTATTGGCACACCTGTTTGTTTTGGGGACCAGTTTGAGTTTACTGTGAATTTACTCAACAGTGCCACACACATTTTTACATCTCAAAGAGAAATACGCCTCGTTTTCTGTTCAAAACCGTCTGTTTGGATTTCGAGTAGCATTTTAATACTCAGTGCCTGTCACATCACTACCTCGGTCGAGTCACTTGACTGAGGTTCGGATAGTTTGCAGAGAAGCAGTTTTAGTTGCTGATTACTGAACACAGACCTTCTCTTTCAGACACAGCCATCAGATCAGATGGCTGATTGGTTCATCGAGGACAATCGTCCAATCAGAATGAAGGATTTCTCCTTTTCATTTTAACAGACATAATATCAATGCCATTTTGGTCTGAAGTGCTAGTTCTCGCCATGAAATGATGATATCGAAGATCAATGAGCTCATCTACTCTCTTGGAAATCTGGAACACCTGCAAATCAGAAAACCTCGAGGTTTTGCCTCCAACAGGCTCAATATCACTTTATTCACACAGCTGATAATGAAATCTAACTTAAATACACAGACTCTTAACAGGCTACCCAAGACAATCTGCACTGTTCTGATTGCACTCCCCTTCCCGGTCGCTCAGATCAGCCAGTCAGCTGATGTTGGATGTACCGAGGACACAGCAGAAGCTCAGGGGGGAGAGGGCTTTTTCTGTTGTGGCCCCTAAATTGTGGAATTCGCTGCCATTACACATCAGACAAGCCTCTTCATTGCCCATTTTTAAAACTGCTCTTAAGACTCATCTTTTCTGCCTGGCTTTTGACCCAGTGTGAGTCGTTTTATTTCGAGTGCATTGTTCTTATTGATGTTTAATTGTGGTTTGTATTTTATTGTGTTTTGAATTGTTTTATTTTTGTCTTCGTATTTTATGATGTTTTGCATTGTTTTTACTTATTTATCTATATTTTATTTTATTTCTTTTGTCATTGCATTTTATTTATTTATTTATTTTTACTTTAGTTATAAATAAAGTTGGCTTGGCTTGGCTTGAACTTTCAGGTGCACTTCTGAACATACGTACATATTCACTCAGCTGTAACTCATACGTTGCTAGGTACAATCTGTCAGCCCTCATCTCCCAGTATGATGCTAAGAGTCAGTACGGCACAGTTATGAGTGCCACACACGCAGCAGCGTTAAACTGTGAAACACTCAGCTGTGGACAACCACAACCGCTGTGGTTGTCGAGGGTCTCGAAGATAACAGAACTCTCCTATACTGTATATATTATAAACGGATGAGCCAAAATACCCAATTTTACATCACCAAAAGGGCCGTGCCGGGTATGCAGGACAAATACTGTAGACAGAGAGACCCTGGCTGTCCTACCTTTACTGTCCAGAAGTCACACGATAGCAGGAGAATGATGGTGACCATGCAGGCGATGAAGCTGCTGCTGAGGAGTTCACACAGCAGATAGACCAGGATAGCACTCACACGGAAGAAGAGGTGAAAGAAAGTGGCCAAAGGATGTCTGAGAGAGAGAGAGAGAGAGAGAGAGAGAGAGAGAGAGAGAGAGAGAGAGAGAAACAAATCAAACCACTGAAGCTGGCAGGAAAAGGCTTAAAAAGCATCAATAAGCAACAAGTGCTGAAACACAATCTGGAGGAAACAAAAAGACAAGGATGAGCAGGGGGAAAAATCTGAAAAGATCCTTTCAGACTAGTCTGCGCGAGGCAGGTCATGTGTCAGAAGTCAAAACAAAAACAAAAACAAAAACAAACCCTTTACACTTCAGGGACTCACTGGATCTTTGATTTGTTCCTGTTGGTTCCATTCTCATCTTCATCAAAAAGTGGAACATCACCCTGTGAGTCCTGTTGACACCAGCCAGCATTATTAGTTAATGCAGCAGCAGCAGCAGCAGCAGCACATGCTGGTATTGAGGATCAGTCAGAGCGTTTGAAAGGAAATTACACACATCCTAACAATAATAACAATAACAATAACAATAAACAATAAACAAGCCACACATGCTGGCATAAAGCTCACGTGCTGCTCTACATGAAGGTGCCACCAGTACCGATATCACTGAATAATAATAATAATAATAATAATAATAATAATAATAATAATAATAATAATAATAATCTACAAAAACTTCACCTGTCTTAACATTTCGAAGTTTGTTCCACTTCCTGGTGACGTGTATGTAAACAAAGGTGGCCGAGGATGTGCCAGAAGGACCCCTGCGCTCCTCTGACAAGAAGGCTGAGTCCCAAATACCTGCACTACTCCCTCCATACACCACCGCCACATGTTCTACACCGTAGGGCACTAGGTAGTGCACATGTCACGTCCTTTAAGGTGCTATTTGGGATTCCGCCTGTGTCTGTGGTTGTGTAGGCAACGTATAGTTCAGTTAGCATGCGGCTAAAAACGCCGCAGTGGTTTCAGGTAGTTAAAACATTATATTACACACACACACACACACAGACACAGACAGTTAGTGTAATTTTAATTGTAGTTTTTAAAAGGTGTTTCATGTTGACGATAGGACTGGTTCGTGAAAGAATGGAGATGTAATGTGTACACTCACCGGCCACTTTATTAGGAACACCTTATTACACCATGCGCTTTTGCCGTCAGAAGAAGAACAATGTCTGAGCAAAGCTTTACTGAAACTGGCCTTTAAACATTGGGGGAAGACCAGGGGATGGGTTTCCCATCTTTAACCGTTAACTTCGCGTGAGCCTGTGGCCACTGTAGCCTCAGACTCCTGTTCCTGGCTGACAGGAGATTCAGGACCCTGATGTGGGGTTCTGCTGTTGAAGCCAGTCCACCTCAGGTTTCGATGTGTTGTGCATCCTGAGATGCTTTTCTGCTCACCACAGTTTCAGAGAGTGATTGTTTGAATTACCGTAGACATCGGGTGGCAAGGTGGCTAAGTGGCACTGTCACCTCACAGCAAGAAGGTCCTGGGTTCGATCCCTGGGGTCGACCTGGGTGCCTTTCTGTGTGGAGGTTGCATGTTCTCCGTGTAGGTTTCCTCCGGGTACTCCGGTTTCCTGCCACAGTCCAAAGACATGCACAGAGGGGATAAGGCTACCTGGCTACTCTAAAGTCAGCTGAGCCCCATGAGGTCCGCTTGACACACTTACGTGCCACCACTTGACACACCTATGTGTCGCTGGTGGTACAGAAAGTACTATGGATGGATGAGGATGGACCATAGACCTCAGCTCTGTCCATTCTGAGCATTCCCCTTTGACCTCTCTCATCAAGAGGGAGTTACCTCTGCATGTTGAATGTTTCTTGTTTGCTGTGCATGAAAATCCCAGATCATTTTCCCAAATCCTCACACCAGCCCACCTGTCACTGACTACTATGCTCATGTCACTGAAACATATTTTTGCATATTTCTAATGCTTGACATGAACACTGAATGAAGCTCTTGACCTGTATCTGAAAGCTATCGTGCCACAGAATTGGCTGATTGGCTAGAACAGGTGTTCCTAATAAACTGACCATTGATTCTAGATATAAATCCTTATATCAGACCATCACTGATTTCAAATGTCCTTTTATTTTTAAGAATTCTTTGATTCCTTATAAAGGAAATGATAGCCTTGTACAAAGCTGGGACATCATCGATCCCCTGGTTCTGTCCTGTGGATCAGGTGTTTTTAACATGTTTAAACCATTGTCTGTTTTCCCTGTAAAATAAATTACACAAACCTTTCTTGGTACAAATATATTTAATGAACATAATCCAATTATTCAAATATTAGGTGGATTATTTAAACATGTACAGTAATATTACTGGTATTTATTAGATGCGTGGAACTTTTCTTTCTTTTTTTTGTCTTCTGCCCATGTATATTCTCACCATTCCACTTCACTACACGGTCAGAGCTGTAAACATCACGCCGTACCCAAACTTTCCACACCACATGACGTGCAATCCCATGTTTAATCGTGATACTTCTTCATCTTAATATGTACAAAAAGGTTTCAAAATTGGTAAAGCTTACTGAAGCTTACATTTCTAATAATTAGCTCAGGTAGGTCCATACAATCTTTTCATGTGTTGCATGAATTTTCTAGTAGAAAACAGTGTTTTAGAATAAACAATCCAAGCAGGTTTCCAGCACTGTGTCTGGTATGATTTTCACTGTGGTAAATGTTTGACTGACTGAACTGCTGTAGGGAATTCTCATTAACAGAAGTTTTAGTGTTTCATGTGATAGTCACATAGCTTACAGAGAGACCAAAGGTCCACCTTTTCCTCTTTCTTACATCTGTTTTCATATCCTCTCATGATGGCAACCAGACAAAACCTATTTATTTTTCTCTCTATGCTGGGTTCTGCATGCGCACTGTACAAGCAGTGGATTCCAGACACCAACTTTGAAAATGCGACAAACTGGGACAAAGGTTCTGTGCCCTGTGGAAGTGACCGAGTGGTATTTCCAGCCTCTGGTAAAGTAGCTGTGTATGTGAAGGCGGCTCATACGCTTTCTGGAATGGGGCTGCCTACGGATGGAGAGTTTATTCTGGCCCCAGGAGCTGGTTTTTCTATTCGAGAAGGTCAGGATCCTAGCTGTGGGGCAGGTGGCACTACTAATTTCAAGGACCCTGACTCTCTGACGTGGTTCGACCCAACTCTGTGGAAGGGTGCTTCCTCACTAGATCACCTGCAGAAAGGGCCTTATCTCTTCTTTGTCGACGAAGAGACTGTACCTTGCCAGCATGATGATGTTGTGTTCCAGGAACACTCATCTTTCCGTGTGGACGTATCGGCCCGTGAGAACAGCGTTCCTGTGAAGAGCGTGTCGGTGCTGGGAAAGACGTTCAGTGACAACTCAGACTTCTCACAGTACACCAGTTCCCCTCTGGGGAAGCTGCAGTTTCATGGATCTTCATCAGTCAGCGTTAGTGGATCAGCCTGCGATGATAGCACTGGATGTGAGTGTGGAAATTCAGGCAACCATGACCTGATCTGCTCGAATGTCAAGTGTGCACAGCTGGACTGTAAGAAACCCTTGTACCCAGTGGGACACTGCTGCGATATCTGTGGTGCCATTGTGACTATTCATTTCACTGACAACTTCAACATCGAATCCTACCGCCAGCGCCTGCAGCACCTCTTCCTCAGCTTGTCTAAATATAAATCCATTCAAATGGCTTTGTCAAAAGTCTCAAAAGCTCAGAGACTAATGCGAGTCATTCCTTATGGAACCAGCCCAGAGATCCAGGTGGTTGTCCTGGATGAAAATACTGGTCCACAGTCTGGAAAGCTGGCTGAGGCTCTTGCTAAGGATATACTGAGAGACATTGATGCCCAAGGCTCTCACCTGGGTATAGACAGTGCAGAGTTTCATGCATCTTCAGGAGCAAGTAGTGGTGATGCATCCGGATTGAGTGGTGGAGAAGTGGCTGGGGTTATCCTGGGAATTCTGGCGTTGATGGCTTTCCTGGCTCTGTTTGTAGTTCTCCATCGTTGGGGCATGCTTAGAGTGCCAAATCTATCCTCATTAAGGAGCTGGAGGAAGGACAGTGAGATTGGGGATCTGGGTGGGCCTCTAGACCATGGTTTCGACAACCCCATGTTTGAGAAGCAAAGCAGTCTGCCAGAGATCCCTGGGCTGTATGGCACAGAGAGTCTGAACACTATCACCTTAACACATTCCGGCGTGCACTTTGTGAATCCTGTGTATGATGAAACTGACTTCAACGCATGATGCTGATTAAATGGTAACGACACGCCGGTCACTTCTCAAAGAACTGATTAACGCTTCACTTCAGCTGTTGAAATGTAAACCGTAAAGCCTTTCTGAAAATTGCATAGTTAAATAACAAGTGTGTGATTTATGATTTTATTTAGTTCAGGCTCATTGCTTGTCTCACTCATTAATGCAAGAAAAATGTAAGATTTATTAAGATTTTAAAAATGTATCACATGAAATAAAGATTAAAATACAAGTACATCTCTGGCTCACTGATACATTGATCATTTGAAGCTGAAATCGCTTATCATTGCGAGTTTGAATTTGATCCCGGCTTAACTAGAACGACAGTGTTGTCCTTCTTGGAGAGCCAGAAGACCGGATGTAACGGCTCCTGGAATCTAGCAGTAAATTTCTTAAGAAGTTTCATAGACTCAGCAATACCATAGAAAGCCAACAGACCCCTTTCGTAGTCTATGTAGCATCCGATCCTCTGGAAATTCTCCACTTCGACAGAGCTTTCTACGTCAGAGTGCCACGTTGAGAAGCCATTGCTTTCTCGTCCGATGCACCATGAAAAGTCGTTGCCTGTGATACAGCTGCTGCTTTCTTGACCTTTACGATCGATGCTTTTGTACGTGAGTCCTATGTAAGCACCTTCTCCTCTCAGGTCCACCTCAAAGTAATGGCGACCCATGTAAAGGCTCTCTACAGTCATCACCTGTCGCCAGTGTTCAAAGCGCTCAGGCGTGTCAGGGTAGTTGTGTTGCCAGGGAGTGGTGTTGCTGGCTTTTTTGTTGTCTTCGGTGAGTCTCAGGAACTTGTGTGTGGAGTCAGGGTTGAAACTCAAGTTGGTGGAATCTGTACATCATGTTAGCACAAATATAATCAATGCAAAGACAATCAACGTGCTTCATTCTTCTAAAAAAAAATGCAAGAAATAAACGTTTATTCAGACTAATACATTGACATTATCTACAATTATTATAAGGAATCATCTCCACGATGGTGAACATATAAAATCTTCCTCTTGTCTAGCTTCCAGCTGTTAAATATATTCACAGTTTACATGTTTAGCTACAGTTGTGTTCAAAATTATTCAACCCCCACTGAAATTGAGTGTTTTGGCCAGTTTGACATGGATTTTGATCATT
>JAQMCW010000008.1:11787544-11798765 GCA_030068335.1 Chrysichthys cranchii | reverse complement strand
ATGTGAGTGTGAATGGTTGTCTGTCTCTGTGTGTCGCCCTGCGGTGGATTGGCGACCCGCCCAGGGTGTGTCCCGCCCCTCGCCCAATGTCAGCTGGTATTGGCGCCAGCTTCCCCCCGCGACCCTGAACAGGATTAAGCGGCAGAAGACGAATAAATAAAGAAAACCCAATGGTCAGTGATATCACTAACAACCTCCCCTGGGCAGGGGTAAAGGTATCACAATCCACAAGATGCAAATCACTCATTAGCAGTAGGAATCATAAGGTCAGATTGGCATTTGTGAAGAAATACAGAGATGATCCACCAAAGTTGTTTTTTGAATGAAAAAAAAACCCCTAACTAATAACAATGAAAGCAATGCTTAATCAATTAACAAATTCTTTTGCATCATGTCAGTAGGTAGATTCACTCTATCAAATGTCTTTGCAAGTTTCTTCGTGTACAAAGGGCAACTGTGTTATGTTGACACATTTGTAGGCAAATGTGTTTGCTGATTTTTGCTGTGAGTTGTTGATCTAAGGCTCGGTCAGTGAATTAAAGTGAGTATCAGTTCTTTTCTCTGGAGCCTGTTTAGTTTTTAAGTTCTGGCTGCAAAATATCAGCCTCTGAATTCCCAGGGTTCACCTGGAGACACATGATGTCTATGTGTCCACTCCAAGGCTAGGTGTGATGGTACAGAACAGTCCTGGTCTTGCACTGTGGCTACCTCAGGCCATTTCTACAGTGCATCACTGTCCATTTTGTCATGACCACCTTCAGGTGCCGGGCGGCACACACTATTCTGGGTTTGCTCAGTGCTCCGAGTATCAGCGCCCTCCTCCAGGAGCATTTTTACTGCGGCCAAGTGACCCCACTGAGCTGCTAAGTGCAAGGTAGTGCAACCCTGAGCTGTACACACCACCTGCTCCAGGACAGTGACGAGGCCCGAGATCCCAGGAGCTCTGAGTGCCCGTCAGCAAGACAGACAAAACAGGAGTGCACAGTGATCCTCATGACTCAGGACTAGAGGTCAGGTGTACACTGACACCACCATGTATGTGTGTGTGTGTGTGTGTGTGTGTGTGGGGGGGGGTGTCAGGGTGTATTCTGTATGTTATTTTGTGTGTGTTTGTGTGTGTGTACCTGTATATGCGTGACTATACAGAAGTAGAAGTGGTGTTAGCTCTCAGGTAGATTTAGAAAAGAAATAACAGGTTTCCAGATTTGCAAAAAGGTTTCCAAGTGGTTTTATTTTTTGTCATTTTGTCATGTAATATTTGTTTGGTAATGAATTGTGTCTATAATAATATATTTAGTTTATGTCTAGCTTTCTAGTTCCAGAGCATTTTGGCTGTAGCACATTTCTGACCTCTGGTGCTACAAGTGTGCCAAAGCAAGAACTAGTGCTGCCATTTCCTTTGTGCATCTTGAACAGTAAAGACTTTAATGGTTCCTGTTTGAGTGCAGTTCCAGGGTAGAAAAAAATGACTATCCAAAAAAGACTAATATACCTTACTGTCATTTCAGCAGACGCCCATATCCAGAGTGACTTACATTTCTATCTCATTTATACAACTGAGCATTTTTTTTTTTTAGGTTAAGGGTCTTGCTCAAGGACCCAACAGTGGCAGCTACGGGGGGGTTGGATTTGAACTCCCAACCAGGCAGTCAGTAGGCCAATGTCTTAGCCCCATGGGCTACCCCCTGCCTGGGGTACTGTTCTGTACCACCTGACTAATATATTTACACTCCATTTATTTCCTTCTTCCACATAAAAAAATGTATTTATTCCTGACAGGCTTCCAATGGTAAGACATAGCTTTCTCTCTTGAAGGCCAAGGCCAAGAGTGTGACAAAAACTGAGGGACAAGCAAGCACAAGAGAAAGCACATAAGAGAAGGAAGGTTTTTCTTGGATCTTCAGTCTTCGAACAGAGGTAAATGATGGTTCTTCTCATGTGTTAACCCTGTTATTCTATCCACCATATACTAACAGGTTCTGTCTTCACACATACTTCCTCACTCTTCTGATATTACCCTTCTACTGCTATAAATGTGTGTGCATCTTTGTGTGTTGATGTCTGAGTGTGTGAGACAGAGAGAGAGAGAGAGAGAGAGAGAGAGAGAGAGAGAGAGAGAGACCAAGGTCAAGCTTTTCTATCTATCTTCTACAGGAGAGAGAGATCCTTTGCATGAACTGTAATGTTGGACATTAATGTGTGTTCAGAGTGAACAAGCACAACAACAAGCATAGATGGAATGCACAGATAACTTGAAATATTTCTGTATATGGCTGAATTTGCATGCATGTTGCAAGTTGCACATGTAATTTCCTCTTAAATATCAGTATCTTTACAAGTGAATTGCTTTTACAGATACAGACAAACTAAATTTCTAACTACTTCAAGATGAAATAAATAGCAAGGGATGACACATTTGTTTAGACTCCATGATTATGTGAATATCTCATCACGCACATAAACAAAATCTTGGTGACATTTCACAATGTAATTCCTTTGTGCTTCCTAGATTCGGACCACATTTTTAATACTGAGAATGGGCAAACTGTTTAATAATCTACAGGCAAACTGACCATGATTTTGCTATTTAATTGTTATCTCGAGAACTTGGGAGGGTAAAATAATGGTTTTGCGACATATCCAGACATCCTACAAGGTTGCCCAATGTTAGCTGCAACACCTTGATATGGTCCTTTAGCTGATATAAGATTATGGCAACTTGCGATAATAGGTGTTGTCTCAAGTATATCAGTCCTGTTTTGTATCGTTTTTTTTTATAGTTCCACTTTGTTCCACTTTTCTCCTTCTCTGAGAGGTACTACATGTTTAGTTTTTATCTCTACTGTGTGAAGCAATGTTGCATTAGACCTTATAGTGTACTGCTAGTGAACACTATAAGACAGACGTGTGCATCTGTTATATATAGAAAGGACTACTTTATAAAACCTATTATATAAAGACCTGTAACAGTGTAGGGATAATATGGCCATAAAGTTCGTATGACCTTAACATTGCCCAACATATACCCATAACTTCAGTCTGTGTATAACATAATAACTCAAGAGGCACTTGTCAGGCGTGAACATGATGTAAGCAGCTTTCGCAATTTTATACGGTACAGTATTACCTACATACTGTTCATGACTCTAATTATCATAGTCGGGTTTTTTTTGTTGTTGTTGTTGTTAACACCCTTTTGCACGAGATCACTTGCCCTGGCCAAAACTTTATGCTCCTGTAAAAGTGTACCAATACAATAAGCAGTGATAACTAGTGACAAGCACTCAGTATTAGCTAACAATAAGAACTCAGTGATAATGGCTACTGTTATAAAGACATAGATAATAGCATTTCAAAGCAAAATAACATGGTTTTGTCTATTATAAAAAGATATCTTGATATTGTTAACTTCATGGCATTCAACATACACTATAATGGCCACTTCCATATTATGGACCAGTCCCATCCATTTGCAGCTTTTTGAACATCTAGTTCCTCATGTAGTCCCCTTTTGGTGTTATAATAAGCTCCACTCTTCTGAGAAAGCTTTCCAGTAGATTTGTAGCATGGCTGTGGGGATTTGTGCTCATTTAGCCACAAGAGCATTAGTGAGGTTAGGCACTGATGTTAAATAAGGAGGGCTATGGTGCAGTTGGCACTCCAGTTCATGCCAAAGGTGTTCAGTGGGCTTGAGGTCAAGGCTCTGTGGAGGCCATTTGTTTTTCTCTTCAACCTATATAATTGTTTGCTTCCTTCTTTGAAGTAAGAGATTGGGGATGACACACATATGGGTGTGATGATATTAAACCCTCACTCAGATCTTTATCTCTTGTCATCTTGGTTCAAAATCAAATTCAACTGAGTATGGTAGGATGTTAATTGGTTAACTGTTCATATCATGCAGTAAACCTGTCTAGAAGCATGTGCATCTGTTATGTTTCTCCACACATTTATTATTCGCCAAGTAGCTAATGTAAAAGTTTCATATATGCAGATCTGCAGATTAGAATATACTGTGTATAGAGTATATAGACTATATATAGAATATAGTGTATATAGAGTATAAAGACAATATATAAAATATAGCGTATATAGAGTATATAGTTTATAATATAGAATATAGTATATATGGAGTATATAGTCTATAATATATAATATAGTGTAATAGAGTATAAGATCTATATATAGAATATAGTGTATATAGAGTATATAGTCTATATATAGAATATAGTGTGTATAGATTATATAGTTTATAATATAGAATATAGTATATATAGAGTATATAGCCTATATATAGAATATAGTGTATATAGAGTATATAGTCTATATATAGAATATAGTGTATATAGAGTATATAGTCTATATATAAAATATAGTGTATATAGAGTATATAGATTATAATATAGAATATAGTTCATATAGAGTATATAGTCTATATATAGAATATAGTATATATAGAGTATATAGTCTATATATAGAATATAGTGTATATAGAGTATATAGTTTATAATATAGAATATAGTTCATATAGAGTATATAGTCTATATATAGAATATAGTGTATACAGAGTATATAGTTTATAATATAGAATATAGTATATATAGAGTATATCGTCTATATATAGAATATAGTGTATATAGAGTATATAGTCTATATATAGAATATAGTGTATATAGAGTATATAGTCTATATATAAAATATAGTGTATATAGAGTATGTAGTCTATATATAGAAAATAGTGTATATAGTATCTAGTACTGTACTATAGTATTGACTATAGTAAACTAATGAAAACTCTGCATGTACAAAATTCTTGTATTGGATTGTTGGCTACTGAATTATGAAATGTTACTTGAATATCCTTTATGATATCGATAATGAAGAAATGGAGCACTGTCACCCTGTTGTTGGTAGAAAGTTTGAATCACCTGCTATGTCGTAGCGATCCATGGCCAGAAGGATGACTAGCTTTCCGTTATCACTAACAAAACACAGAGAATTGTTAACTCGTACTTAATATAAGGAAGTTAGTGCTCTTGTTGACTTCTACCTCTTCACTGGAAGAGGAACCGTTCATGAAAAACGGTGTAATGTTTGGCTTTACATATCTCAAGCCTTGATTTGCACTAGACATGAGGATAGTGAGGATGTGGAGCATACGGTATAATGTAATGGTATGCAAAAGAAAGCCCTCATAAATTATACTGTAGATGATTTATAAGACAATAATACGCTCAGCTTATGGATGATTAATGAAAGGAAGAGATTTTATTATTTGGTAATATAAAAAGATAAAACTGCAATAGGCCATAGTATTTCATTATGGAATTCATTAAGCAAATGGAAAATTTAATGATATTATTGAAGGTTTAAAAATGCTGTGCATTCAAGAAATGGATAATGAAAGGCTATACAGTATAATGATGTGAATGCTGGGAAGAAAATCTGGACAGATGTGCTGATACAAGAAGGGTCCATTTAGAGGAACTTCCTTTGGTGTGGTCTCTAAGACTAAGAATGCAATTTCTACAATAATCACAACAGCTGCTCTTATAAGGTTTTTTTTTTTTTATCATTTTAAATGTTTAGAGTGTTTATTCCATTATGGTTTTGTTATTTTATGACATATAAAACTCAGTGTTTTGTGCATGAGCTACACTTACAAAACTGCTCAGTGATACAGCCACATAAAGAGTTTATTGTCTTCAAGTATGCCCATAAACATAATATAAAACTTCATGGATTTTCAGCAATAGCGTGCATCTTTTATTGCTAGATTTTATGAAACCATATAAAATACATGAACAAAGATATATACAGCGATACAGCACATACTATTTGGGTTGGAATGCATTCTATGCAAATCTATAAATGTACTTTATACTGACTATACATAGGTTAATGTGAGATTAATAGCATGTTGAAAGAAAATTTCTCTGCAGTGCTATGGCATGAGTGCAAAAAAAAGCAAGGAGTACAATTTATGTATCAACAAAAATACCCATGCCCCAAGTCTTTAACAGACATATGGCTTGACAAATGTAAACAAACTAACGGAAGTCAAAAAGTTCACAATACAACCTTAGTACAGGCATTCACTGACCTTTAAAGACAGTGTTCCTACATCCGTTGCCATGTAGATTGGCGAACTATTAATGTGTTTGACATCACTTGGGCAGTGTGTAAAATGTTCCTGAATTCGAAACCCAAGCTATTCCCATCTGCCCGTGCATGCCTCATATTCAGCATAAACTTCTAAGTCTATGTCATAAAAATATCTTATAATACAGTACATCATGCATGAAATTACAATATACAGTGATATGTGCAAGCACTAAAAACGCAGACACTAAGACTTGTGCCCCACAGGGGCAGACACATCATAGCTAATTGGGTCTGACTTCATCAGGAGAGTCAGCAGGATTTTTACTGTTATGTATGGCAATCATGGAACCTCACCTGGATTTAGCTGTTACTGCTTGCATGCATCCTTCCTTATGTGCCGCTCAAGCAAGTATCACTGTCAGTCTTCAATATGTATTCCTATGGTAATGGGCCATGCACCACTGTTTGTTCGAAATCCACACAACATTTACACTTCCTTCCTTCTGTCTTGCTGCACATGAATTGGGGACGTACCAGACGTATGGCCAAAAATCACAGGGGTAACAAGTCCGTTGTGCTATCTGTAAAGAGAAATAGCACACAGCTGACATGGTTGACAAATTCTGACAGTTTGTACAGGAAACTGTGGACTACTGTGAAAAATCAAAAGTTCACCCCATTTTAAAGGTCCACATGCGTAAGTAGTGGCAAAATGGAGGCTAATTACACTAATCCCATAACATTAATACTTAGCGACATCCTTGCTCTTTGTACGAAATCTATGTGTGAATAATTTAGGAAACAACATGGGGGTCAACTTACAACTCTGTGTCTTCTATGCAGTCAGGATCCTCAATGGTGTCCAGGCGTCTCTTGCACGCATCAATGATCTTTTTACGGGGTCCCAAGGGAATGTGGATGCTTTTGAGGTCGTTGTCAGAGCACAGCAGCAGTGCATCCAGGTCAATCTTCTCTCGCTTAAAAATAGGGATGAACTCGTTCATACACTGGGCAGCCAGGAATACTTCGAGTGGACTACTCTCTGGCTCATCGTCATCATCCAGTCCTAATTCCACCTCATCCCAGGGAAGCTCCTCCACGTTCCTTGCCAGGAGGCTTTGAGCACTGCCGATACTGTCCTCATCTACACTGGGAGATCGCTGAAGACGGCTCCGCAGACGGACGTTCGGTGCTCTCCCACTGCCAGCTATGCTGCCCTCATCACGAGAGCCTATGCCAAAGAGTCCCCCGCTCACATAGTTTCGCCGGAAGACCATGGTACCCAGGCCTGGCCGGTTGAAAAGCGAGTCATGGCCAGAGTCGGTACTGATTTCTGAGTGATCTATGTCTACCCCATGCAGGTCTGGCTCGCTGATGGCACGCGAGATGGCGTCTTCGTTGTCCCGTGGGAACATATCACGGACGTTTCGCCTACCGCGGTCTTTTGGGTTTACGTAGGTACCCTGCTTTAGGAACATGACATCGTTACCCAGCTGTAGACCAGAAAGAGAGCGCACACTCTTTCTTCCATCCTCATAGATCTTAAAGGTCCCATCACCCTGCTTTTTCTTTTCCAACTTCTTCTGGATCTTGGTTTTGCCCCTGCCTGTGGCGTGGAGGGTAGCCTGGAACAGCAGAAACCACACCGTCTTTAAGGTGCCATCTTTTTGGCACTAGAATTGCCTGGAATGTGAAGGCATATGCAGTATCGTACTGATGGGACCCTATGGTAACTCTCTAGCACATCGAAAAGCAAACCAGTTCTTAGACGGTTCACAGGTTGAAGTGACTCCAAACTGGCACTAGCAACAAACCAGACCTAGCACCTAGTTTGCATTGCTCAAAAGGGAGTACAGTGGTACCTTGACTTACGACCAACCCAGGTTATGACATTTCCAAGATACGAGGTTGATATTGGGATATTTTTTGCTTTGGGATACGACAGTTTTTTGGGATACGACATTGGCGATTTCATCACATTTCGTGTGGCCCGCCACCATTACACGTTCCCGTGTCCCAGTCTGCCCCAAGCCAACCTACAGATCACGTGTCGAGCTTGCTGAGTAAGCATCACTGCAGCATTTCTCGCTTCGTTTTGTGTTCTTTGTGCCGTTTTGGAACTTTATTTGTCCTGTACCCTGTATTTTCATCATGCGTCCTAATAAAGTGAGTAGCAAGGCTGGTTCTGAGAAGAAGAAGAGGCCACTTACTTTAGATATAAAGCGGGAAATCATTGAAAAATACGCTCAAGGTGTGCGCGTCACGCACTTGTGCAAGGAGTACGGGTGGAACAATTCTACATTAAGTTAAATTTAGCGCTAACGTGTAGCATAAGTTTAGCGATACGTAAAGTGTAGAATAAATTTAGCAGTGTTCTGTAAGCATATAGCAAGTGATCAGGTGGCGAAAGAGGGTGTCGTACGGAATGTAAACAAACCTCCTCCTACAATCTCTTCCTCCTCCCACCACCAACGTCCATCCTACACCTCACTGCTCCGCCTCTGTCATCGCTTCTTGTGATCCTCAAGGTAAAGTACACTTAATAAAACCAGTTTATTTCTTTCCATTCACTTTTATTATGTTTTCTTATTGTTTTATACATTATTTGTTATTTATATAGGACATTTCTCTTATTTATAAACACGTAACAAAAGAAATTGGTGTGTTTTGTTGGGGGTTTGGAATGAATTATTAGTAATTCCATTCATTTTATTGGGGAAATTCGATTCGTCTTACGACACTTTTGACATACGACCTTGCTCCAGGAACAAATTAATGTAGTATGTCAAGGTACCACTGTATTACTTAACACACACAAAAAAATATAATGATTCTTAAAGGCATTTTCCAGAATTTTGAAAGACAACAATGAGACTGACCTGCGAGTATGGCACACTGGTGGCAGTGTTGAAGGGGTGCAGCTTGCGGCTAAAAGTACTGCTGGTGTAGCTGGAGAAGCTCATGGCATCAGAAAACGAAGCATCTGTGGCTTCCTTCTGGAACTTGCGCTCCATGCGGCGGTGGTGCTTGCGCTGCATCTTGACACAGTCTTTGATGCGACGTTCGGCATCGCGGAAGGCTCTGTCTTTCAACTTGGCCACCAGCTTGGGGTTGAGAGCTGTCTGCTTGGCAGCAATGGAATCCAGGTAGCGAACACAGTCCATGTGGCTCTTGGTGGCAGCCATGTCCAGAGGCGTGTGGTAGTCGTTGTCTAGACACCACGTGTTTGCACCAAAGGACACCAGGAAGGACAGGCAGTTGAGATGGCCATTGGCAGCGGCCAGGTGGAGCGGTGTGTTCCCCCATATGTCACACTTATCAGGATTCCCTCTAAAACAGTAGCAGAGGACACAAAATAACCAGCAAGGAAAATATCCCTTGCAACACCTGGTTACCATAAGGAAGTAATTTCATTTGTGTGAAAATGGTGTGGTGTAAAGTGGACTGCTTATTGGTCATACAATAACCTAGATATGTGCTCAGCATAGAATCAGGTTGCATTATGCTTTAAATGCTCTTCAATACCCAAAGTTGAGGATCATACAAAGGTTAACCCAACATACTTTGATCATGTTTTCACCACTGACCTCTCAGGCATGCACAGGATCAGAGAGGATAATAAATTATTTATAAGATTATTATATGGAGGTGCTCAGCTATGTCTGGATACCATTTCTATGAAATGGTAATGGACAACACGAACAAAAAGAAATATACAACTAAATTCTGCTTACGAACAAGCTCAGGAATCCTTCAGAGCCAGTAATACCCCTTACTGTACTTGCCCCAATTAATGACTATAATACCTGGTCCATAACCCTGTGACCGGAGGTTCATCTCCAATGAAGCTGAACTGGAGTTCTGGGACAGAACATGTTATCTGACCCTCGACTTGCCTGTGTAGTAACTCTATGAGTATCTTCTTGCAGGGAAGACCGGTAGGATTGCATTTAGTGTGATGTCACCCTGAATTCCTGGTACCCAAAGTATAGCTACAGTTAAAGGCAAATATTTGGTGTGCTGCTTTAAACCTCTTAAATCCACAGTTTAAAATGTCACTGCTGGATAGCAAAACCAGACAACATTTTTTTAATCACTGATAACATGTTCTCTGACTCAGTAAGGTAACAAGGTGTTTTTTCCCTTCAGGAACTCAGTGCACTTCCTCATTTTTAACTCAGAGACAGAGTCAACAGCATCAGTCCATATTAGTGCAATGAAAGACCATGTAACATTAACATTGATTGTAATACTGGAAACAAACGCCTTTATACATCATCTGGACCTGCCCTACTCTCAGGGCCAAAACGTTCACAACACAAATTCTCTTAAAAGATAATTCACTTTGTTTTACCCTGCAGACATCCTATACTTCTTTTAGTCTAAGCAGTAAAGATTACACTTCCTCCAGGGTATACGTCTAATCTTTCTTTAATGAACACATGGCCATCTTGATTAGGAGGAAAGAAGAAACGGGGCGTAGCTACGCTTAAATTAATTCAGTAATTTAGGCGTACAAATGGAATAGATAAAAATTGTGTTTAATTTAGAGATAGGCAATCCTTTGACAACTTTTAAAAAAAGAATTCTAAATACATTTAGGAAACAAAATGTCGTCGTGTACTTTGTACTTGGCTCAGCAATGATATTTTTTGCAAATATGTAAAAATATAACCACACATTATACATTTACATTTAATGACATTTTTTCTAATTGCAGTTAGGTTATACTTTTCCGAAAGCACAAAATGTTATTGATTAAGTGCTATACACCTACACGTATAACCATATTTATTAACTTTCATTTCAACGAAACTGACACACTCAGCTCTTGGCTTGGATCCCGCTGGGCTCCGTGTGACTCATGCGGCAGTGGCTCTCGTTAATATTTCACGGGCTGCAGGCAAGGCCTCACAGCAGTGCATTATAGATGAGCAAAGTTGCGAGGTTTACACAGACGTCAGTGAAGCTGTGTGGACCACTGGACATCGCCAGTACTGGGATTATACCCTGCTAACCGACCTGACCCTGATTTCAACCTTCTCTTTGACGATATCGCAGCATCTCAGTTTTCGTGTGCAGATCATTTCTATCATCATGAAAGCATAATGTATTA
>JAQMCW010000008.1:11763666-11774839 GCA_030068335.1 Chrysichthys cranchii | reverse complement strand
TCATAAACTTGCAATATTATTTAGGAAAATCGCAACATTTTACTCACCAAAAATTAGGATTATTTGTACACAAAATCTATCCTCCGCCTGTGAGCCGGGGGTACCGCTCGTAGTTAGTAACCTGAAAGTGGCGGACAAATCCTCCTCCTGGTTGTGACAGGCTAGCTAGCTTCAGAGTAGTCCGACCTTTTTTAACAATGTCCATCTTTTCTTGAAAAGTCCGTCTTGAAAGTAAATCTGCCTTGAGTCCGCCATGAAAGTAAATCTGCCACCAAATCTATTTGTCCTCCTCCTCAGGCATTATGGGGTGACAAATCTGTGTCATGCTATGCTGCGCTTGCTCACGTGTGTGATGATCACTAGTATACAAAAAATGCCTATTACCCCATCCTATCCAATCAACGGGTCTGAATACGGTGACGTTGCCTACGCCTTCTAGAAGGCCTTACTGAGTCCAGCTCAAAATCTGATTGGTTGGAGCAACGGTTGAATCGACATTTATTTTGTGTTAGAGGGCCTGCAGAACGGATTCTGAAGGCCTCCGGGAGACGTCTTTCACTAGTACCCTGAATGGCTGAAATGTGATTGGTAAATACGGAAATACATGTCTGGAAGCAGCACAACTATCGGAAAATCGATGAAAGGAAGGAGAGACTATTTAGAATTATTTAATAAGTATTCATGGACAAAATATAATTAACACCAGTTTGTGATTCAGATATTTATTTAGGCCTTCAGAGAAGGCCTTGAAGGCCCTGACGGCCCACCACTGATATATATAGATCCTCATATATCCCTAATGAGCGAGCCTGTGGCAACGGTGGCAAGGAAAAACTCCCTGAGACGACAAGAGGAAGAAACCTTGAGAGGAACCAGACTGAAAAGGGAACCCATCCTCATTTGGGGACACTGGATACAATGGCACATTGTAACTAACTCCGTTCTATAACCATTGTTATATGACCCAAAAGTCAAGTTGTTTAGCACCAGATTTGCTTTTTCGCAGAACATAAAGTCTGTTCTGTTTCAACTGATTGCCGATGGCGCCTCGAGCGCACGACAATAACGCCATTGCCCTGTTGCTGCCGCTGTCTCCCCTCTAACCATTTGTCTGCATCTGATTTCCTTCTTCATTTCAGACTTACTTTCTCTGGCTCCAATCCAAGGATTGCGTGCAAGTGCAGAGAAACTTAACGCGGTATGTAAATGTAGTGGTAGGATTTTAAATACTTGTCCATGTGATACCCATAGCGTCTGACTGAATCATTTGTGACAACGTAGAGCTTATTCTATACATTGCTCTTATTATGAAGTATAGAGACCCTGAAATAATGATGTGGTCCAAAATAGTTCATATGTGCATCTCTGTGCCTGTCTAGCTCCGGGCTTATGCTCACCTTGGCCACAAACCTGATGATATGGATGACTGCAGTGACAGAAGAGTCTCTCCATCAAACTGTGTACCCCAACGATACCCGTAGCCTCGGCTCCCGGAGTCTCTCCGTTAGAGGTATGTTTTCTCATTACTGAATTATGCTAATCACTAACATTCTTAGCTTTTTCACAACCTTTTTCATAATGGGTAAGTTCTATTTCAGTTCTATAGGCCTGCAGGTGTTTTACACTCATCTTAACCCTTATTTAAAAACATTTTTAATTTTTTAATTTAAGTGATTATGGAAGTAATTTATTTCTGTTAAAGTGTCCCAAATGGCCAAAGTGCTTAAACAGTCTCTTATGACTTATTCTTTGCTGCTTGATGCTCCCATATGGATACATTAAATGTTACAGTTCCCAGTTAAGATCCCACGCTTTCTCCAGTGGATAGTCTCACCTGGAGTCTGTAGACTCAAGTACCCAAGAACAGTTGCCCAGATCATAAAGGCTATGATGCTCATACTCAACATCTTTCAAGCACACTCTGGACTGGTTGACGTTCTCGTAGACAATTGTGGAAGAGTAATGATTTATAAGCCCACTTCTCTGGCGTCACCATGATCAGGTCTCCTCTTTGTGGCTGGTTACGCTCTGGGTTTCTTCCTCGTGTCATCTCAGGGAGTTTTTGAGTCCCAGAGTTGCCTCTGGCATTTTCAATAGGGACGTAATGTACATCCAGATTTCTGTGAAACTACAGTTGGGACAATGCCTACTGTTAAAAGAGGTATACAAAAAAAGAAAATGAAACAACAATACAGCATGTCAATCTTAAAACCTTTCCCCTCTCAATATTAGGTAGCGCTCCTGAAGGCAACAACAGCTGTGTGTGCACCATCACGGCATGCGACATCTTCCAAGACGCCTATTATTACCTCTACCCGTTCAACATTGAGTACAGCCTGTTCGCCTCAGCCATGGCCTATGTGATGTGGAAAAACGTGGGCCGCCTGGTGGATGACCATGGGCATCATGAGCACCGTTTCCGCATGCGCGATGTGCTGATAGGCCCAGCCTGTGGCCTCCTGGTGTTGGTGGCTGGTCTGACCATATTTGTGGTATACGAGGTGGATTCATCATCTGGTGACGAGGAGAAGAAGAACACGGCCCTCATTCTGTACTACGTGGCCAACACAACCACAGTGGTCCTGATGATTGTTGCAGCACTGGTTGGGTGCATCATGTACAGTCTGGAGCAGCGTGAGCATGCAGTAGGCAAGAACCCAACACGCAGCCTGGACGTGGGGCTGTTAGTGGGTGCCTCTATAGGCCAGCTCACTGTCTCCTACTTCACCATTGTGGCCGTGCTGGGGATCGGCGAGGGCCTTGTGAACGCCCTCAACCTGGCCTGGAGCGTGCTCACTGTAGTCGAGCTTTGTGTACAGAACGTGTTCATCATTGAAGGTTTGCGGCGCGAGCCGCATCAGGACACCCGCCGTGCCAGCATCTTCTCCAATCTGCTCGCCTTGCAAGCACACCACGATGAGAACAGGAGGCCCAGCAATGTGCTCACGCCTCGTGGCTCCATCGCCATCACGGTCCACAGGCCCCTGCCCTGGAAGAGGAAGCTTCTCAAGGAGATCTCATCGTTCCTGCTGCTTTCCAATATAATCGTGAGTACATTTCTCCTAATTCCACACCATTAGCAAAATACAAGCAATACTGCTGATCTGAAATGGGGTCCAAATAGTAGTAAGCAATTTACCTCAGCAGACACTTAAATAGGAACACCTGAATGAGCAGGTGTACTGAACTGTTTGTATTAAAAGCGGCTGGCGAGTATAAATCTAGCAGTTAGCAAGGTATGTCCCATTCTCTCAGAAGCTTTTGGGATGCTTTTACGTGCACAGAGTTTAGTCTATTTGATTCGAACCCTGGTGAATTTTTCCACCTCTGTAAGAGCCATGAAAAAAAACACAGTACACGTAGGTGAAATAACTAACCCCAAACTTCTTGACTTTCATTCATTTTCAAATTGAAATACATTTAGAGCAGTAATATTGTCTGGAGTATTTTGAATGAGCTGCGTCTAATCTTTGTGAATTTTCCTCACAGCTTTGGATCATACCCGCCTTCGGAGCACGGCCACAGTTTGACAACCCCATCGGAGAGGATTTCTACACCTTTAGCATGTGGGTGGCTGTGGTTAACATCGGACTGCCTTTTGGGATCTTTTACCGAATGCACTCGGTAGCCAGTCTTTTTGAAGTGTACCTTACCTCATGAAGCTACAGCCTTAAACAATGCCTGCTCCCATTTTAAACAACTATTTTGCTTGTAAGTGACACAGGCTGGTTTTTTTTTTTATACTTCTGTGTCTGTTAATATTTACTTGGAAACCAAATGAAGAGTTCGTGTAAAGATTTGTGTAGTGTGTACGCAGATGGATGACAAAATAAATTCTTTTAGTAACGTGGCTGAGTCACCGAAAGCCACCAGAACTCCTTCAATACACCTTAGTGCAGATTCTACAAAGCCTCTGGAATTGAACTGGAAGAATGAACACCATTCTTCCAAAAGTAATTCCCTCAGTTGGTGTTTGATGATGGTTGAGCAGTGCTGTCCAACACCTTGGTCCATAATTTCTTTATGTAACTGGGTTGTAATGTGGTGTTCACGAAGGCTATTAAAATATGAATCACATAAGTTGGATAAAGACTCATACAATCACTAACCGGGTCGTTTGTGTCCTGTGGAAGTCATTCTGAAGAGACCGCCCCATCAGGACAGGACGAGCAGCGACGCTTCTCTCCAAGTGGACACAACCATGCCAGAAAAATGATTCAGGTGCACAACACACTGCCTGTATGTCCTGATTATGTGCACCTTGAATATTAGTACCAATAAATAATAAATAATAATCCAAATTTCTAATAAATACTAAAAAAAAAAAAATCAGAAAATGACACTTTACAAACACAATAAAACTATATAACCTTGCCTGGACTCTTTATTATAATTTCTACTAAAATCTTCATGCAGGGTGGAACACAAGGAAAAAAGAAAGGCAACGCACTGTGGCCTGTTTTACGTTTCCTGTCTCTCTACAGAGAGCAAATGTAATATCTAAGGGGACATGCTTTTAAATTAAAAATGAAATCAAATAACAATAAAAACAAACAAAGAAAAAAAAACCCTGATGCAACAAATGCTTCCTGTGTTTATATTACGTGACACACAGCCACACGCCTATCTTTACATTCTCAGTGCGGTTCCCATTCTTGGTTTTTCCCATACACGATGACAACATTCAGATGTTTACAAACCCGCACTAATCACCAGTCGCTTCCTCTTTTTGTCCTTCACTCTCATTATGAAAATGTTGTAAAGAGGTGCCAGGAGTTTGTTCTCAGATATAAAACAAAGACACTGTCTGGCTGATCGTGTAAGCGTGTAAAATGATTCACAGGACGTCGTGTTTCTGAGCTCAGCGTAGATTGTTTTTTTTCCCCCCCATACATTATATCGCGACAAAAAATTGTACTTTAAACATTGAGCACAGTATATACATTCGATCATCTCGTTAGCAAATCTGATATGCAGACAAAAATAGTAATATATCATTAATATCACCATAAGTGATTCTCATCAGCACATAGCAAATCATTTGTTTACAGTTAAATACTGGTGAAACATGTGGACTGATCCTGGCTGAAATATTTGCCAGTCTGAAAGTGTTTTGTGGAAAGTTAACCTGAAAATGAGAGCGAGCGCAATGCGGACATTTCTCTGTTAACCACAGATCACAAGTAGGATTACTGAGATAACCTACAGAACGGGCAAAGTCATGTTTAACAGAGATAGCTGTATTATGCTGCCTTCTAGTGGCATGGGCATGGCAACACAGTCACAGTCAATGCCGACAGTCACACTAGCCTACTAACTCCACTCACTACTCGACTACATGCGACCAAATTCATTAGACTTTCAAATATATATATATATATGTTTGTGTATGTATGAATGCATGTTTATATACAGTGGCAGTTCATACAGTAGGAAAATCATTCATACATCCACAGTGAGAGATTCTCGATGGTTTAAGCTGCTGGACATTATACTGTCTTATCAAAAGGCAGAGCTATATGTAGAAACGTTATCATTTGTACACCAGCCGTTCCAAGTGTCCACACATGCCAACTCGGTGAGCCATGAACACTATTCCAGATTTTCCGAGTCACTGAATCCTTTAGGCTTTAGACAAAAACGCCTTTTTTTAATCATATTACAGGAGGGAACCTGTGAGACTTACGAGAAGGGAAACAGTACTGCGAGGAAATTCAAGACTAAGCTTTAAATGGGTGTTGGAGTGAGAGGAGTGAAGACGGAAATCACCAACCAGCCCTCCATTCACTCAGTGACCGGCAGCTCGTGGATCTGGACTTCTACATTCTCTGGATCTCAAAGAGACGAACGTCTGTGTCGTACCAGATCGGTGGGTCCACGTTGCTACAGGTTTAAAGCAAAAACAAAAATGATAAAAGGTCAAGCAGCTCACCATTTCTTCTGGGCTCATCAACCATGTGCTGTGATATGCTCTCTACAGCAGAATTGTGTCTGGGATTGTAGATAATTAGAGGTTACCTGAGATTTCCCGCATTGTACAGTGCTTACCGGAGATAGATGACGCCCCACATGTATGTACGGAACCACATGGCAGTGCCTGCGTTGGCCTGGTATTTTCTGATAAGAATAGGGTGAGGCACAGGCAAAAGCCCCACCAGGGTACCGTGCTGGAGGAATTTCAGGATCTCTGACTCGTCTGTCAAGCCCCTTTGAAGGGGGAAAAAAAATTATATATATATTATATATATATATAGACACACACATGCACGTATGTATGTGTGCATGTAGGTTAAGAGACACAAAAAAAATACTGAGTGCATATACAGATATCAGGAGTTTGGCCATTTCCATACTTGTCAATGCAGATCTTCTCCACTTGAGGCACCAGGACCTGCAGCAGGCGCATGATGGTCTGTAGAGGGAGCTTGCTCTTCCAGGACAGGATCTGCACCAAAGGGAGATCAGAGCTTACAGGCAATCTGTTAAGACCAGCTTGATTGAGAATGCCAACCTCATTATTAAATGAAAGCAGACAGAACATGAAAAAGACATCAATTACAAAAACATGCTCTTATCTGCCATCAGTACACCATTTTGCCTGACTTGGTTAAAAAGTGGGAGCTAAAGCAATGGCGAGCTAGTAAGTTTGCTGTGCGCAATAATGCAGACTAAGGAAAACAACTGCATATATGATCATTAAATGTGGTAAATGGTTAACTGTCAGTGCAGTTCTCTTATTCAGGAGTATACAGTAAACCCCCGTCTTTCACAGGGGTTACATTCCAAAACTTTTAAATGCTTTTTAAAAAAAATACTTTAAGCCCTTAATTATCCTCTCACACACAACACTTTCTAGATACAATTAAACACATAAAGAAAACATTTGCGAGTATATAGCGGAGTGAATTTTGTGTAGAATTTGTAGAAACATCACATTTATAGCGAGTACTGCTACGGGTGAAGAACTGGATGTTGGCAATTGCTGGTTGCTTTAAATGAATACAGCATTCCGATTGGCCAGACTTGTTCCTCCAGCCATATTTTTTTCAGTATCCTCACACCACGTTTTTGTAAACAACGCAGTGTCTTATCTCTTGTGTAAATATGACATACACTGCACTGTATTTTATATATTATTAATATTTTACTCCATTTTAATTAATGTTAATATTTTCTAATACCGGGGAAATCTGCCAAAAAAAAAAAAAAGTACATATTCTAAATAGAAATCCACAAATATCTGGGAGCGCGAAATGTGAACCGCGATACAGCAGGGATTACTGTATATAAGTACATGTCATATTTGGGTTATTTATTTTTTTTATTTGTATTTTCTCTGACGAAACAGAGCAAAACCATAGGATAATAAGCCGTTACCTCATAGTTAAACATAGACGCTAGCCACACTTGAATACTATTCTATTATGTATGAGGCAGAACACTATAGCTCATAGCGGAAACATTGGCCAGCGACCTGCTGACACTTTGTGGAAAATGTAAACATCATGTGCTGTGTTAGATACTTTGTTAGAAAAGGGTAGTAATCATAATCATATACACAGTCATCGGTTTGTATGAATGCACTCAACTAGCAATCCATACATAGTCACTCCTGCCAAGGAGGATATGTTTTTGGTGCATTTTGTTGGTTGGTCTGCCTCTAAGCAGGACTGTGCAAAACCTACTGACCCAAGTGACATGAAACTTGGTGCAAGGGTGCAGCATGGGCCACGGAAGAACCCAATCAATTTTGGAGAGGAGGTGAGTCACATAAATCAGGCTAATCCATAAACGTATTTTCACTTTCACTAACCTTGTGAAATACGGTGAAGTGTGTGCTAAACAATGCCATACATCATAAAATCAAGTTCGAGTAGATGGCAGTAAACTTCAGCTTGTCACAAATCATAGTCAATGTAGAAATACGGTGACTCCATATCACAATCACATTTATCCAGACATTTAAATGGTTGCTGTTGCAAATTTGCACATCTACTGTCCCTGGCAGAAGTCTATACTCTCCAAGTGTCCTTCTGGTTACATTATGTTAGCCAGTACATTTTAGCATAGTCAATTATGCGAACAGGTAACCAAAACATGTGACTGAGCAGCACACTGAAGCTTTTACTTGCCTGCTCTGCTAGCTAATCAATTTATCATTTCTCCCTGCTGTTATTCCTCTGTTTAAATTTAATTGTGCAAAAAAGTGCTCTTAAATGGCATTGTTGTGTGCCAAACAACAAACCTCCATAACACATAAATGCAATTGCATGTATTACTGCAGATATCTATTTATTTCCTTAGAGCTTGATTTAGATTTAAAACATGGAAGCTACATAGCGACAGCAAAGAAGGCTACGCACCCACTCCGGTGTTGGGACCCAGTATGTGGCGGCTGATGATACACTTGACAAACGTCTCCTCGCCATTTCTGCCTCTGTGTAGAAGACATCCTGTGTGGGAACATACAATGGCTTTCACTTGCATTCACTCCTGTGAACATGAAATACCATTAAATAAACCAGAGAGCTGTGTCTGGGAGAAAAGCAAGCAATTCTGAAGCTGAGAAAAGAAGGGGGGGAAAAAAAAACAAACAAAAAAAAACGATCACAGCCATTGCACAAGCACTGGGCATAGTTATTACAACAATTTGGAATGTTCTGAAAAAGGAAGAAACCACTGTTGTACTAACACCCAGCTCGGCCATGGAAAACAACAGAGGTTAATGACAGAAACAGTGTGAGAGCTGTGAAGAAAAACCCAAACACAACAGTCAGCGACCAAGACCACAGGGCAGGAACGAAGGTATCACAATCCATTGGTCGAAGAAGACTTCAAGTGTAGACAGACAGAGGCCATACCACAAGATGTAAACCACTCATTAGCAGTTGCATCCAATGTACAAACCATGAGCAAACCTCTCATCAGAATCAGAAAGTCAGATTTCAATTCACAAAGAAATACAGAGATGAGCAACAAAGTACTAAAACCAAGATGAACCTCTACCAAAGTGATGGAAAATGTGAAGAAAGAAACGATCTGCTGATGACCCAAAACATACAAGGTCACTGGTCATGCATGGTGGAGGTAATGTCATGGCTTGGGCTTGCATGGTGCTTCTGGAACAGGCTCACTAATCGTTATTGATGATGTAACTCGTGAAGTTTGCAGCAAAATGAATTCAGAAGTCTACAGAAACATTTTGTCTACAAATTTAAAGACAAATGCATCAATCTAACTTGGAGAAACTTCATCAAGCAGCAAGACAATAATCCAAAACACACAGCCAACGCAACAAAGGCCATCATTAGCGGAAAAAAGTGAAAGGTTTTAGACTGGCCAAGTCAATCACCAGACCTTAACCTGATTGAGCATGCATTTCCTTCAAAGGGAAAAACCCCCCAAAACAAATAACAAATGAAAGGTTTGGAAAAGCACCACAAAAGAAAAATGCAACAGTTTGGTGATGTCAGTGGGTTGCCAACTCGATGCTGTTATTGCAAACGAGGGATATGCAACCAAATGGTAAGCATTACTGACTGTAAGACAATCTGTTTCAATACTTTTGCTCACTCAACGGGCTGAGTGTGCAGTCACCAAAGGTGCCACATTGTTAGCTGTTTAACACATTTAGACATGAATATTAAGAAATGAAAGCTGAAATTCTGATCCATGGGCTCATATTCAACATTTAATCTCAAACCCAAATGTTTTCAGTGTATGACAAGAACAAAAGCATTGGCCTTGCTGTTTCAATACATTCAGAGGAGAATGTATCTCATGTAAACATGAACAAAAGGCACATTTTTGTCAGAAATGCCCCTACTTCTTATAGTATAATTTGCAGTTATCCCTCATCCTGCTTATCCCATCTTACTAGACTAGCAATACATAACGTGTCAAACTGACTCATAATGTCAGCTTTCAAAATTTCAACATGGACTAATTCAAGGCATGCTTCCTTCGAGACCTGCGGTGACAGAGCAGAACATCTTCTTGAACATCAAACATCAAATCAAAGAGCAGGTTGGCCTTTTCTTTAAACATGAGCTCACAGACAGCCATGAATGGCTAATGTCAATCGACAGAGGACAGCATAATGCCATCCTACCCACCTAGAGAGAAGGCTCAATTTATGCCATGGATGGCTCTGGCATATTCAGGACTTAGACTACGGATTTCCTGTTGATAGGGCAAGAGAGAGCAAAGGTTTTCGCTACATTTTGACCTAAAGATGTAGTTTCGCCTGTATTGGGTTGCCATAACATTCATTTTCATGGTGGTCAGTGAAGTGAATCATCTATGGAATTTCCCATAAATCAGCAGAACTGATTTAGATTATAACATTTCGGAATATGGAAAATATATAGAGAGACGATCCTCTCACCTCGTTGTCTCTTCCAGAGTTGGACTCTGTATCACTTGCCCCACTCAAGACACCATGTTCTGGTGTATGAGGAGTTTCTGTTTTTGGCACGGTGACCATGGTACCATCCTCCGATACTTGGGACTTCTCTGTTAGTTTATCAATACCTGAAAATAATATTTATAATGTTCATCCACAATTAAGTCTAGGGGTGAGAGATTTTCTTTCCTACCTTTCTTTGCGTAACGAGTTTCCACTTGCATAAAGGAAGGGGCAGGTCTTTACCTGGCATGGCCACAAGGCTGGCCTTCAGCGTGCCCGGCTCCGCAGGTACGGCTGGACGAGAACCCTCCATGGAAATTGTCTCCTGGGAGTTGGTGCGAGACATGGCATCGGGAGATTTCCTCTTCTTTTGCAGTGCCTTCTGGATTGATGCAGAGTCAGTGGGCAGGTTGGCAAGTTGGTGAAAGACGTTGCGCTTGCGGATGATGGCGTATACCAAGTTGCAGTTGCCTGAGGAGTAATGGACAGTAAAATAAATGTGTTGTGTCATAATTCTTCATCATTATCTTCATCATAATTGTTCATTACATGTAAGGGCCAGACCACAGAGTATTGAAATACAATACCAATATATTTATGATAACAGCCAATACAGATACCCATCTAACATTTAAATATTCAAATGAACTTAAAACTATGATTTAAATGTTCGTTTTTTTTTTTTTTACCTGAAGTCTCTCAATGACACACACACACAAACACAAACTACACGGAGCTGTGCCACACCGCCGCCACATGACCTTC
>JAQMCW010000008.1:11718305-11731258 GCA_030068335.1 Chrysichthys cranchii | reverse complement strand
TTTCAAGAACAGTGAAAATTATGGGACATAAAATGAGTTGTGATAAATAATAATAATAATAATAATAATAATAATAATAATAATAATAATAATAATAATAATAATAATAATAGTAGTAGTAATATATTAGCAAGTTTGAAGCACTAGGTGGTGCCCACATAGATAAAAACATAATGTGGGGTGTCTGTGTAGGTATCTCCAACTAATATTTCTGTTAGATTGTTTTTAAACAGATTAATAAGCCAATATCAAGGTATTCGTTACTTGATTGAGCTTGAAATTATGTCATTCTATTAGAAGGAATTATTTTTTCATTCAAATCTAGAAAGAGGAGAAATTATTTGACAACTGAAATTGATACTTTGAAATTGTGAAGGTCACTGACCACCTGACAGGGTTCACAGACCTCTGATGGGCCCCAGACTCCACTCTGAGAACCACTATCTTAGACAAGCTGCAAGCTACTGCCTTTCTCATGGTCCTGACCTCATTCAACCTAACGCATCTGAGCTCCCACACACAACCCACAAAGTGAACTTGCCACACCTTATGACACATCAGGCTGCATTTTCATCTGTCATACCCTACAATCTCCGTTCCCAGAGGTTCCTTTTGTCATAGCCTCCTCTGGGCTGTCCAACCCATATGTGTCCATCCCGATTGACCCCACTCTCCCTCCTGAAGTAGTCCACCTCTCCTCTGTTGAAGTAAACTGAAAGCACAGACTTGGAGCAGCATTAATCACTTCCTGATGCCTTCTTATTGCATTGATGGCCATTTCTGCTCTCAGAGGAGTAAAATAAATATAAATCAAGCTATATATCAAACTACTGAGAGGAAATGATACAGGTGAGAAGGGCCGGCTGATCTGAACGCCTCTGAATCACTTTTGTCCTCTTTTACCAGCATGAAAATTTCCAATCCAAACTCTTAGCAGGCAATGTTAAGGACTCTACAGATACACATGGCCGAGTGGGGGAAAAGTTGAAAAACCAAAAATGAAAAAGGCAAAGATTTAGCGTGTGATAGGGTTCAGAAATGTTCCTTCTCATCTCAAGTAATAAGAAGGGGTCCAACAGTGTAATTTGAGATTTTAATTGCATCTCGATTTCTGAATGTATGATACGTGCCTATCTTATAGCTGCAGGGTCCCCAAATCAGTCCTAGGCTTTGGTTAATGCATGTGTGGAGTTTCACATGTTCTTCCTCTCTCTGTGTGTGTGTGTGTGTGTGTGTGTGTGTGTGTGTGTGTGTGTGTGTGTGTGTGTGTTGTGACAGACTGGCGTCCCATTCAGGGTGTATTCCCATCTCGTGCTCTGTGTTCCTGGGATAGGCTCTGGATCCAGCGCGGCTCTGACTGCGTTAAAGTGGTCATAGAAAATGAATGAATGGCATTTTAAATACCCATCCCTTGCCTTTATAACAGCCTTTAACCTCTTTCATATTCTGACATCTCTCCTCCATCTCTGAAAGGCTGCTTCCTCAATCTTCTTGACATATCTGGCATTACTGTCATGCACTGCCTTTTCCACATCACATTTATATGGTCCATTTTATATTCACCTTCACAGAGGCACTCATTAGGACCAGATGAGATGAAATACACAAATATGCTCTACAGATTTCCCCACAAACGTCAAGAGATGCCTACACAGACATCTCAAAAGTAAACAGACACCCCTCATTACGTTTTATCTATGCGGACACCACCTGGTGCTTCAACCTTATTGATGTATTATTATTGCTCATTTCAGATGACAGTATATTCAGTGTTTAGAGCAACTAGCCATGCCATGAACACCAGAAGCCAAAGAGTCGTGTGATTTTCAAAGAGGGCATATTGTGGGTCAGTCCGAGGGTGGACATAGCCAGTGTACAATTCAAAAGCAAGTATAGGCACAGATCAAGGACAAGCACACCAGTTTGATTGCAATGTAAGGAAAACCTGTTATTGACAGTCTGATCCAACTCATGTCTGTGGACGTTATAGCAAGTAGAGGTGCAATTCTGCACACAGAAACCTCGTACAATGGAGTTTTGTGAGACTAAACGCTATTTTCGAGAAGAAATCATTTTCTAGAATAGCATTTTATTTGCATTTGTTATAAATATTCTTTAGAAGCCTGAGAAATTGTACAAGAGGGAAGAGCAATAGCTTTTCCAGTTGTTTTGTATAAAGCTTGTGAAATTATGAATAATGTTTATTTTGATTATTAATTTCTATTATTAAGTTCTAATTTCTCAGACTATATGAATTTAGCCCATTCTTGACGCACTTTTGTCGTGGCTGACAAATTTCTAGTTTTGGGCCTGAATATTGAACGTCTGGAATGACGAACAGGCCTTGTAGTGTGACATAACTGAAGAATAGAGATTTTAACATCTAGGATGTTTTTTGTATTTTCCTCACCCAGTTTGACAACCCCTATGACATGTTCATTGACGTTCCTTCTGTAGCCATTGACAATTGACAATTTCTTGATCCTCCTCTCCAATGACATACAAGGACATGACCAGTGATTGGCCAAGGTCAAACTTGTAGTGCTGCCAGTCTTCTGATCTAGACACGGCAAGAATTTATGGCACTATGATGGCACTATGATAGCCTAATCTGACATCATGAAGAGCAAATGATATTGTGTGGTCTGATCCTGGCATTCAGGCTTACAGCAGATATTGAATAATGCTCATCACCAATTCCTCCTCTCTGCACAAGGAGCGCTTGAACTCATGTTTTGTCAGATTTCTCTTTGTGCGCTTTTGTTTTTTATTTTAGCTTTGTTTCCACTCCATCCTCTTATTTCCCAGCTGTATTCACCTGCTTGCTTTTTTCGTTTAGAATAGTTTAGATTAGTTCTTCTACTTACACCCTTCTGTGTCTTTCTCTCATTGCCAAGTCTCGTCATTGTTAATGTGTGCTACTGAGCCTTGGTCTCCCTTGTCCTCTGGTCCATGTACTTCCTGGCTTTAACCTCTGTCCAGTCATTTGATTTGTGAGTCTGGATTACATTTAGGTTATGCTGTCTGCCCGTTCTCTCACCCCAGCCTGGAATATGGATAATTCTTTATAGATTTATGGGGAAAAAATGATACACTGACATCTTTTCCAGTGCAAAAGCTCTTTTTGCTTAAAAAATTAACATTTCTTTCCCATTATTCAAAAACAATTTGAAAGACCAACAATAATGGGTGTGTATTTTTTGCTTGGTGCTTTAGCATTTGATGAAGATGCTAAAGAGAGGCAAGGTTGGCATGTTACATCGTAACATTTGCTTCAGCTATACAGAACTTTCAGCACAAAGTGAATATTTTTTTAAAAACCCAGACATTATATGATCCAATGGATGGTTTTGTTTCTATATCAATAGATCAGATTTTTTGTTAGGCTGATTAATGAAATTTGTTGAGCTCTTGACCATGTTGCCAGCACAACATGATTGTAGCCAGGAACCAATTGTCCATTTATTTTTCGTGTGCGTGTTCATGTGTGAGCCTGAAGTCTGTGTAGTGTACAGACCTTTAGAAAGGAACCGGAACAGGCTGTCGATCCGGTTCTGATCTCCCACACTGGCTTCTCAATATATGGAGACCTCATATCCTCCTTCTCACATCAACAAACTAGCAGCAACCAAGGTGCAATTTGTTGCATTTAGACCATAACTGTCAGGAGGAGATATACCCACCCCACACACACTTAAATGGCTGCCCATAATCTCCTCCACTTCTCATATTATACTAATTGAATCTGTGAGCTGCCAATGCTATTGATAGCTGAGCTCATTTCCAAATTAATAAAACATAGGCCTTAAATGCATGCCATCATCATGCCTTAATGCCACATGGACTTTTATAGCAGAGAGCAGTAGAGTGGCTTTGTCCGAACAAGAAATTGAAACCATAAGAATAGAATGCATTTCATGGTTGGAGCCTCTAATTTCGACCCCCCCCCCCCCCCCCCCCCACCGCGTTCTCTTTAAAATGAAGAAGTGCTCAAAAGAGGTGCAGCAAATATTACCACCAAGGGTAAAAACCTATTTTATGTCCTTGGAGATGATTTTCAACAAGTAAGCACGCTGGACATTCACGTGTCATTAATCTTAACCATTAACAGCGTGGATATTATTCGCCATTTTTGGAGTAATAATGTGGGAGTGGGTGGCATCATAATAAATGCATGTATTTAATGAAAACATCTTTTAACGGAGTCAAAAACAAGCCTTGTGAAGCCTTTAAAAAAAAAAAGACGATCATGTCTGTTAATAATTACCCAAGGTTTTTAATAAGCAGCCTGTCTTTACTTCAGTGAAAAACCAATGATCGTTACAGAGCGATGCAGATCCTCAGACACTGAAGGCCTCTTTTGTTTTAAGGCATCGAAAAGGAAAAAAAACAAAAGCTCTCGACTTTAAAGTGAAGGCGGGGCAGCTCTTTGTCTTGATTGCACGTAGTAAAAGAGGCAATGTTCCACTCTGGAAGCAGCGCAAAGTAGACACTCCTTATGCACTTTTTAAGTGTTCAGCATCCCACGTGTATTGAGCCGGATGTGCTGTTAATGGCCAGAGAATGCATAGAATGGTGTCTATGCAGTGCTGAATGTATAGGTACTTAAACAGTCCCTGTAGGTAAAAAGAGCTCCAGAGACTATACAGTCGCCATCCACTTTATTAACACATCTGTGCCAGTTCTGCAGGGTGCAGGCTTACGGAAACAGGACAGTTGAAGATTGGAAGAAGACCGAGCAATTCCAGTCTCAACTGCCTACTTTCATTGAGACTGTGCCCACTGTGGCCTCAGAATCCTGTTCTTGGCTGACAGGAGTCAAACCCGATGTGTTCTGCTGTTGTAGCCCATCAACATGTTTTCTGAAATGTTTTTTTTTCTGCTCACCATCATTGTAAAAGTGGACATTTGAGTTAACTTACAGCTCTAACCAGTCTGGTCATTCTCCTGTGATGACCTCTCGCATCAATGAAAAACACTGGGTGTTTTTTCTTTTCTTCCATTTTTCATACCATCCTGTTTGAGACATTCCAGGAAATCAGCGTTTTCTGAAATATATTAAAAGAACAACAACAACAAAAAAAAACATGGTACCAAAAGCCATAGTTATCACTGTTTTCTCAATTCTGATGTTTAATCTGAAAATGAACTCTCCCATATTTGCATGATATTATGTACTGGATAATGGCATGTATGTGCAGATCATTCTTCATGAGGTGGATGGCAAGGCATTTAATTTTTTGTCCATCCATCCAATTTCTTTGCCGCTTATCCATTGCATTGAGGCTCATGGGGGATGCTGGAGCCAATCCCATCTGACTTTGCTCAATAGGCGGGGTACACCCTGGAAAGGTCACCAATCTGTCACAAGGCAAACACATTCACCCTCACATTCACACCAATTTAGGGTCACGAGTTGACTATGCCTTTGGGGGAGGAAACCGACACAGGCATGTGGAGAATGTAAACTCCACACAGAAAGGCCCCAGTCGATCTGGGGATCGAACTTGTAACCTTCTTGCTGTGAGGCAACCGTGTTAACCACTACACCCCTGTGCGATCCCTAATGTTCTTGTCCTGAGGTCTAAATCTTAGGGCTTGGTCTATGTGTATAACTTTGGAGCCAACAGTAACTGGGTATGTTATGCATTACAGTGACGTGCAACACCCTGTCCTACGGCTGTCCCAGAAGAGACAAACCAAAAGACTCTACATAACATATAGACAGTGCTACATTCACCTTACATTACATTTATGTCATTTGGCAGATGCTCTTATCCAGAGCGACTTACATTATTTGTCATTTTTATACAACTGAGCAGTTGAGGTTTAAGGGCTGTGCTCAAGGGCCCAGCAGTAGGAGCTTGGGGTAGGATTTGAACTCGTGACCTTCTGATCAGTAGTCCACTACCACAATTAAGTAACTGTAGCAATGATAAACCATATTACTAAATTTTCAGGTCCCTTGTTACCAAAATAGCCTACATAAAGTCTATAGGCCTGAATCTGAAGAACACTCTGAACTGACAGTAACTACAATGTGGCTTAACAGCAGCTCCAGACACAAAACCCTCGGGCTAATGTACTGTGTGCTTTATCAACTTTTCCAACGATCATATTCTGAATCATCACAGTAGCTTATAAATATTGTGGCACTGCTCGGAGAGATATGTTGTACTGTACATCTAGCCTCTCCCACAAGGGGAGGATCTTTGGTTTTCCTGTTTCTAAACAAGCGTTTCCAAAAGCTTGTCCTCGGGGATGTCTATATTCCACATTTTTTTCCACATTTTTCTCTCTCCCACCTCTCAACATGCCTCAACCAAGAAATCAAGAACACTGAATAACTTGTACAGTTCTGTTGAGTGCTTGGGGAGAGCGTAAATGTGGACCGTTTGAGGTTGTCTTCATTTTCCCACCGTTGTAGAAGCTGTTTCATTGTGGATCGAGTGATTTCCACTCTCAAATAAACGACACTTTGAAAGGGAATAATATTGAAGTCCTTTTTTTGGACTGACATTGCATTTACACCTCAGTTATAGCCATCTATGCAATGCTGACACTTGAGTTATGTTGGAAATTGGGCGGCTTTGTGCACTTACAACCTTGATCTTTCAGTAAAACTCTCTTCCTGTCTTACAGCAGCGCGTTAAACCATGCGACCCAGACAGCAGTAAATGGAGAATTTACAACCGCCATATATTAAAGCGGAAGGCCTGCTAAAGCCAGCGTAGTCCTTCTAAGCTGTGTTAGTTTCGCTCTGTTGGCTTTCTCTGTGGCTTCAAAGTGTCTTCAATTCACCTCTCTTCATTTCCATTGCCATTTAAAGAGGCAGCTCTGCCTTAAATGTTTTCAGCTGATGCGCAAACAGTGATCGTGAACCGAACAGAAGTTAATCACACTCCATGCCTGAATGTTGGGAGCATTTCTGAGTTTAGACTCGGACATATTTGAAAGCAAGTAGCTCCAGGGCCAGTGGTTCGACTTTGACTAGTGGTCACTGACTGTCTGGAGTTTCACATGTTCTCCCTGTGTTCATGTGGGTTTATTCTGGGTTTCGGGTTTGGCTAAGCTAAATCGCCATAGGTATGAATATATGTTTGTTTAAAGACATGCAGGATGGAAAAACAAAAACGTACAAACACTGTGCTGTGAAAATGGGCTGTTTTCACAAAAAATGGAACGTTTACTGATGAAAATACAGCCAATAACTCTTAGTGCAACACCCCCAAACATCCTGGAAATCACATATAGCAAAATAGTGACACTTATTGGAATAGGACAATCTTCTGGTTTGCATATGGACACTTGTTTCACCTCCAAGTTGTTGAAATAGTTATTACATTATTACATGTCTGGGTTTACATTACTAAGTGTTGTTGTGTTTGGGAGTCTTGGGCATGTACATGCACTTACTTTACATGGGTTGCAGCTGAATGGTTAAGCAAGCCACATGCAGAAAGACTAGCAAAGGATTCTTTCATTTCTACCATTATAGGTAGCGTGTCCATCTGGAGATAACCATGCTATGTCTACCCGTAATCGCTACTGACTGATAGTCGGACTCATGATGGAGGAGTAGCGCAGGCATTCTGTGTTTGATCCGTATCTGTACAAACCGGAGGCATGCTTCCAACAATATTTGGATCTGTAATTCTCTCTCAGTGTTAAAACAGACAGACTTGAAAATATTTATTCACGCAGAACACTTAAGGAAGTGATTCTTGGGATGCCATTAGCTATGAATTAATACTCAGCAACCTGAAGTAGAAGTTTAAATGTTAAATGGGTGAAAACACTAAACTCTACAGTTATACGAGTCTGAGCATGAGTGGGTGCCTCAGTTGAAGAGGGAACGCTTTCAAGTGTCTACTTTATCCTAAGAGCTTCTCTATGCTCTAATCTCAACGTGAGATATGTTGTTCTCTCATCTTCTTCCTTGTATGATAATAAAATAAAGTGGCAAGATACAGCAGACGCTTATATTTAATCGACTTGGTTTGCTGAATCATAATTGAATCTTGACTTGCTTCCTTGTGTTTGAAATACCACAATGATACAGGAATGCTCAAGTCCTTTCCGATTAGTGATTTGTGCAAACTGTTTTTGCTTATGTCTAATCTGTAGCAAAAAATCATACTACCTGATTTTAAATATTCCTAGCTCTAGTGATGAGAAATAGAAATACTGTATGAATCTACACCAGGATGAATACTAGCAGATTTAAGAACATTTCAAATATATATAAAAAAAATCTGATAAATAAGTAAATAAATAAATGATGGAAATCATTAAAAATTCAAGAGAGGCTGAAACGTCCACTGTGCTATTCTGAAACTCCTTAGAAGAAGAAAAAACAAGAAATGAAAGCAAGCTACGTGGCTTCATCTATTTAAAATATCAAGCTAGCATGAAAGGTTAGTTACCCCCAGTTTAATCTGGTCACTTTTACCCTGCTTCATCAAAATAATTAAAGCTATGCTTAAAGAAAAAAAAGAAAAGAAAAGACAAATACACACGCACACACCAACCAAACAGATGGCTGTAGACACATCTGGCACAGCTGGAGCCAGTTGCACATCTGTGCTGTCCCAGGTGTGGCAGGATGCAGAAACTGCCTCTGTGGTATTGACCGCTGTCGTAATTCCTCCGTGTCTGTCTGATTCTGCCCAGAATCACAAGCCAGGAACCCCAACACACACACTTCCTTCCCATCACAACAATTCTGTTTGTTTGCCTTAAATAGCTCAAGACCAGATAGACAGACAGACAGACAGACAGATCCACTGTTTCTCTACTAAAGATGATGAATGACAGCCTTCATCCTTTTAATGTCAAGTACTCCACTCGCTTTGGAATTTCTATCATGCTATTAGGACATGCATTGCACTTCATGTGAAAACATTTGCCTTTCTCCTGGCCAGTGAACATGAAGGAAAGCTGTTATTCTTGGTCCGTTTCCTGGAAGTCTTTAATCTTAACAGCTATGCATTTAACATCCTGAGCAGCTTTAACAGTCCAGTACGCCTCCATCTCGCCCTGTTTTTAAATTCCACCACCAGGAATGCTGGGACACGACGCGCTGTGTGGGTCACCATTCCACACAATGTAAACGCAACTTAACCGTTTTTTTTTTTTTTTTTAAACTGCCGTTCGACTCGGAGGTCAGAGATCATGACAGGTCTTTTAAAGTAGATCATTGCGCAGGATTGCTTTTTAAACCCAGTCTGGCCAAGCATGCTTTTGGGAAATAGGAGGAAACTGGAGAACTGGGAGGAAACCCAGACAGACAGATGGAGAACATGAGAGAGAAACAGACGGTAACCTGGAGTTGCATCCAGGGACTCTGGAGCTGTGAGACATGAACATTACCCACTCCAACTTCATGTCACCTTTGCTTTGCCTGCCATATGTTCTGACAAGAATATAGTACCTAGTTGATACTATTTATCAAAATACAAACAAATTAGTGATTTAAACCACCATGACACTGACCAGGACAAAGCAGTTACTAAAGATCCATACACTCTCACAGTCATGAACATGAACGTCTTTCTTTGTGTCCCATGAGCTTTATATCTGACCTCCTGCTCCCTCCTGCATGGACATTGACTTGCCCACTCGTGTGATTTTTTTTTGATAGTCCTGATGATCACCTCAACTACCTTAAGGTTATTCCATCATAAGGAATGAAAAAAACAACATTTTTCTTGAGTTGACCTATATAGCATGTGATTTCCCTCGTGACATATTACAGTCTTGGGTGGTTGGGGTTGTTGTTGTTGTCATTCCCCCACTGCAAGAGCAGCTTCTTCGAGGAAGTGCACCACTTCGCCTGGCTGACAGTTAGTGCATTTGGTTTTAATTGAGCCCCGATTTCAGCCCGTGCAAATGAAAAGCATATGCAAAAACTCACCACCTGGTTGTGATCAGCTACCGAGTTTGTAAAGCCACACGTTCGTGCCCAGTGCCAGAGAGCGAACGAGAGATCCTCAGTCATTTTGACATGCTGAGCCCTTTTTTTTTTATTACTAATCATTCAAACAACTTCAACTAATGTGCAGTGTAGATCTTGGAGATTATTCGAGGAACATTACAGTTTAACGCATGAACTCCCTTAAGGGATGCTTTCTGCCTTCCCCACTAGAGGGAGACCTGCACTTTGCGCTCTTCATTTGTGCATCATTGTCGACTGCTAATTCAGTTTAGGACACTTCTGACATGAGTTATGTATCTCTTAATTGACTTTAATCTGCTCCTAATTGCAGCAAATGCATCTTCCTTTGATTGAAACACAAGGGACTGATGTGCAAAGTAATTAAGAAATATTTAAGTAAGTTCTCTGGTGAGTGCTCATCTGTGGGAGTGTTTAGAAGTGTGTTAGAATAATCCATATTTTATAGAGGCACGCTTGCTCAATAAATCATCAGCATTCGATCGGGCCGCATACCCAGGCCGGATCCGGTTAGAACAGTTTAAAAGATCTAGCAACGCACGTGCCAAATCCAAAAGCCCAGTTGATACTCGAGCATTTTTCTTTTAACGTTTTTCTCTTTTACACCAGCATGAGACCATATGAGCCGAGTGGGTTCATATCACCCTGACCTTCAAGGGGTCAGTCTTCTCCAACCGCACCAACACGCACACTCCGCATCTGGTTTGACCATCCACACACCCCGCCAAGCCCCCCTGCCTAAACCCCATCAATCCTTGTGTCATCGTTACCACAGTCTCCCTCATTCCCAAAGTGAGTCGTGACACAGAGACGCGAAGATGATGAATGGATTTTTCCGCACAGGAAATGACAGCTGAAGAGACACCCTACCCTCTCTCATCTCCAAGCTCATTTTTCACTCTCCTTCCTCCTGCCATGGTCACCCAGCCTTACCTTGGCCTAACAGCCCCTACTTGCCAGATCTCCATCAAGATGTCGGGGCTTTTTCCAGTCCTCCCAGTTCCTACTCACGATAGTGGATGGCCTGCTCTATGGTTGGCTGCATACAAGACTCCTCACACTTTCCTCCGTGGCGAGGATCTTCAGTGGGTTGATGCAAATAATAGTGAAATGACCTATACAATCTCCTCATTTGGCTGTATCTATATTTGAATTGGGAATGGCTGAGAGAGAGAGAGGGAGAGAGAGAGCGAGTTCAGAGAACAAGCCAGATACCATGTCTTAAGATCCCGCACAGCACTGCTGGACGTCACTATAATGACTGAGGTCCACATTTCTTTTCAACCCCACAATGCCTCCTATGATTACTCCTCCCTCTCTAAAACAATATCGTGTTCTAACTCTCTCCAGAGTTTCCATTCTTCTCTGTGGCTTGGTGAAGCAATAGTGCTCAAAACTGAGCCTCCTGCTGAGACAGAGAGAGAGAGAGAGACAGAGAGAGAGAGAGAGCGCATTTGCAATACATTACATGAAATAATAGCTAGAGAACTGACGCATTTTTCCACATGCTGCACACTGCATGTTAATAATTAGTCTAGGGGTTTGTAGGAGACCCTACAAAATCACATAAGCATGAATTAATGAAATAAGAGTTCAGAATTTGAGGAGGGGTGCGGAGGGGTTTACAAACCAGACATTAATTCATATCGTAACTAAAAGTCAGCATATAGTAAGAAGTAAATACAGTAATTACTGCACGTATTAGTGCTTTATCCAGTGTTCTCCCAGTAATACCTTATACTGTGGGCTTTCCCTGTAACTCCTTCACTGTTACTGTTTCTGGAAATGTGCAACCTAATTAATGATTTTTTTCCCTTTTTTTTTTTTTTTTTTTTTGGTAAAAAACCCAAGGCTATTGTGCTCTTAATACACTCGATAATGCACTCAACCGAAAACACGGATATCTGAAAAGATTAATTACACTTACAAATGCCTGAAATAGTTATTTTTTTTTTTTAAGGAGGTGGAGGAATTAAAGGAGACATTACTGGAAATGAAAGACAAAAGGGTATTAACAGGATATCCAGATATTCATATGAAACAGTTAAACATATTGGTAACACCTTACATCACAGGTCACATACATTTCCAAAGAGGATGCAGGATACACTTGAGGAAACATAAGGAAAGAGCATGAGAACATGAAATCACTAATGAGCTGGTAATGTAGCCAGGTTTCTGCTGTATTCACTACTTATATTTACATGATTTGCTATTAATTAATGTGTGACCAGCATTACTGTTACTACTATTATTATTATTACTACTACTACAACTCCTACTACTACTACTACTACTACTACTACTAATAATAATACCCTGAAATATTTTTATCAGCATATAGGAGTACTGCTATGTTGAATTTTATTGTATGTCGGTACAGGATTGTGTGATTAACAACATATCGCTTTCTATAAATCAAAGTATAAAAGACAACTGGTGTGTACTTTTATAAAAAAAATAATGTTATTGGTCCTGTGATGCTGTTACCACCCTGAAGTTGTTTATTTGACCATAACAGCAAATCCTGAAGTTTTTTATTGTTCGTCTACTCCAGCAATTTGCAAACTGGTTACATTTTAGCCATTTACAGTTACGTGCCATATTGTGGAACATCTATGAAACACGTTATTTTCTGTTATTACTGTGTTGTAGCAGCTATAAACAGTCATCCCTGCACCAGCCTTTCTTTTTAGTTCTCTCTCAATCAAAGTGATGATGATTATAATAATAATAATAATAATAATAATAATAATAATAATAATAATAATAATAATAATTTAAAACAATACAGCTTGTAATTTTGACGAAAAACAAAGCAGAACCTACTCTGTCCTGAAGAGGTAATGAAAGGAACAGCATTGTCCTCAGCACTGATACTAGAGACACTCCTTACACTGCCCAACAAAGGCAAAAGACCTTAACTTGCCAGAGTGTGAAACTGAGAAAAATGACTTTAAAGTTTCTGTTTTTTTTCCCATACAAAAATATTATAGGT
>JAQMCW010000008.1:11671880-11687515 GCA_030068335.1 Chrysichthys cranchii | reverse complement strand
ATGAAACGTTGCGTTGTCACAGCTACGGAAATAAATCCCCACGCACAGGAAGAAAGCAAAAGATCCAGCGTGGCCTAACCTAGTAGCCCAACCCTACTGTATTTTTTTTAATGAACAAAAAGTAACTTTACTATTTTAAATATCAAAAGTTTCTGTGCTGACATGACCGGACCTGACCCGTACCCGAGTAACATTTCGAAATATTTGTCCAAACCCGGCCCGACTCGTCGGGTCCCGTCGGGTTCGGGTCGGGTATCCATGCCCTAATAGGTATGAAGCTTGCTCCTTTTGATTAAACCTACACGTAAGGTATATTTTGGGTACAAATAAGTGAAATCAGTATACCACACGTGCATCTGTAGCTAAAACCAAAGCTTGGAACAAAGCACGTTCAAATAAGCGGCTGGTGGTAAATGAGTCGAAATGTTAAAATACTGTTCCTTCTTTGTAGTTTAGCAAAACTACAAAGGCAAAAATAGCTGTTTAAAAGGTTGGCTCGGAGTGAATTATATAGACCTTTTAATTGGACGTTAAGAACCTTTAGCAGGCTTCGCAGTGCCGCCAGCTGCTCTTAATTCTTCACTATAAAATGGGGAGGGGGGGTTTGGTCCCTTCTTTTCTCTGGTGTGTCTCATTGCAACTTGTATGACTAAACAAATTTAAAAAATCTGTTGTAAAAGATTCCATGACCTGGTTTGATTCACGCATAAAGGGAACTTCCACCGTCATTTTGGAACACGTTCCCATACACGTGTGTGTACTTATTCCTCAATTCCTCATCTTTCTTTCAACCTCGAGTTGTAGTTTAAACGAGCCGGATTTTGCAGTAGAACTCCTTTTTTTTGTTTTTGAGGTGGAAATACACAAATGGTGTCAAAACCAGTCATTGGAACTGGCACTAAGGAAAAACTGACACATGAGGGTGAGACATGGCAGGCAAAGACCAAAGCTGTGGCCTTCAGGGTTTCTGTACACCGATCTGACTATCGTTTTAGGAAGCGTGTGTGTGTGTGTGTGTGTGTGTGTGTGCGCACGTGCATGCCAAGGCAAATGAATAAAGTCAGCTGTGTTTGAGGCGTGTTTACATGTAAAGGTGTTTCATCTGTAGAATAAGGTGGGTGGAGGGGGGTGGAATTAGTCGTAGATGTTATCGTGTTTTTGCGGTTAGTAGAGACTTGATGGAAATAGGAATAGGGGAGGTTTAGTGTAGCGTCTGACTAATAGCTTCGAATTCTTTGAAGTGATACCCCAACACAGAGATGCTCAGGCAAAAAAAAAAAAAAAAAAAAGTCATTGCACAGAGGCTCAAGTTCTCTCTTCCCTTACGGTTTTTTTTTTTTTTAACTCTCATTATCTGAACAGCAACAGAGCTGCTTTTATGCCTCTAATAATTTAGTCTTTTCTGCTTTTCCCCCCTTAAGCATGCTTGGCAGCACAGTGGATTCTGTCCACATGTGTTGTGTGTGTTGTGACTTATTAATAAAGAGGTTAGAGAAAAATTGAAGTTAGAGCAGTTCATAGGGTGTGTGTGTGTGTGTGTGTGTGTATGTGAATGTGACTCTGTCATTGTGGATATAGTTAGTCTTTGTGCAAGTGTGTGTGTGTGTATTAGCTTCTAGACAGTGTGATGCTTCCTCTGAGATGCATCTAATTACAGTGAGGTCAGGCTATGATTACATACACACAAGCGATGCTCTCTCTCTCCCTTTAACCATGTTTCAGAGACGTTCTTGTGTAACTGAGAACCTTTGGCTTTTCTGGCAGACAGAGGGCTTTGTGTTAACATTAATCCGTGAATATTTCGGTGTGCATGTGTTGCGGGTGTGTCTTATAGAAAGACAGTGGGGACAAAGATAAGACAGGGATTGTCCCACCAGCTCATGCGGTCGCCCGGCTTTCATGGACGTCCCAAACGGAAAACCCTAAACATTTTAAAGTTCCTTTCACAAGACAGCTCTCTCCTGGTAACTTTATGATCTTCCATCAAATTTAGCGATCCCTCGTAACACTGTGTCCCACTCGCCAGAGCGTTGGAGAGTTTCCCCCACGCTTTTACACCACGACCTGGAGCTTTGATTTACACCATGTCCTGGTGATCAAATCCTTCAGGAAATCAAGGAGAGGGTTGTGAGTGTGACAAATCTGGTAAAAGAACCGGACAGAGAGTAATGAATGGTAGCATGATGTGAGCAAACCGTTCCGAGGTTACGCTCAGATCCAGCGCCACTAGTAGCGATGACGAGCATGAAAGAATGAAGCTCCTACAGGCTGATAAAATGGATCCAAGGCCAGGGATGGAATGGATAACCTTGTTGTTTTTTTTTAACGAGGAGGATGAAGTTTAAGGTTCAGCCGGGTGACCTGGTCAGGATGAGGACTGAGCGGAATCTTGTGTTGAAAAATGGCGTGATGAAATTCACAAGGGATGTTTTTGCTTGATAGACATAAAGTGCTGACACAAACACACTTCGGCTCATCCTTCACTATACGAAAGTCTTTTACAATGAAACCGTGACTAAACATATTGCAGTTTGTAACAAATTCGGGACACGGTCCAGGCAAATGTCTTCTTGTGAATTTTTAAACTGTGAATGTTTTTTTATGTGTAAACATTACAAATTTAGCTAGGTCAGCATACTCTGGCAACGGTAATCCTCTCGGATACTAATAACAACCGAGGAATCATTCAAAATGAAAGAATTAAACCTAAGGCTTTAGCTGTGTTTGATGAATGTGAGTTAGCCTAACAACCACAGACAGCAACACCATCACTGAGCTAACGCCATGGACGTGAACGCCATGAACGTATAGCGATAGCATATAAAAAAAAAAGAGAAATCAACATAACTGACAGACAAGTTAACCACTTGAATTATAGTAAGAATATGAAAAAACAAACCAGCACTTATGTATATTTCCTAGGATAACTCTCATCTGGGCAAACATCTCTCTAAGTCCAGTGTCTATGTTTGCTCAGCAAAGACTACGGGGAGTCCTCAGTTTACGGCGTCATCGACCTACAGCGTTTTCATGGTTACCTCGGTCGCCATCTCCCATAAATTTATTAAAAAGTCTTCGAAAGAGGCTTTGTTTACATTCGCCGTTGATATTTAAATGAATGCGGCGCTCAGGATCGACCTCTCAACCAAACCTGACAGAGTTCATACAAACCCTGAGCACAAACGTACGGACCAGTTAGAATCGAGTCCTTCGCCACATCAGCCAATCAGCGCGACTGTTTTTCTTTTTTCTTTTCGTTACCTAGTCGGAGATCCGGGTGCTGTATCAGGCTGTTTTAACATTATACAGTGTTGTACAGTGTGTGAAAATCGAAAGACGAAAATGGTGTTACGTCAAGCCGTAGGAACAGGACTCCGCCGTAAATCGAGGACCCCCCCGTACATCCTCAGACTGTTTTTGTGCCCTCACAAAAGGCTCAAAGGTTCGCAGCAAACTCAAAGCCAACGAAAAAAGGCCTGAAAATGTTTACCTTTGTTTGCTCATTTGAACGCACCTCAAGTGTACAGCGTACAGTAAATATCATGAGATATCATAAGATGCTCTGCCCATAGGTGCTTTGCACACTTTTCTGGTCACAAGCTTCAGAATCCTGGAGACTGTGGACTGTGCAGTGGTTTTCAGTTGGAAAATAAACCCCTTAACCCCATGACACTAGGGCTGCGTAAAATGTCAGTTGCCAAATTCTCACCATAGACTTTCCTGAGATAAGAATTTAATCGTCTGCTTGGAATCAGAGTGAGATTAAATAAGCAATATAAATAGACGACGATATGTACCTGAACTTTTTCAATTGCGAACTGGGAAGAATTTTCATTATTAATGAATTTATTTATTTTTGAAAAAGGTAGACCACCGCTGTTTCTCTGGTAACTTGTTAGCAAACCTATATCTTGTGATAAATAAAATGTATAGTCAAAAGTGTTTTCAGGTATCATGATATTGTTTTGGTCATATTGCGCATCCCTACATGGCGCAGTAAGATTGTGCTATGAACCGTGAGAGTGAGGGCTATCACGTGCTTCTTTGAGACATGGAAACTTACACACCTTTTAAACTACTCTTCATATTCTGTCCCAGGGCAACTGAACGCGCTCGGAGAAGTTGGCGCTATGACCCTGTTTACACTTATGCGCATATATTAATATGCGCCTCAGGCGATCGGATCAAGCCGGCCGCGCTAAATACAGTAGAAGCCCAGACGATCACCAAGACGCATTCAGGACACATTCACTCAAACCACTTGCTGACATGGGGATGCATGACCACATATCTTTCATAGTCTAAATGCTGATGTGTCCCCAACAAGGACGTAGCATGAACACAATATGAATGCAAGCGGTCAGCTGGACATGGGTATGAACCGCAATATGTCTTGGCTGGTCACTTGTGATCTGATCACTCAAGAAGACACATTTTAAGACCGAGTGTACACACGGCCTTACTGCCCTCTGAACATGACCTATTTTGCCCCCTCGGACGTCTGACCATAGATAGATCGTCTCCTGACGATAAATCGAAAGCTTTTTTTTTTGTTGTTGTTGCGCCGCTCGGGACCACATCTGTTAAAGTTATTGCCGAATTTTGTTCTCAGCAGTTACTTGAGAGTAAATGCTAATAATAATTTCATGCGTTTGTGATGGGCTTCTGAAAAAAGGTCTGTGGTTAATCAACCTTGTTAATCAAATTGGCCTTTCCTTTGAACGTCTGCTGTTTTTGGCCACGTTTAGCGATGAGATGTGCTGGATTTTTAACGAATGCTGGCAGTCTGGCTTGCGAGCCCAGGCCATGAATGACTAGACTGCTTGTTTTCTGCAGTAAAATATAGCAAGTCAAACATCCTGTCAGAGATTTCCTTATACAGGAGAAGTGTCTTGAATCTCATACTGTTGACACTTCCATAAAAATTGCCGCGCAGTCGCCGGCGGTCTTGCAGAAACTAGGCCTGCCCAGTCGTGTTTGATTAGGAGTCTGTAAACTGTAGGAGCATTTGTTCTTGTGTGTGCTCAGACACGTAAGTGTATCAGCATGTGACAGCTGTCCTTCTCACACATGTGGCTGTTCGATCTCACTGTATGTGCGCCTTTTATACGATAGCATGTGCGAGTGCGTGTGGAGTCTTTCAAAGAGGCCAGTTTGAAGATGCGCTGCTTTGAAGCGTGGCGTCGCTTTAATTCTTGACGGATTTTATGGGCTTGCTGCCTCTGTGCCAGCTCACTGCCGCCCGGTGCGTCTGGACGCCATTCCTGCACACGCCATCTGCATAGGGTGTGTGTGTGTGCGCACGTGTGTGTGTGTGTGTGTGTTTACATAATGGTGAGGGTATGAATAGGCTGTCAGTGTTTGTATGTATATGATCGCGTCTATTAATGCGGTCGGTTGGTATGTATGCTGTGAGCGACAGAATAGTGGTCAGGGTGCTGTGTTTGAGGGAGAGAGCGAGAGGGAGAGATAGCAAGAGATGGAGGCCTTGTCCTGCTCTTGGGTTTCTTGATTTATGAGCCTGGGAAGGAAATCTTTCATTTGTTGCCTTTCATCTCTTTCATCCATCCTCTCCCCCTCCCTTTTACTGCTTCAATAGAATGCAGCCTGGTCTCTATGTCCCGCACACTGCCATAATACAGTGACAAAGGAACAGGAGAAAGCGAGAGAGTCAGAGATAGACAGAGAGAGAGAGAGAGAGAGAAGCTGACAAGAGCAAGGATGGGTGAATGAGGAAGATGAAGCACTGTTTTCAGTGCCTTATTAAATCCTAGCTTGGTAGAGGTACAGTTTGTTAAGTGTGTGTGTGTGTGTGTGTGTGTGCGTGCGCCCACATGTGTGTGTGTGTGTGTGGACATGAGTCATTAAGCAGGCTATACCCTAATCTGTGAATAATTCACTGAACCCGTTGTTATGGCGCCTGCACGGTGTTGCTGTTCTCTGGATCGTTGCTTCTCTGAGAATGAGAACAGAAGAAAAAAAAAATCGACAGAGCAGAGACGAAGAGAGCGAAAGAGAAGGGTTCCTTTTCTCTCTCTTATTGCTGACTCTTAGTTCACACAGAGGTCAGGCCCCTCTCTGTCAGAGTGCACTTAGGTGCTAACTGTAAATATACCTTAGCTTTCACCACATGTAAACACTGCAGCGTTCACACACGCAGGTCTGTGGACATACACTCAAACACATATGACTCTCTCTGTTTACCTGCGCTCCCGAATCCGTCCAGGAGGAATGTGGACCCCATTAAAGACGTGAAAATGGGAAACCGTCGACTCGTTCAGCCAATGCTCACACTTCCCCTGCGTTCTCGCCGAGTCAGTGTCACATTCTTCACCTCTGTGTGAACCTCTGTGTCAGTCAAGTGAGTCAGTCAAGTGAGTCAGAACACTCCAACTGTATCCAAACTTGACGTAGTTAAAAGGATTTTGGTTTTTAATGTAGTTTGGAGAGAATGCATGTATACTTGTGAGACATGGCTAAAATGGAACGGAAAATAAGAGGTGCCAATAAATATGGTTTGGCTGTGGTAGTCACAATTTTAGCGATATGAGAAAAAAAAAAAAATCCATGCTTTTCTTGGATGTTTCTGGAAGGTCGTGCAGCAGTCAGTCCAAACATGAGTAAAATTCATTCTGTAATCTAGGGTGAACTTTGAACTTGGAATTCACGGGTCTCAACCTTCTAAGCCAATAGAAACCAGGTTTGTCTGCGCGTGGTCTCTTTGGGTGATATGTAAATACGGTCGATCCTCTCATCTACGGACACTGCATTAACGGATATCGGATGCAACGGACAAAATCCGCTGGTCTGAATACATAATCCATTAGCTAGAATGTCCGGTACGAAAGTTTCAAAATGCCGGGTGTTGCAAACTGAGTCCAGTGGTTCAGCAATTGTCCGCTGGCGCGTGTGCTATTAGTTGCTTACAGGCGTCAGTCGAGCTGTGGTCGTTGTGAAGCTATACGCTTTTTTTCAGAGATTATTTGGTGATTTTCTCCATGTACTTCCCTATTTATGTTGGTCGTTATGCTGCTTGTCATGTCTACAGTACTTGGGTAGCACTTTTATGGACCGTAGTGGTGTTTTTCCTTGGATTTCCATTATTTTAAGCCCCCACACTAAAACACTTCAGATCATCATACTATTCAAGTCAACAGACCACCTCTCCCTCCAATTAGTCCGTTAATGCGAGGATCAACTGTACATAAAAAGATTTCATCTTGTACAGTCTCAGAAGCACTTTGCTTGCAAACTTTTTATCCATATTAACTAGTGGTTGCACCACATTTTTACTTCATTGTCATAATGCTGGTTGGTAGTTTGAGTGAGTGGATCTATTAGATCAATTATAATTGCTTTGGTACAGTTACTTTCTTTTTTAAATGGAAAATACTTGTGCATTTTTGGTTGCCTGACATCCATCCATCCATCCATCCATCCATCCATTATCTATACCTATTATTCATGTGGGTCACAGGGGAAGCTGGATCCAATCCTAGTTGACTTTGGGTGAGAGGCAGGGTACACTCTGGACAAGTCAGCAATCGATTGCAAAAGGTACCACTGACAAACATCCACTCACACTCACATTCACACCTGTGGGCAAATTAGACCTCACCGTGCTCCCGGTTGCCAAACATAGGGCCAACCATATCTAAGGAGATCTTGCATTGTGTCAGAGATCCATCCATCATCTGTACTGCTTATCCGTCAGTGTGGCACGGAAGCTGGAGCCAACCTCAGGCGAGCCATTCACTCTCACATTCACTCCTATGGGCAGTTTAGAGTAGCCAGTTAACCTACTCTGAATGTTTTTTGGAGGAAACCGGAGAACCGGCACGGGGAGAACATGCAGACTCTGCAGAGAAAGTCCATGAGAAAGACTGGTAGGTTTGAACCTTCTGACTGTGAGGCGACTGTACTAACCATCACGTTGCCTTCCCTGTGTCAGAGATAACAGAAAATTACAGTCCCTCGTAACAGTCGTACTTTAACGTGTGTTTATTGGCCATTTGACATCTGCATAGCTGTTGCCATTTGATATTAGTGTTTTTTGCTGGTTAGATTCTGAAGTGTGACTCTGATTAACACAGTCAGCTTTTTTCCAGACGAGCTCTTGATTTGGAGCCGGAAGCTTTACTCTGGCATGGGCTGGTATGACTGACATGAGGAGGTGTTGATGGATTGAAGTCGTTCTTGGAAGACATTTTTTCCCCCTCAGTATTTCAGAGGTGCCTGGTTGAGTGCTGTTGTAGTATATTTTTTTTTTATATATATATCAAAACTTCACTGGAGACTCATCTGAGCTGACTACAGCCCTCCTTTGCTTATTTAGATTTTATCACTAACTTAATTTGATTTCATTTAATCACACACACACACACACACACACAATTCTCTGTATTGTAACTGTGGGACAGACTGCTTCTCAAGTTTATGGTACTTTTTTAGGATTCATATTCACAGTGTATGCAATTATGTAATTACAACAACAGCAACAATGATGATGGTGATGATAATAATAATAATAATAATAATAATAATAATAATAATAATAATAATCCATAGTCCTTTCTGTACCACTGGCGACACACCCATAGGTGCATCAAGCGGACCCCATGGGGCTCAGTTGGTTCATTTCCTGGCTGGATGCATTTTACAGGGTGAGTTCGCTAGTCCCACGCCTAACCCTCCCCTACTGCGGGGCTCGGGATCACGCAGCACAGAGACAGACAACCATTTACACTCACATTCACACCTACGGGCAATTTAGAGTAACCAATTAGCCTAATCCCCTCTGTGCGTGTCTTTGGATTGTGGGAGGAAACCGGAGTGCCCGGAGGAAACCCACGTGGACACAGGGAGAACATGCAAACTACACACAGAAGGGCACCTGTATTGGCCCCAGGGATCGAACCCAGGACCTTCTTGCTATGAGGTGACAGTGCTTACTACTTAGCCACCGTGCTGCCCATAATAATAATAATAATAATAATAATAATAATAATAACAATAATAAGAATAATGGTAATAATAATGATGATAATAATAATAATTCTCTCTCTCCCTCCCTCACACACATGCGTCCACACACCCCCCACACACACACCCCATATGCACACACACACACACACACACACACACACACACACACACTCTCTGGCACTCTATCTCACACTCTCTGTCTTCCCCCTGTAATCCATAAAGAATCCCCAAATCCACACTTGCACTCACCCCTACCTCCCACACATTACCCACCACAGCTGTGCTGACATGGTTTATAGCAACTCAAGCTCCATATATACAGTTAAAGGGAAAAAAGACGGTAATCTACGAGTTTCGCCAGACCACGCCATCACAAGTCGGTGGTTAATGGCTGTGGAGGGATAAAGAGTTTCCATTTTAGATAAAACGGTGCCAGTGACGTGAGAACTCATCTGGAAAAGCTTTATTGGAGTTAGTGTTGGTCTCTGTGTGTGTGTGTGTGTGTGTGTGTGTGTGTGTGTGTGTGTGTGTGTGTGTGTGTGTGTGATGGTTTATGCCCAGGGTGAGCGAATTAAAGAAACGGTTTCCGGTGCAAGCTAGCGCCTCCAAGTGTAACAGGGTTAAAAATGGGAGTTGGGCGAAGTGGATGTGTGCTAGTCACATTGAGGCGCTTTCACATTATGACTATACCAAGGAGTTATGTAGCCACCACTCCGGCCAACCGTTTTATCCCAGAACTGCTATACTGCCATGACCCTCCCTTTTCTATGCCTGTAATCAGATACCATTGGCTTTTGTGAGCATGTGAGTTTGTGTGTATGTGTGTGCGCAGTTCTCAGTGCCCCACAGCATTTGCTGCCCTGATTGCAGTCTTAACTGTTGGCCTAGTACGTAGATCCCAGCTGTAGTGCATCTGTGTACATGTTGACATCTCCTTGACTCTCTCTCTCTCTCTCTCTCTCTCTCTCTTTTCCCTCAATTTCACTGTCTCTTTCTTTCCCCATCCTCTTACTCTATTCCTCTACTAGATATAAAGCAGAGGCCCTGGAATGAGTGTTTTACAAACACAGATAAATGTGCTGAAAAGGAGCATAAAGTATAATACCAAACACAGCAGTCCAGGATGGCGAGAGAGACCTATAGATTTGAAGTGAGAGAGAGACTGACAATTCTGAGGCAATTTTTCCTCTCTGGCTTTGACCTTGGGACTGCTCTGTTTTTCTTTTGGCTTTTAAATGAACCAAACTGAGAGGAGAAAAGCCCTCATATCTGATGAGCCAAGCCACTTCATGTCTCACCTCATCTGCTCTTTTGCCCGTAAATCCGATCTTCCATGCCAGGGGCCAGGTCATCGGAAATGCTCCCAATTTTACTCATCCAATCCCCCAGATGTTGAGCAGACCGTGTCCCAGCATTCCTCGGATGACCAGCATTGGCGGATGGAAAACATAACTCATGTTTAAGGTTTTGGATTTGTGGGACATGAAAATGGCAAGCTTGGGACTTACGGAGATGAGGAGGAGGAGGGCAAGGAACCGGAGTAGATAGTGTTTTCAGTTTGCTCACCAATGATCAAGGTCATGTTCAAGTTTCATGCATCCTGTATTATCTTGTGAAATGTACACGTGCTCTTACTTTGTATCCTTGATTTTGACTTTGTCGTCTCAGGATTTCCTTACCACTGGCTTGTCTGCTTTCCTCAGGGAGTTCGTTTGCCCTGGAGTAGAAAAGCACTTCTTATAGATATTGAACTGATTCATACATTTGGCAAACTCTCATCATATCCTACAGTATGTGTGCATTCATCTCTGTTTGCGTGTTTGCAAAGGACACAGTGGGTTCTTGTAGAGGACACGAAGGACACATTAAAGCAGGACATTCCAGCTTTGTGCCAGTTGCATGCTGGGATGCTGATTTATGTGGCGTTGGACAGAGGGAGAGGTGGGACCATGACTGGCTGTGATAACCCGCCCTTCGTTGGCCTCTCCAGCCAAACTGATGAATAGGAAGAGAGCAAAAAAGTTGTGGTAGAGAAGAAGAGAGGGGCTCAGCTTTGTATGCCAGGAGGGAGGTTTGGGGGAGGACAAGAATATGGGAATGACTGAGAGATAGAAGGGAGATATGTGTTGAAGAGTGGGGACCGGGCAGGGAAATTGAGAAGAAGAATGAGTGATTGAGACAGTGAGGCAAAGTGGCAGGATGGGTGGAGGGGGAAGGCAGACAGACTTTGTAGAGTAAATCAACCCTGAAGACTCCAAAGACACATGATAGTAGCACACAGTGGATTTATGCACTGTTGCTCTGTGGATCATCCATTTTTCATAGAAAAGCTTTTCTGGAGATACTTAGGCTTGCTACTAAGTCTTGTGGCTGTAAAGTTATGTAAATGCTTCAGTCCTGGCAGTTTGTTTGCGTAGTGTAGCCTGTCGAGCCACATAGGCTGAGCTCAGTCATCTGGTTACCTGCACATTCACCATTATTAGCCTGGAAAAGACCACCCAGCTCTTGATTGCAGGGGGTTTACTTTGATGTGGAATGGCCGCATGTGGGGAGCATGGATACCAACCTCTCTTAAAACACACTCGTACACTTTTACAGGCTTCCGTGTGGCGTTGGCGTGCGTAGTCAAAGACTTGTGTAACATATATCCACCCATGCACACCCAGTCTCTTAGAGCGTTCCTCACCCACGCAAGGCACTTGTGGCCAGCCCAAAACTAGTAGAATCTACAGATCATACCACTCTCTAATTCTTGCCTTAGGTTCAGAACCTGTAAAAAAAAAAAATGCTATATGAATACAAGTCCCATGGGCTCTCCATTGTGCCTTTAGGTTTTAAGATCAAATAACCATTTGACCAAGACTTCTCTTGTATTTAGCTTTGACATGTAGCTTGTCTAATACTGCTGTTCAACTCTGTCTTCACTGGGAAACCACGTGGATTGGGCAACAGTAATTCTGAAAGAAACCAGAGCTGTAAAATTCCCCGACTCCCCGCCAGTGGAACGAGCAAGCCATGTGAAATTGTGTTGGGGAGATATCAGAGCTGTGGGAGCCGCTTTGTACGGTACACTATGACTCAAGCCCAGCTCAGCTCAAACAGATGGCGGCTCTTAAAGATGGAGTCGAGCAAGAGCTTGGTGTTCTGGGAACAGCGGAGAACAGCCCACTCCACCTACACTGGAGCTGAACTGCGTGCTGTTTGATGAGTACCAGTTGGATTAGGCTTGCGAAGGAGCAGTTTGCAAATCCAGCACAATGTCCATCAGCACCACAGGACATCAGGGGGACTGTTTCATCTGTTTAGTCAAGGGCCGACACCATGGGTTTTATCACAGTGTCACAGGCTTCACGGTCTCATTTGCCAGCATGAAAAGTGAGGTCTACCCGCTAGGAATGGTCTTATTCGGTGTTGTCTTTACATTATTATATTCTAATAGACTTGCTACATTCTGCCTTATTTCACCTCTTCTTGTGGATTGTCTTGCTGGTGGTGATTAAAGTAAGAAGTTACCTAATGCTAGATGGTTTCTGGAAAACTTACAGATACAGATATTAGATTCGGGTCTAAACCCCAGTCCATATCCTGATTTTCAAAATTGCTTTTAGAAGTGAGGTCTTGTATCTTCTTAGCGTGATGTTGGGGATCTCCAAGTCTGGGACTGGACTCCTTAGCCTAGCCCACTCTGTCCTCCCTAGTGGGCTTTATGATGGTGGGAAAAGGAGTGTGTCATTATCAAATGGGACCAAAACAATGTTTATGGGCCTGAGATGCTCATATTGACTCTGCTGTATGATCCCCGTGGGTGGCTAGATCAGATTTTTCCCCTACTGTATAAGTGGGAACAGCATGAGAAAGCAAGAAGATTGTCTTGTAGGGAGACAGGGTTCGGACCTGGGTGGAACTGATTAACCATATCTGTGCCGGAAATTAGCTAAAGTTCCAGCTAGCTAGTGGCAGTGGTGCGACCTACAAAAGCAGTAAGTAGGAAAGATAGGCATGAGATGACTGATGATAGTACTGTATTAGGAATAAGGGCTACTTTGCTGTAATATCAACACAGGGCACATGCATGTGCAGTCTAAATAATTTACTTCAATATTATAACAAGAGTAATTACATCTAATAACTCGCTGGATTTATTTACAGTCCGGACTACGATTTTTCAAGCAATTTTTACCTTGTTTTTAATGGGGAATTTAAAAAAAATAATTGACTGTATGTTAGTGCTAACTATGGCAAACTTGTAACCAGCTTCAAGTATGTATAACTGCAGTGACATAACAGGGCACATATTAAGCGTGTCTTCCTAGATGTGTATGATTGTGTGTAAAATGCCATCATCGTATGGGCCCTAACAGCCGCTGACTGACAGCATCATCACCTGTGGCTTTAAGGCCAGGAGGTGGGTGGGGCAAAGCAAATGTAATATGTGTCTTGTACATGAAAAATAATGAAAGCCAGTTACGAGTCAACTGTGTAGCTTCTGTTTTTTTCCCCCTTTACTAATTAACTGTCTGTTAAGTCAGGAAAGCTTGCAAAACTGTAAATATATGTAACGAGATATTAGCTCTGACTAATTGCTTCTGAACAGCCGTGGAGATAATTATTGAATTCCTGTGTAGTGAAGTAGCCCTGATAAACAACACGTTGCGTCATTTTCTTAATTTAAATTTCTGTTCATGTTTCGAAAGCGAAGACATTCACGGCTTTATCTGTACACAGACAAGGGACACTACGTTGCCTCAAAGAAAGATGCTCAGAATTGAGGTTTGCATAGGATATAAAATAGGTGAAAACGAAATGAAATTCAACACATTTTCTTAAAGCTGCAGGCATGTTTTACAGCAGACCCTCAAATCATCTGATTCGATAGTCGAAACTATAGTTGGAATGTATCGGCGACTCCCCCATGCTATCAGCAGTCACCCGTGACCTAGGAAAACTGACTGGCCAAAAATAACACCAGATTATTCTTAACTATATTTGGCAAAATACAATGTACCTGCATGGGCAAGTTTAAGTCGGTGCTTTTACGCTGAGCACTATATCTAAACAGAATAATATTAACTTAGCCTGTTGCTTTAGTTGGATGTATTATTTTTGAACAAATATAGGCATACATCCTAGCGGGTCGACCGACGTGCTTTTCTCAGGGCTGATACCGATATACATTTGCACTAAAAATGTAAATCTTGGTGTCAAATTTTAGAATAAAACCAACTCCTAGACAAAAAATATCATTGAAATGTCTTTAAGCATATGTTTTATTAAAAGAGAACTTTTGGAAATTATTTTAAATAAAAAAAGTACAATGAGTTTCTAGAAGCATTTCTTCTAAAGTTAACTGAAAATTGTAAGAAAATACCAAACACACAAAGTTTTTTAAAGTCACTCACTCACTCATCTTCTTCCGCTTAATCCTGTTCAGGGTCGCGGGGGGAAGCTTGAGCCAATCCCAGCTCACTTTGGGTGAGAAGCGGGGTACACCCTGGGCAGGTCACAATCCACCACAGGGCCAACACACAGAGACAGACAAACATTCACACTCACATTCGCACCTATGAGCAATTTAGAGTAGCCAATTAGCCTAATCCCCTATGTGCAAGTCTTTGGACTGTGGTAGGAAACCGGAGTATCCAGAGGAAACCCACGCAGACACGCGGAGAACATGCAAACTCCACACAGAAAGACCAGGTCACCTCCGGGGATCGAACCCAGGACCTGCTGTCTGTGAGGCGACAGTGCTACCACACCACCTTGCTGCCCATTGTATAATGTCAATAATGTAAAAATAAATAATCCTTTGAATTATTTGAACACTAGTAATATATTAACAACATGTGATAGCAGGGAACTTGTCACTCAATGTTAGGCTACTTCATTACTTATGCTTACTATGGCTGAATATGTACCATAGTGATAGAAGTGATATAACCTTGACAACTCTTCACCATCTATGCAGTCCATCTATGATTAACACAGGCAGATTCATTATATCTTAGGTCTCTAACAACAATATCCTGCACCTCTATGCAAGAGTCAGTGACAACTTCTTGTCACACATCAGTAATGTTACTCTGGCCCTGGTAAGTGATGTCCAAGAAATAACGATATAACCTAGAAATTTGTGGCTAGTCAAGCTGGCTAATTTATGGATCAACAAATTCATCAACTCGTTGATATTCGCTATTGCATTTAAGTTAGCTCTGCAAGGCTCAACATTAACACCATATGCTATTATGAGTATTGGCTAGCTATAACATGTAAAAACCCCAACTCATACAGGCAAGTAGAGTTATATTTGTAATATGGTAGCTAAAATAAGTTCCAGTTGCACTGGCACCAACGCCACTCAATGTCAGTCATCGTCAAATTCAGCATAGAAGATTGTGGGGTTTATTGCAACTTAACAGATATCTGCTTTCTTACCTTCAAAACACAGCACTGCTTGCTCACCAGAGCTTCTCCAGATGTGTCTGCAGATGTGTTTCCCTATGTCTGTCTGTTAGGGTTGCACCGATACCACTTTTTTCCAAACTGATACAAGTACGAGTATTTTTATTTGTGTAATCGCCGATACCGATACTTCTTAAATTGGATTTCCATGAAAGTGTAATCAATTTGGAGGCAGGTTTAATTTTCTTTTT
>JAQMCW010000008.1:11658840-11671780 GCA_030068335.1 Chrysichthys cranchii | reverse complement strand
TGTAGCAAGCATCAAATTTGAAATGAACTCATTTTGTGCATAAAATTGTAAAATTTCTCAGTTTAAACATTTGTTATCTATGTTCTGTTGTGAATGAAATATTAGCTCATGTGATTGGAATGTCTTTTAGTTTTCATTTTATTCAAATTTAAAGAACGTCCCAACTCTTCTGGAATTCAGTTTGTGTTTTTTTTAGGAGTGGCTTAACCAGTGGAGTTTATTAAGTGCACATGAGTTCGTGTGTATATACTGCGATACGTATGTTAGCAAGTGCAGGACCCATAAGATATTCCGCAATAATTGTATCCAGCACACTCACCCATGTGAGCTAGGTGCAGATAAAGCAGACGGATGAATCAGATGTGTTGTCTTATCTCCCCATCAGCCAATCGCTTATCTGCACTCAGTAAAATCCTTTCATGTGCGCACCAAAAGGTGAAAAAAAGAGGCAGAACAGGAAAGAAAAAGCCAAATTTAATAAAGTGAGTGTGGGATGGAAGAACAACACGAGGTGTTTTTAGAGAAAACAGAGCCGGCGGAGCCAGGTCCAAGCCAAACGGCAGTAGTCTGGAGTGTTATGGTCTTCCTGTGATGTGAGGTATGAAGTAGTGGTGGGAGCGCAAGAGCATGCTGTGATGACTTTCACTCACCATCTCTGAACATGTTTCCAGAAACTGGCCACTGTAGCAGTGTTCCAGTCCAATCCTGACTCACTATGGCATGTGTGCGTGGGGGTGGGTGTACAACAGGACTAGAATTACACCTCTGCTGTCCAGACTTTCTCCTGTCATTCTTTCCACCATGAACCGTCATCGCCTGACAACGGACCATGACACAGCACTCGCTGCCTTTTGTTTCTGCTCTATCTAATGTTATTGCTGGTTCTCATTCTATGTCTTTATTTTTTATTTCCCGTCTGTGTCCCTCACACCACAGCTCAGACCCCCTTCAGGCAGTGTGTCCATGTGAAAGCTTCCATTGTCCTCGAGACGCCATATTTCCTGCCTCTATCCTCCTCTACAAATGTCTTTCCCCATCCGATTCTGATATTTACCGTCTCCATAAAATGTGTCTTCTGCAACTCTCTGCCTCCAGACAGCAGTCCGTTTGCCCACGTCTGCCCTCTGACTGCTGGCACCGGGAGCAATGCTTGATCCTCTGTCGATGAGAAAGCTGTTTCTAGAGACAGGCCCCTATAAATGATTAATCGTTGAAAAGCTCTGCTCAGTGTCCCTGGGGAATGAGGCTGGCGCAGTAGGTAGAATCCTGCTGCATGTGTTCCCTCTGCTCTGCTCTTCAGTGGTACAGATGTGTCCCTCCTTCTTTGCTTGCATTTCACACACAGGCGCTCACTCTTGCACGTTCACATCCGTGTGTTCACACACAGCCTGTATGAGCCTGTCTGGCTTGGCCGGCTCCATGGATATTGGCATGATTAATTTTTGAAGCCCAAACTGTCTAGCTGGCTGTAGCCATTTCACAGGCACCTTAACTGCCTCCAATAAAACTTTAATTTGATCCACTTGTTTTTAAAGAGGTCCATGAAGAGGGGTTTTTTTTTTTTTGGTTTGTTGATGTTGAGGAGGGTTATCTCCATTAGGTCAAATTGTGTAATGTAAACAGCTCATTTGAGGGAGGAGGGGAAAAGCCTCTTTTGACCTTCTGCTCCTATTTTACTTACATTCGACTGCATTCGAATGATCCTCACCCCACCCTCTTTGATTTGAGTTTGAGTGGCTAACCACCAAGCCACTGCACAAACACTGGCTGCCAACCCTGGAGCGAGCTGCCACAATTCTCCCTTTCTCCTTCGTTTCCACATACTCTTTTACACTCTCGCGCTCTTCACTTAGTCCTACCTACAGTTCCTAACACACCCTTCTTCCCACACATCTCTTCACCACCCCCGGATCGACCACATCCACCAAACTCACTCCGCAAGCATGCACCGAGGCGAGTGCTGGAGGCGTGCACTGCCCTCCTTTGGTCTCTTCCTACTCAAGTCCTGGAAAAAACTAAACTCTGCTTGCTCTGGTTCTGATCAGACCAAACCCACCAGCCCCCACTGTACACACACCCACACAGAACCTCGAGGGGGTCCACCTACTCTAAGCTGTCCTCCCACAGCGTCCCGAAAACAGAGCGTCCGTTCCCAGTTGCCTCCAGACCAGCAGGAATGTTTGGCTACCAATCCATCTAATGTTTTCAAGATGATTTTGACCGTTATAAGGAAATCCCCCCGTTTGAGTAGCCATTTGAAATTCCTTTTGCTTTTTTACAGCACGGAAGTGTGCTCTGAGTCACTGGGTGAAAAGCGTAAGCTGGCTCCTCAGTCTTTTCTACAGAGGCTTAACTGGCGTCCCAGCGAGTATCACAGAGCCTGAGCTGCTCGTCTTCAGGCCAGGCTTTCGCTCTCTGAGACCCAGGAGTGTGAGGTGCTGTGATTTACTGCTCCATTTTCAAAACATTCATTTAGCACCTGTTTTGTGGAGAAGAGCCAAGGAGTTCTGTGACCCTTACGACGTAACAAGGATGTTTTTACTGGGTGAGTCTGTCAGTCTTGCTGTCATTTTTGCTCTTCGTTTTCACCACCTCCTGAGTAGAATTCTCCCCTCGCTTCATTTCAGCGGGAGCCTGTGTGGCTGGATTTGTGTGCCAAGATTGTGGAACCAAGACAATTGTTTCTCTTGGATCGTGCCAGCACGATGAGAGCTTCCCAAAGCCTCTACCACATGTTAGTGACTGAGAGCTGACAGGGCCATATGTACACATTTTCCTCTGTACTCACTATTTGAAAATCTTAAATTGCATGTCTTCCATGTCTGGGAGTGTGTGTGTGCGTGTGCGAGGGAAAATGTGTCTGTGTGCTTGGAGTAGAGTGGAATTAGCTGTTGGGTCCAACTGTCACATCTGTCGTTTATCTGCGTAGCTGTTTGTGTGGCATTCTCATTGGCGCCTTCTGTTGCTCAACAGTGCCAAGGTAGGTTTCCACTGGAGCAATAAAGCCTGATATTTAGTCCCTTGCATTAGAATAGGTACCTTTCTGAGAAGAATGAACTAGTGTAGAGCCAACTACAGTGAACATTGCTAATTGGTCAAACACAAGCTTCACGGAACGACAAACCCATTTACCCACCTGCATTTAGCAAACAAGCAATTACTGGAGCTTGTATAATGTTAGAAGAGGCGTGGCATGACCAACAGAGCAGAATAGACTCGTCACCCATTTATTTTTACCCAAATAGTAAGTCAGAAAAGTTGTATGAGTGTATTTTGGCCACGCTTTTAGGTTGGGTAACTGCTGCTCACCACTGGAAGTTGTTTAGATAGCTATATCAATATTAACATCATATTTATGGAACAAAGCAAAGCACAGTTTAATAGTAGCGATTTCAACCTCCTCTGTTTTCTTGAACTGTCTGTTGTAAGAATTCCCCGAATTTGACTCCCGTCTAGCATGAATTCCCTTACATTTTGTCGGATTTGCACTAAAGGAAACACTTTGTAACAATTCCAGCGATAAACTTTTTTGCACTTTCTCTGTCTCTGCAATTCAGTTTGGGTTTCTGTTAGCGATTTTCAACCAAACAGTGCAGTATGGCAAATATGTCTTTTAGTACTTGCACTGAATGTCTGTCTATTACTGTCTGTTGCATGGCGCTTTTGCCGAACATAAGCATCAATTTTCTTTGGTCTGCAGTAATGGTAGACAGCAGGCCAGTCAATGTCTGCCGATACATTAATCTTAGTACAGCATTAAAATCCATCCATCCATCCATTTTCTATGCTACTCATCCATTGTAGTTCACAGGGAAAGCTGGAGCCAATGCCAGCTGACTTTGAGCGAGAGACTTTGTGGCCACACCCTGGCCACGTCGCAAATCTATCACAAGGCTCATTAAATAAAATGAAAAAAAAAAAAAAGGTAATAGCTGTGCCTTTCTTGTCATAAATGGTGTTTATCCCTCACAGCATATGGTCTGTTATGCTAACATATTACAATATTGAGAAGACACACTTGAATAGGATACTGTTTTTGAAATTTGGCTTTACTCAAAGATGCTAGGTCATGTGTTAAATGTCAAACAAAAAACTAAATATTAGTAGCATAAAAGCATTGCAGAGAGTAAATTAAAAAAATTTCTTTTGAAAAAACTTTATGCTAACATAGCTGTGCCATACGTGCACAGTAGAATGGTGACAATCAGGGCGATTGTGTGACTTGGTCTGTTTAATCAAATGCAATTTCTGTACCCTGCTTCATGTCCCTCTTTGGTATACTCAACACCCTAACAAGAAGCGTAAGCAAATTCAACATGAGCTTTTAATATCACTATGGGTCACTTAGCCATGGAAATAAAAACAAATTGTGTGAGCATGGACTTCTTAGAGTACTATGCTATCCAGTGGGAAAGTGATATTTGAATCAATGTGCAGTTGTATCCTTTTTTCTTTTCCACTGTGTAGCATGAAGTTTGAGTGATTCGCTATTCGTTGTGAACAGACCTACGATTCTTTCCACCCAATGTATTGTTTGTTCCTGCCCCTTTAAGTTAACTGTTATGCTTACCAGATCCTCTTTACCCAAATCAAAATGAAACCGCATTTGCAAAGATCACAAATCTGGTCTCAGATCAGAATGAAATGGTGCTGGTACCAATATAGTGTACTAAACAAATCATAATCTACTTTGTTTTCATGTGTCCGTGGTTGTATTAATCATTTTCACCCTTCCCGTCCTCACGTCAACTGCACAGTCACTTTTCAGCACGAAAACACATGTGAGCCCAGCTGTGTGCAAGGACATTTGAAACGCATATTAACTGTAGTTCCGAAAATTTGCGTATAGATATAGATGTATATAGAAGGCGAACCCTAAACACTTCAGTCTATAAAAAGGATCTCTTTGGCAGGCTGTGAGCAGGGCGCACGTGAGTCGCATTTCCGAAGTGTCCACAGAAAGTTTTTCTGGCACCAATAAGGGCCGTATGCCAAAGCTGAAAATAAATGCAGTCTGAGGGATAGAACGCACAGCGGAGAGAAAAACAGGCAGTTATGAGCGCTAGCTTAGCCGCGGCGAGCTCGCTGAAGCCCATGTCATCCGTTTAATAAGCTGCTAAGCAAACAGTGGCGCAGGCCCCGTTCGCGTTCTCGCACCCTAGACCTCTGCTTCATTCGGCTGCCTGCTTTCTTTGGCAGCAGCCCTTAACCTGTTACTTTTGCTCCACTTTGGTCTGTGTGGGTGTGATCAAATAATTAAAGTTGGAAAACTAACACAGGCAGGAAGAGAGAGAGTAATGTTGAGGGAGGACATGATGATGTGGCTGCTTGCTCCACCTGTTCGCTGCAGAACACGCTCTAGGTCAAGTATGCGCGTGCGCGCGTGTGTGTGTGTGTGTGAGAGAGAGAGAGAGAGAGAGAATGCAAAAGAGAGCCAAGGAGGACAAATGGAGAGGATATGGTGTGAGAGGGGTGGAGAGTGGAGGTGAAACAGGAAAGAACTCATGCTGGACTGATTATCACACTGTTCAGTAATTGTGTTGGTGTGTGCTGATATCTGTGGCGTGAATGTCCTTAGAAAGAGGTCTAATGAAAGTGGATGTAGGTATGGGGAGTTTCTTTCAGACCATGTTTTGCAGTGATCCAAATCTCTAGTCACATGTATATAGCAGGAGATACCTTCAGAGTCATTCAAGCACAATAACTGCCCTCTGCAATTATATTGACATTACAACAGAGCCACGCTTTTGTGGTTGAAATTTAATTCCTTTTAAGAAACAAAGACATTCAAATGATACAGTATATAGAGAATGTTTAAACTTCAGGCACAACACTGAATGTCCTCTGGCCGGTTCCCCAAGCAGCTAGTGAAGGAAACGCTTGTGTTGTGTATTGAAAGGCAAAAAAAGACACATTACAGCACTTTCAATGAAACATTTGATTTTAGTGGAACAACCAAGAGAGATATCAGATGAAAGAATGGCAGCTTTTGTTTTTCAGAAATATATATAGTACACAGCTCTTAATTCTTCATCAAAGTTAATTTAGCTGCATGAGAAGATAAATCACAAGGTGTTTAAGGTTGCACATCATCTGTCTGGCAAGTCTTTAGCAGCAGTCTTGGCGAAAGACGTCACTGTGCTTTGTTCAGTCTATTTCAAGAAGCTGTTGTCGAGGTGTTTCAGTGCAATTTCGAAACTAAGTGCAAACTGCGGCTGTAAAGGGGACCGTGCGGAGAACCGAGTGAAACCTATAGGACAGGGGTCTCCAACGCGTCGCTCGCCAGCTACCGGTCGCTCGCCTCCCCCTTCTGAGTAGCTCACGAAAGGCTGAGCAAATACTTAATTTTAAACAGAGATTTTCATAAAACACAAATGTCATTGGTCATTTGGTGAGCTAATCCTAATTCACAGTTATCCGGCCCCCTGCTGACATAAAATGATTATTTGCCAATCAGGTATACCATTATGCTGTTGTCTGATTTGATTGGTTATTGATACCGTCTTTATTTATTGGTTATTGACCGGGGGGAGGGTTTGGGTGGCTTGCGGCAAATTTTATTTTCTAAAAGTAGCTCTCAGTGGGAAAAAGGTTGGAGACCCCTGCTGTAGGATCACAATTCCTGAGGAATGCATGGTTGAACATGTCTAGTCAGCATAATTAGCTTACTTGCTGCAAATAGTTGTGATGTAGTGAAACAGCAAGTAATGAAGGGTTCTGTACATTGGTGCACATTCCCGTTCCATGTAGTTAGCACCTCCTGCAAAACTGTCCTCTGACATCAAATGAGCAGCTGTTCAAAAGATGCAGCGGCTGATTCACAACACATTCACGTGCTTTGGCTCTCGTCTTCCCTGTTCGCCAAATGTCACACGATACAAGAGAACCAACTAGTGGGTGGGGCTTGAGAATTAAAATGTGCAAACCTCTTTAAGATGTGCTAGAAAAAAAATAATTACTTGCCATATTTTAAATCGCAGCAATTTGATTAATAACCCCGTCCACTACCAAATGCCTGAATGCATTATGTTTAGAACAATCCCATTCCCCCATCTCAGCAGCTGTAATTTATATGTTTATAGTTTATGTAAACACAGCACCTATATGTTCATAAATATTCATGCACCATACTAGGGTTTTGTCGTTGAGGAATGAATCTCAGGTGTCTTTGTCAAAAGAGCATGTCAGGGTAATGGAAAAACAGTTTAAGCCTTGCTTAATTGGTATGTTTTTTTGGGTTTTTTTTCTTGGTTGCACCCATAACACATAATAGACAATCAGTGGGCAGTTTACAGAGGTGCTGTACTGAATGGTCAATTACTCATCATTGTCTACTTAAACACATACTGGAGTGGGTGCGGAACAGATTGCAGCACCGCTACATTTATTACAGGGCTGAGGCAAGCAGAAACCCTTTGAGAGCGGAGTGAGCGCTTTCCGGGCCTCTGGGTAATGTAGTCTATACATCTTAGTGTCATTCTGTGTAATTAAGACAAAGCGTTTACCTGCCTGAAATTAAGGCCACATGATTATGTTTGTCTGCCTGGAAGTGTGTGGCTCCGAGCGTAAGGTTAAAACACGACAAGACTGTACCTATCGCATGTCAGTCAGCTGCGCTGTTCTTGAAGAATACTTTTGTCCGTTAAATGTGCAAGGATGGGAAAGTGCAAAAGCAAGCGGCGGGGCGAAAGAGGAGTTGGATGGAAAATTCCAGAAGGACGACGAATGGTATGGCAGAGAAAAAGATAAGAAATAGAGAAATGGAGCAGGGTTCAGGGAGAGATTGAGGGCGTGAGAATGAGAGATTGAAAAAAATAAAACGAGATAATGGACGGAGAGCAAGAGAGGGAGAGAAATGGGAGATTAGAAAAGGAACACAAGGGAGTATATGAGAGGGAAGGAGACTGAGAGTGTGCATTCAGCTGTGAGATAAGATGTCTGTCCAGTCGGGTGTGAGGAAACCAGGTTTGGCCCATATGTCCCTGGGCTGCTATAGCTACGAAATCAAACGTATTTTTTATAATTTATGATAATGTCGAATACATTTAAAAGGTTGCACATAAGAATACCTGAATGAACAACAGAACAAATGTCTAAATGTTTCAGTATTGTATATATGACTCTGTGATGGAGTCGTTCCTTCATTCGTTCTCTACAGTGCACCCAGAGCCAATGCCAAGAACACTGGGCATGATGCAGGGATACATGCATGGGACCATATGCACACACATTCACATACTCATTCCCACCCAGGACTAACGAAATGTAACCAAATGACCTACTTTCATATTTTGGGGAGGTGAGAGGAAACTGGAGAACACAGAGGAGAGCCCTAGGTAGAACATCAGGCAATCATCAGGGACTATGATGTCATGAGGCAGCCATGGCATATATGTGGCCCAGTCACGCCATAACTAAGTTGGTAGTGCTCTTTTGACTTTGCCCCGTCCTATCGGAATATTGGTGTAACAGCAGTTAATTGAAGCATTTCTTATTCATGTATTCGTTCATCTCCAGTAAGTGGTCATGGTGATGGTGAATACAGAACCTTTCCCCTGGTAACTCAGCATGTAAGGAAGACACACTCATCAGGATGCTAGCCCATTGCAGGGTACCACACAGCACCACAAAGAAGCCAGTCCACCTGCTGGATTGTTATTGGGAAATGGGAGGAAACCTGGGGGGAAAGCCAGGAATTTCGGGGAAAAACATGTGAAACTCCAGATTGAGCTCATGATTGTTCCCCAGACCCTGAACTTGGCACTAACACTGCCTGCTGTGTCACTCTGCTGCCCACCTCTTTTAGCGAAATTCCCCTAAAATATTGCTAAATGTGTGGCTGGTTGGATCAGTTTGAGTAAGGTAATTTATCCAGATGTTGCCGCAAGCTCTATAGTCAGCAAGAGTATTACAGCAGTATGCCAGGTGTTGTTGCAGATGGCAAATCAATCAGAAAATGAATCCATATGCCCCAGCTTGTCCACCATTGTCATAGCTGCCCAAAGCTCGCAGTCCTAATCCTTGTTTTTCTCTCTCTTCCCCTTCCCTCTGCTCCATTTCCTATTTCCCCGTGCGGATGCAGGCAGCGGACTGATGGGCAACTCCTCGGCCTCATTTATGGGGACGTTTCTGGCCAGCAGCCTGGGTTCCTCTCCCTCACACCCACCTCACCCATCCAGACCTCCGTCCTCCCCCTCCTCTCCTCCTTGCCGTGGAGGGCCACACTCCACCGCCTCCCAGATCTGGTTCCCACACTCACATGAAGGTAAGGCAATCCTTGCACCACTTGTCTTACATATGGCTTTGCATGCCCATATACCTGTTTGTCTGTGTGTGTGTTTGGGTGTGTGCTGGTCTGAGTGAGAGAGACAGAGAGAGAGTTAGAGTTTATGTGTTTGGAAAGTCTGTATGCCTGCTGGTTTTCTCATTGAGTTTACAGTCCAAGTAGGTCTTTCTGGTTCCCACTGTCTTCAAGGCCCCACCCTAGTGGTTTTCCAGATTGTGACAAGAGGGCAAAAGTTCAGCTAAAGAATCTTGTGGTCATTTGTACACGTCAGCAAGAATGCCATTTCTACCCAAACACACACATGCAAACACACACACACACACACACACACACACACACACACACACACACACACCCCTCAGGCAGTAAAATGCTACACAGTCCACAGTGGTTGCAGCTGTCATCTGAAAGACAGTGTAGCTTTTCCCATCGTAATATGGCTTTCACTCTTGACCCCAAGCTCTTCCTAGCCAATGGTCTGCTAAACTTGTGATCGCCCCTTCCCTTCACTCTGATTCTGTCCACTCTCATGACATCACTTGCAAAGACAGATGATGGATTGGGAAAAAGTGCTAGAAGTACAAAAAGAAGACTCCAGATAAAGAAGCAGGTGTCCAGACATGCCAAGGTGCTGGTCCGACCTTGTTGAGAGACAGGTGGGTAAGAGTAGGCTGCATTTTAAAGTGCCAAATACTATAAACCATCAGGATCCCGTTATCATTTGTATCATTCGGGAATCACGTTGTCATGTTACCAGCCTAGCACTTTTTCCTATTTTTTGTTTCTAGGCATACTAGTTTCACAGCATCACGGTGTATTTCCTGTGACCGTAATGTTACATTTGTAATACAGCTCTTTAATGGACTTAAACTAGTGTGACATTATACAGCATGCAACATCCCAATCAAGTACAACTCCTTTTTAGGAAGCTTAAAATCCGTAACTATCCAAGGAATCAATGAGGAACCAGTTTCCCTGTCAGAACGGTCATGGCCCCCTGTTCCCCCAGAAGTGCGTGTCAGGGAAAAGTAGAGTTTGCCCTCAAATTGGATTATAGACATTTGGTTTAGGAGCCTGATTGTTCACTGAGCCAGCTAATGTGTTGCCAGGATTGAAGACATCCTCTCTAAGAAGATATGCTTAAAAAACTCCACAGTATATCTGCTTGGAAGAAAATATATAACAGCCAACCTGAGACTTGCGAAGACTCTCAACTCGCTAGAATGACTTGGGTAGAAAAACAGTCATGCTATCAATGTCAGTCATCTTCTCTGAAGAAATGGCAATGACGTTAATAAAAAAAAAAGAAAGAAAAAAAAAGGCGATGATAGTAGGGACGTTACTAAAAGTAATAAGGATGATTATGAGCAGGATTATTATGATGGGCTATTATCTCTATTGCAGTTTAATTGTGTAGAACACCGAGGGAGCATGATTGAATCCCAGCCCTTCATCAGCTGTGTTCGGCTTTCTCGCTCTTTAAGTTAATTGCATATTGTCTTTTCTCCGGTTTCCATCGAAAGCGAGTCATCAAAACGAGGGGCACAATTACCCAGCCTGTCCTCTGCTCCATGGGTGCCTACAGTCTCCCGCCAGCAGCACTGGTGTGCTAGTGTGTGTAATTGTCTTTGCCTATTGCCTTTGCAAGGTTTTTTTGAGATATGAAAGTTCCTTTAAATAGTCCTTCTCCTGCATCAATCTTGCATCAGGCTTTTGCTTTTGTCACATATGTAAAACTGGATAATCACATGCTAAATATACTAAACTATACCAAGCAAACTATATTAATGCTTATACCATGTATACAAACGGACCTGGTGGAATTCAACAGCCAGCACCATGTGTATACCTGAAGTGTCTGTGGATGCCTGGTCCAGGGACCTTTCTGAATGGTGCAGAAAAGTGCCATTAGTATTGTGCACTCTATGAAGGAAACAGGGGTGGGGGTGGGGGGGTGTCTGTGATACGGGTATGACTAAATTGCCATTTGATAAAATAGATTGAGTCCTTTTAAGCTACAATTTTTTACACTGTCAGCCTTAGACGTCTTTGGCATTTCATTTCAAATTGGTATACAAACTAGTCGACTGTTTAGCTTTTTCCCCCGAGGTGTGCATGTTATGGTCTGGGATGTACTGGAGTGTATTTCTGCCTTGTGGCCACTGTTTCCAGAACCGCCACGATCCTGATGAGGATAAGATAGTTAATGGAGATGAAACTTGACTTTGTTAATCACTGATATCTTTGCTCTACGTACACCCCATCCTCTGAATCAAAATGGCACACAACACACTGTTTCATTTGTTCATTCATTGAGAAATTCATTCGTTTCATGAGAAATTTTGTCCTTGCTTCAAATAGCCACCAGCATCATAATTAGCGAACTTCTTTGTTTCTTTGCTGGCTTTTCCGTACATTTGCACATACGCCTTCCTGATAATTTCCCAGGAAAAGTATGAGGTCTCATCTTGACCAACTGCCAGGGCTCGTCCTCCCAAGATTCAAGATTTCAACCCTGGCTTACATTTACACTTAACTCGTTGCTGATAAAATACCATGGAATTCCTCCGTAAATTTGCAGGCATAAAGGGTTATTTTCCAGCTAGTACAGCAACTCTGCTCTGTTCTTTTCCTTTTCACTGTATTTTCCAAATTGGTAGATTATGGGTGTATTAACTTTGCAGTAGCACATGAATAAAATGTTATAAATAGGCTTATGACATCAACAGCGTGAGGCCTGGCAAACAGAGTCCATAAACACACTATATTTGATTTCTTGAAACGGGAAAAATCAAACTCTAAAAAACAGAGGGAAAAACCTCAGGGCTGGAAGCCTGCTGGCTAGTGTCCAAATTATGACTTGAACTATGCCAAACATAGGGCCTGCCATTTCCTCCATCTTGCGCCCCCAGCTCACTCGGTTTTCTCATCTTCCATGGCTCACACACGGCTCTTGTCAGCTCCGTGTACACAAGCATATCTTCAGTGCCTCATCCCTCTGATTTGTCCCCACCCTCTTCTCTGTGCATCTCTTCCCTTCAATTAACAATTGCAGGGAACAATATTTCACGTTTTTCTCCTCTGTCTTGTAAGTGTCGCTTTGTCACATTTTCTCAATTAGTAGACTTGACAAGCAGTTCTGCCTGTCCGTCCTCTTTTTTTTTTTTTTTTTTTTTTTGCTGTCACTCCCTTTGCTATCTCTCTCCCTCATCTCAAATGCAATTTACTCTAGCCTATTTACAGTTGAAAGCTTGTATTTGGTGGCATGTGTGGAGATTGGAAGAGGCATAAGCTGTCCACTGGGAAAAGGTGAATTAAATAGAAAAAAATATCACGCATATATGCCACTGCCTGACCAATATATAATTTGACAGATACAATTGGCTAATATTAAAGTCCTACATACCGTCAGCACTAATAACATCTTTTAGCAAAACTGTAGTGAAACCACAATAATGAATGTGACGTAGGTTTTCAGGAAATCGTGGTAAGGATGTCTTGAATAATTTGTTTATTTTAATTATTTATAAATATTTAATATTAATAAAGATTATTGTTACATATAATATTTGATAATATCAATCAATCAATCAACTTTTATTGTCAAATATGCTATACATGCTCGACATACAGCACAGATGAAATATCAGTCCC
>JAQMCW010000008.1:11615782-11637429 GCA_030068335.1 Chrysichthys cranchii | reverse complement strand
TGCCGTGGTTTTAGCCCGGCGTTTATTGGAGACGGGCGTCTATAAGAGACAGGCCTCTATTAGAAGATATACGGTGTATATATATATATAAAGGAATCTGATATTGTGTGATAACCATGGCGTGGAGACATCCATCTTGTCCAGCAAAGAAGAAAAAGTCAGCCCTCCCCCAAGAAAATCATGTTAACGTTCTTTTGGGACATGAAGTGGTCTATTCTGATGCATTTCCAAGCACATGGGTAAACAGTGAACAGGGCAAATTACTGTCCATTGCTGAGGAATGAACTTAAACCTGCAACCCACGGCAAAAGAAGAGGAATGCTGTCCAAGGCAATCTTGCTCCTCCATGACAATGCACATCCTCATACAGCACATCAACAGTAGAGACAGTGCAACGGGTTCCTCCTTAAAGGCCGGATCTGGTGCCGAGCGATTATCACATCCTTGGACCACAGAAGGAGGCGCTGCGCTGTCGCAGTTTCACCTCCGATGATGAAGTAAAGGAAGTGGTGTTCACGTGGCTTCAGGAGCAGCCAAAAACTTAAATAAAAGTAATGCATCATCTTGCATGGGGACTGTGGGAAAAGGTGACATGTGCAAGTTCTCACGGTTACTTTAATTAAAGCCGTTAAATGAATTTTGCATTTACTTTTAGATAGTAAGTAAGTCAATAATTGGATTTCCTTCTAAATACATGATGTATGCACCTTTAGCTTTTTTTTTATTTTTTATTTATTTATTTATTTTTTAACTCAACAGTATACCCAGTGAAATAAGTGCATGACGTACAATTTAACTTTTTTCTCTAAAGCATTTTTTAAACATTGAGTCATTTTGCTGGCTGGTAATGCTGTGCTTCTTCAAGCTGTCCCTATTTTGAATCAAAGGAGTTTTTTAGAGCAAACATCTGCTCTTGGACATCAAACAGGTTTTCCATTACAAGCAACAAACAATGATACTATCTGTCTGTTTATTGCTCCAAATATCTGTATCATACCTTTGTAGCAAATATCTTCTCCAAAAATCTGTTTTTAGAAAAGTGGGTGTGGGCTGAAAGTAAAAACCTCCCTCTTGCGTGACTTTTTTTGTTGTGTCCTGAGGAATACCTCTAGTGTTAACCTTTAGCTTTCTTGAAATGTGCCTAAGTCTCTCTAGAACACATTATCTGTTTAATCTTAGTAATGTATTAATGTATGTTTACATCCCTAGTATGCATGCAGTTTTGTACTTCTGCACATGTGACTTCGGGTCTTTGTTGCTGTTTAATTCATCACTTTCTGTAATACTACAGACAAAAACTTGGTCAGCTGTGGTCCAGGCTCCTAAGAGTGATGACACGTGTAAACGGAGGACCAGATTTAGACAGGTACATGCACACAGGATGTCATATTTCCAAAACCACATGCTTCATACCATTGCTGTAATATTAATGTATTAATCTGAGAGATGTATATGTGAATTTGGCATTGTGTGTGCCCATTATTGTGTGGTTCACCGTGTGTGTGTGTGTGTGTGTGTGTGTGTTTGGTGTAGTCTAAAGGGCGCGCAGTCAGTCGTCTGTTGGAGAGCTTTGCAGCAGACGATGGCTTCCACCTGGGTGGAGACAGCAGCTTCTCTGATGAGGATGAGGAGAACTCTTCGTCAAGCACCAGAAATTCTCCAGGTAGCATTCAGACTGGCAAAGAAACTTCCGCTGCATCACTAACAAGCCTGTTAGACTCTTAGTGTGATGTGCACTATGTTTGCGCTAATACCGTTTTTACTGTATTTTTTACTGTACCGTATTTCATTCATCTTATTTGTAAGTTTATTTGTTCCCTTTCGGTTGTTACTATTTATATGATAGTTTCTCTGTCGATTTGTGTGTAGTGCTGGGCACCCCTGGGGTGCGATTCAAGTTTTTGTTGTTCTTAATGTTATGTGACAATTAAGGCATTCATTCATTCATTCATTGACAGACTGACCGACTGATTTCCATCGATTAAATCCATATGTATGAGATTTGCTTAGGGCATATTCACCAGGTGACCGTACACACCGGCATCATGGGGAGAAAAAAAAAGTTGCATTGCATTTTTTTTTCACTACCTGTAAACTGGCAAATTAACCCGAATGTGCTGGGATTGGGCTACTTTTACTCAAAAGCAGCCTGCATGGACAGTTGAAGACTGATAACCAGTAAAGCATTTGGTAGAATGTTCATGAAAAATAATTATGTCTTTCATTTTCCTCAAATTTTAGGAATTTTTTTCTTTTTTAATAGTTACTGGTGTAATATGCATGACTTCTCATATATTTGATGGTGGACAGCGGGCTTCTTTTTTAATCTCATTGAGAGTTGGAACGGTAGTGCCAGAATAAGCAACGTACACAGAGAGGACATGTTTTTAAGAGAATAGTCAAATATTTCCATTTGATTGCCAGTGTATTTTTCTTCTGCCCTCAGCTCCTCCAAACTGTGTACTGACCAAAGACCTGCTGACTGAAGGGCTCAAAATTCTCATCAGTAAAGAAGACGAGCTTCTGTATGCTGCCCGCGTGAGAACTCTAGATCTGCCTGACATGTGAGCACAATGCAACACGCCGTGCATGAAACACGTTATCATCCAACACTAAAAGCAAGCACCAAATGTCAACCATTATGTATGCATGTATGTGCTCTATATAGAGAGCTGTGGATATTTCAGCTACACTTGCGCATATTGCTTTCAGACTGGTTTAAAAGAGCAGCATGTAGCAGAGGGTCAGTCACAGAAAGTGAGTGAGAGAAGTGGAGCCGGACATGGGAAGTCAAGCATTACACACACAGCTGAAAATAACTCCTTTGTACTCTCTCCTCCTCCCTCTCTCTGTTTCTCTCAGCTACAGCATTGTTATCGATGGAGAGAGAGGAAACCGCCCCAGAATCTACTCCCTGGAGCAGCTCTTGCAGGAAGCAGTAAGTTCTTGTTCAAATTGCAGCACAAGCCTGCCTGTTCTCTAGGCTTTAGCCTCTCAGGACTATCCCCTTACATACACACACACACACACACACACACACACACACACACACACATACGCTCACACCCTTTTCCTCCACAGCTACCACTTATACCACCCCCCACTACTTTCACCACATCCTACTAAATATCCCCTTCCATCAGAGCCCCACACTCAGCCATATCCTCTTCCACAAAGGTCTCTCATCAGAAACCATTTCTCTTGTGTCACCCACTTCGCCCAACACCAGATCCCAGGAAAGCCCTGTCTCAGCTCACACCTCCTCATTAAACGTAATATCCATTAGCCTAATGAACGCCTTCCTTCTTCTCTTCCTGTAATGACCATTATGAAACTGCACCAGGCCAGTCTCTTTAGAGTCGCCACCTCATTATAAATCATGCCGCCCTTCCATTAGAACTGCATCCCTAAGAACCAGCACTTTCAGCCCACAGCTCACAGCTTAGCTCTACTGGAGAATCCCCACCCTTTTAAAACACCACCCCCTACTCCATATGAGTATACCTAGCAGCTTCTGTCCTCTTTTTCATTCCAACTAGCAGTTTAGTGTATTTCACTAAGCTTCCTCTGGCCCTGAAGTGTTAGACCGAAGAGCGTGTCAAGTTCTTCTTCTTCTTCTTTGTGTGCTCAGAGCTGAACTCATGGGGTTATGCTAACATTACTGTTTATCTAAGCCATCAATGAAATGGCCTCTAATGATGCACTGTAAACCGCAGCGCGTTCTTGGCTGGTGTTCATTTTATCCTCCCACTTTTGCGTTTCCTTGTTCCTGATGCGGCGGGGGTGGGGAGGAAATGTTGCTGACTATTGTTTTGCATAGTTATCACATTCTGGTCACATATCACTGGTAAATGAGATGTCAAAATCTCACCATAATGGAAATTAATTTAAAAACAAGTGAAGAATGTGTTAATAAATAAACACATCTGTCATGACTATTCAGAATGATTATGTAAACGGTTAAACAGGAACCAGTTAATTATACGCATAATTGACTATGGGGTACTTTCAGGTTACTTACAGTATGTATCGTGTTCATGTAACCTAAAAAGTGCTTATTCCTTCAAAACCTATTTGGGTTTTGGATGACCCTACCAGTGGCACTGCTGAGGCATGACAAGACATGTTTAATTGTCTCTGACAGCCCATTTAATCCACTCTCTCCCCCATCCGTAAAAAAAACAACACATGCAAAAAACATGAACACACATTTTTTTTTTTTTTAACCAAACTCTCCTGGGCTTTTCCCGGAAGAAACCCCCCCCACAAAGCGCTTCATATATACAATTCAGAACTTCTGCTTTGGGTTGGTTGAATATAGCACAGCTTTCACACACAAAACCACTCAAGGCACATATGCCATGCATACACACTCAGTCACACTTACAGTTGTTGTGCAGCTGCTCCACTGAGTAAACAGCAGTCTCCCAGCAGCTGGATCTAATTACACATGCACTTCTGCTTTCCCTATCCTTCCATGACTCCAGTCGACTTTTACCTTAGACTTCAATCTCCTAACTCCCACACACACATACATGGTGAGGAAAATCTCAATCCCTCTCACTAGTCACAATTCAGTTTCACACCTCATCAGTGAAAAAGTAGCTGTAACCATGGCAACCCTAAATTAAGGCAACTTGAAAGAGAGCCTTGGCGACTGGTAGATGCTGAACCCTGTCTGCATTGTGGAAAAAGAGAAATGCTGGCAACCTGCAATCACAGCCCTCCCATTCACAGACTCTTTAGTATTACTCAGCAAGTCGGGGTTTACCACATCACAGCTTCCGCTGCTTTCAGGCCTGACTGGCATGCTGGCATGAGATAAGTGCTGCTTTCAGCACTGCCACAGTGACTGGTGTGTGTGTGCAAGTGCATGTACTTGTGTTTGTAGCTGTCTGTTTTGCTATCTGACTTTCTTCTCTTGGGCCATACATTTCTTTGTCTTGGACTGGCACTGACCATCAGTTGTGCGTTTTTGTGTGCGTATCAGGTTTTGGATGTGCGACCTGAAACAGAAGCATTGCTGACCGAAGGAACAAGAGTGTGTGCCTACTGGAGTGAGCGCTCTCGATGTCTTTACCCAGGCTATGTGCGCAGGGGTGAGAAATCGGGAAATTGCTTTCCAGATTATGGGACAATCCTTTTATTGTTATACTGTATGTTTATGCACATGCTTTTAATGTTCTTTAAACTTATGCCGCCTTGTTTTTTCATGTTGTGTTCTTACAGGAGGCTCTAATGATGAGTGCAAGCCAGGGGGAGTGATGGTAGAGTTTGATGATGGGGATAGAGGATGGATCTCTCTCCGCAACATTCGTCTCCTTCCACCTGGATACCAGATTCATTGTGGGTCCCTTTTATTAATTCATTCATAAACCTCACTCTTTGTGTTATTATTCACATGACATCACATCATTAAATCAAATATTTAATCCAAATACATAACCAAAAATTGCATATAGAATTTTGGGCCAAAGATGTAATCCTCTTCCTCAACTCTGGTAGATGCCGAGTCCAGTCCTACTTTGGTCCCCAGTGGACAATCAGACAAGATAGTTTCATGTCAAGAGGGAAGAAGCACACAGATTGACAAATCCTCTGAGAAAGCAACTAGCATAGAGGAAGCCAAAACCAAGGAAAAGCCAATAAGAAAACCAGGTAGGGTTTTAATCTCAGGGACATGCTTTTACTGTATTCAAAATTCAGCAAAATATCAAATATATATTTTGATAAAAACATAGTAAAGACATGGTTTGTTATATGTAAACATTTTTTCTCAGGGAGACCTAAAGGTTCAGGACTGAAGAGGTTTATCTCAGATAGTGTCTCCAAAGCCTCAGCATCTCCACTTACCTGGCCATCAATAGATCAACCTAGAAAGAGAGGGCCTGTAAATTTGTTTCAACTTAATGGTTCAGCAACCAAGAAGACCCTGAAGAACAGAGAGGCGGTGTTTCCTCACGCGTCAGTCTCTGTGACGACCTCAGCCAAATGCATCTTCAATAGCAGGTCCTTTGAGGTGGACTCTTTTAGTAGTATTGCTAATGGCTACTCTACGTCTTTCTGCAGCCAGACCTCTGGCTTGCCTGTAGAGGGCAAGAGTAGCCCCTATGTGCAGAGCAGAAAGTCTGGGGAATCTGACGTGCCTCGGGGAAGGAAAAATGAATTCCTGATCAAGCTAGATCATGAGGGAGTAATGAATCCTAAAAACAAGAGCAGCAAGGCTTTGCTAATGCTAGGAGGGTCTGGCTTTGGTTCTAAAGTTATAAGTGCTCCACCCAAGCCTGAAGCATATTCTCACCCAGTCCTGTTGGTAAAGGACAAACGGAAGGGAGACAGTTCTCGGGCAGAGCTTCTTCCAATCCAGAGAAAGCCTTCCCCGTCCCTGCTATTGGGAAAGCATGGAGATATGGGCCTTAGTTGCCACAGGGACTGCCACAGCTCTTATTCAGACATGGATGAGGAAGATGAAGAAGAAGAGGAAAGGAGGAGAAGAAGTAATTCGGTTCTGGTCCCACCCTCTGGTGGCATGAGGATGACTGGTCGTTTCCTTTCACAACTCTCCGTTTCCTCATCATCTTCAGGGTCATCTAGCTCTTCTAGTTCAGGCTCTATTTCTAGCTCCAGTATCTGCTCCTCTGACAATGACTCCTCCTATAGCTCTGAGGATGATGAGAACTCCACTCTGCTCCTGCAGAGCTGCCTAACCCCCCACCACCTGCTTCAGCCCCATAAAGCTCCTACCGGACCCCCACAACACTCATTTGTGGCCAAAGCTATGGCTGTCTCCAGTGCCAAAGGTGGGAATGTTGATAGTGCTGCCCGCAAGCCCCTGAAGAGGAAAGAGTGCCTCAGCTCATCTTCCAAACCCTCTAAAGACCTGGTCAAGAGGCAGAAATTACTGACTGACCCTAGCAGACCCAAAGTATCTTCCTGCATGCCAGCAAGTCAGCTGTGGAGATGGTCTGGGAATCCCACCCAGGTAAGCCAGGAATTCCTAAAACACATATCTGCCCAAAGCCTATCAGCCAGTTATTTCTTATAATCCCATTGTAAACCATTTTCATACAAGCATGTTATGTCAAAAATAATATTTCTTGTTCTCAAGAGACGTGGGCTAAAAGGGAAAGCCCGTAAGCTCTACTACAAATCCATCATCCGCGGCAGGGACATGGTGCATGTAGGAGACTGTGCAGTGTTCCTGTCGGCTGGTCGTCCCCACTTACCTTACATTGGCCGCATTGAGAGCTTCTGGGAGTCCTGGAACAGCAGCATGGTAGTGAAGGTCAAGTGGTTCTACCATCCTGAAGAGACCAATCTTGGCAAGAGACATCATGATGGCAAGGTAAATCTGCCGAGGTGTCAAACTATGTCATACGGCTTACCTGACAAGTGGCCTGATTTTTCCCAAGAGTTATGATATTTGCAGATTTTCTACCACAAATTTAGTTGGTAAAAATATATGTTTCTTCCCCATCAGCATGCCCTTTATCAGTCATGCCATGAGGATGAGAACGACGTGCAGACAATCTCTCATAAGTGCCAGGTTGTGAGCTGTAAGGAATATGAGCATCTGAGCCGCAACAGGAAGCCTGGAAGCAACCTTCAGGACCTCTACTACCTGGCTGGCACCTACGACCCCACCAGTGGCCAGCTGCTCACTGCAGAAGGAGTTTCTGTCCTCTGCTAGCTTTGGTCTGAGGGTAATGACAATCTAGCATTTGATGAGAGACCAACCAGTTAAGATGAGGTATTGCAAGAATCACAACTGTAGTTATCCTAAGTTCAAAAGGAATTGAGTTGTGGTGATATGCATGGCTAGGAAGACCAGGCCACAACCTCTCAGCCTCGTAACTTGTGCTTGGTCTCCCAAAGACGAACTGCTGCCACAGGGAGTTTTCCCGTGGTCCAGCGTCTCTGTATAGTACATCCATGTTTAATGTCACATCTTACAATTTAACTTTGAAAAATCAACATTCTATTTAAAGTCACCAAAGCAGAACCCTTTTTCGGTTTTGAAAGACAGCTGTCGTAAGAATTCTACAGCGTAGAGAAAAAAAAAAAACCCAGACAAAGGCAGAATGGTGTGCTTTCCCACACACTATGCGATGATTCCAGGGATATTTAAGTAAATAATAGATTAGTATATTAAATTTATGTACGTGTATATTTATTTACTATCAAGCCATACACTTCAGTACCTCTTAACCTGTCTTCTTATTCAGGTGTACAGTGTACAGGTGCATGTGATCCCTTTTTTTTTTTTTTCATTATTATTTTTGTCATCGTTGTCTATATGTATATACAAAGTTATTTTATATGGGTGATGTACAGTACATAAGGTTTATTGTCTGATGCTTGGATTGATTTATTTTTCTATGAGAAGAGACGAACTGAAGATGTATGCATTGCACTGCACATTGCCTGCTGAGACAGAAAGAGATGATGTTACAAGTTTCAGTCATTGTTATGGCTGCACTTTGGGCATTTATGAATCATTTTTCTGTTTTGTTTTGTTTTGTTTTGTTTTTTGTCTGCTCATACCATTATTTTTCATGTCCACTATGGGTTTTTACCCAAAAAAGGAATTGAAATGGAAAAAGGCGATCAAACATTATTTGACGTTCTTGAACAATGTCTAAGAAGTATATCGGAAAATATTAGAAAAAAAAGATTAAATTGAAAATACAGTAGCTACAACTATGTACTTAACATGCAGGTATAAAATACCAGCGCAGTCTATTCTATTAATTAGTGCTATTAATCATGCTGCAATCAACATATTTCTTAATATGTTCTGCTGACTCTATCCTATTTTGCTTTAGTGACAATGTTTCATGCAGTTTTTCTACTCATCAGCAATGATGATGCCATATTTAGGCAGACAATTTTACCAAGGCCAAGGCAAAGAAATGGCATTTTGCCAACCATAACAAGAGCTCTTAAGAGAAGCCAACGAGTCATTTGTCTTGAGGGACAATCATGTTCATAACAGAGAGCAAGCGTGGACTGTTTGACAGGCTCACACAATCACAAGAAACTTTATTAGATTTTTTTTGTGTGCCAAAAACATCTTGTTTTTTTATTATGCAACCTTCACTGTATTCTCAGTACAAGTATTGATTATTTTTATTGTTATTTTTTATTACCTATTTATTGTCAGTGTTGCTGTTTCATCACAGAACCAAACAAAAATGTGACAGCACTTATTAAGTTTGTGTTGAACATAGAGTCTCTTTAAATCAAAGTGCAATGGTCTGGCAGAGAGTACTTGTACAGAGAGAACACTGGACTAGTATGCTGGTTTGTGCCTTGAATTACAGTTAGACCCTCACCTTCTGGCCCCCATTAACAACTTTTGTGGCCATGCAGGGGAGGTGACATCATTCAATGACCTCTCCCTGACCATTTAACCTTATCCTTTGTGCTGTACAAATGGACACCAAAAATGTATTTGTCTCAATATTCACTCTTTTTATTCGCCTCTCACCAGTAACCTGAAAGAAAAAGAAAAAAAAGAGGACATTTGATGGTAGCTGGTGTCTCTACAAAAAAGTCCAGTCTTGATTTTTTATTTTTTTTTTTAATGGGCAGTAAGGTTACACATTACGTAAATAATTGTAAACTTGACTTGACTCTTACATAGGTTATTTATTAACTCTCTGTTTAGGCCATACTTATTGTGTGTTAAATATTTGCCTTTGTTTTACTGTCGTGATAAAGGAAGGCACTGGACTGAGTAATATGAATGTACTTAGTATAAGTTAAGCACGAACATCTTCTAAAGACCTGTCTGAATGGCACAAGATTTCGATCTTTTATTGTGAAGGCAAAGTTCTATTACTTAGATTGTCTTGCTAAAAAGAGGTGCAAAAACTGATTACTCTTTCACAGTAGAGGTCAGTTTCTCTTTTTAGGAGAGCAGATATTAGAGATTTTCTTGTCTTAGAAATTGGTCATTTATCATAATTTAAGAAAAGGTCATGCCCATGAATTAAAAAAAATGAATAAAAGTGCAATACTACTTTGACTCAACATTTGAATGATGGTCAGAAATTGTGGCGCTTCTAATAAAGGTTAATGGGTAACAGGAAATGATCAGGAGGACGCAGGAACGTCTATCCTATGAAAGCGTTTTCTTTCCATTTGTATTTTGATTTGTACCTGGTAAAATATATGTACCTAATATTCAGCCTGTCACAGAATTTTTACGTTTTAAAATCAGAATTTAAGTATATGCTTTATTGTTGTTCTTTTTGTCCGTTTTATTTCTCTGTGCTGAAAACTGTTGTAAAGATTGTAAATGTGTAAAGTAAGGTCTTGTTTGGGGAGTAAACATTTTACAGAAAAAACACTTTATGAGTATCAAGTTGTAAATGTGTTTTAGTATTAAGATTTTTTATAGAGGGACTATGAATAAATATCATGCTCAAAGAACTGTGCACTTATTGGATGTTTGATTATCCTTGAATCAAGACACTATCTGAAACTGTTACATGCAAGTGTTACATTCCATATGTATGCATACAGTCAGCTTTACAAATCAGCTCTTTGATACCACTGAAAATAAAAAGTAGTGAAATAGAAAACAATGTTACCTTTTAATGGTCCGTCATGTTTGACAGCCCACATTGTCCAGCTCCTCACTGCCTAAACTTTTATAATTGTAGGTGCAAAGAGCATGAAGACTCCGTATAGGCACCTCTGAGGAGCCCTAAATAGGTCACTGACCTTTCCATGTGTAATTCGGGGTCATCGTAGGGGCTTTGTGCCTACGGCTGGGTTAAAGAAAGCATGTTGTTCATGTCCGGCATTGAACACGATGTGGTTTAAGCTTGGCGATGGAGTTAAACATAAACCATATTGGGTCAAAGCGCGGCCAGTGTGTGCAACGTCACAAAGAAAAGGTTTAGCCCCTGCTTGATTATGAGTTAGGAGACTACATGACTGGTGGACAATTTAGGAGGATTTATTATTAATTCCAAATGAACAGAATGGTAATTCTTAAGATTTTAGCCACAAATCAAAATGAATTTGCCAAACCGGTCATAAAGGTCAAAAAAATAATCATCTAGACCCAATCAGAATGGTATCTTAACTTCATGCAAGACCTAAAATGTGTAAGTATGACTGTGGTGTTCCCTGTTGGGTAATGAGGAAGCGGAGACCCACAAGTGTACGTGTTGTATCAGAGCTTTTATTTTAGCTTTTCAGCTCAAAATATTCACACACAGACACACAACTTCACACACACACAACTTCCCAGTCATCTCCCATCCACTGCTCACTGTGGAGTCTAAAAAGACAGGTTTAATGATCCCCAGGTGCACTCACTCACCACTCCCCGTCTCCGAATTCACTCCCCCACCAGCAGGCGGCGCTCGACCATGCTTCTGCTGCCACATACCCCCACCGCCCGACTCAGGCCGGGGAGCTGTCCGGCCTGCAGCCAACTCCCCCCCTGCCGGGAGAGAAAGTCCGCCACAGCCATCTGTGCCCCCAGCTTGTGGATCACCTCGAACTTAAAAGGCTGAAGAGCCAGATACCAATGGGTGATCCACGCGTTGGCATCCTTCATGCAGTGGAGCCACTGGAGCAGGGCATGGTCCAAACAGAGGGTGAATGAGCGCCCCAGGAGGTAGTAGCGGAGGGTAAGGACCACCCACTTGATGGCTAGGCACTCTTTTTCGATCGTGCTGTACTTGCTCTCCCTCATCGAGAGCTTACGCCTGATGTACAGCACGGGGTGGTCCTCACCCCGACCTCCTGGGACAAAACGGCCCTCTGTCCAATGCATCCATCTGTAAAATAAAGAGATGAGAAAAGTCAGGAGAGTGTAAGAGAGGTCTGCTGCACTGAGCCGCCTTTAATTGAGTAAACACCCATTGGTACCGCTCTGTCCACAGGACCGGATCTGAGGACCCCTTTTTAGTGAGGTCAGTCAGAGGGCTGGCAACGTCCAACAAGTTAGGCACAAATCTACGGTAATAGCCAGCCAGCCTCAAGAACTGCCACACCCCCTTTTTGGTCTTGGACCTCGGGCAGGCTGCAATCGCTGCAGTTTTATCAATTTGGGGACGCACCTACCTGTGACCAGTCAAGTCAAGTAGGCTGTGGCATAGGCACCGTGAGGGCGGAGGACTCTTTCCATGAGCTGCTGAAACATCACCGGGGCCCTGAATAAGCCGAACCGAAGCATGATGAATTGGTGCAAGCCGGAGAAGGCCATTTTTTCGCTGGATAAAAGCAACAAGGGTATCTGCCAGTATCCCTTAGTTAGATCCAGTGTCGAGTAAAAGCGAGTGGCACCTAACCGATCGAGCAACTCGTCAATGCGTGGCATCAGGCATCGAACTTCGACACAGCATTAACCGTCCTAACGTTCACACAGAACCAGACCGTCTCATCGGTCTTGGGAACCAAAACCACCAGACTGCTCCAGTCACTGTGGGACTCCTCAATCACGTCCATCTCCAGCATAGCCTGAAGCTCCTCCCAAACTACCTTTTTCTTATGTTCCGGGAGGCAATAAGGGTACGTGCGCACTACTACACCCGGGGAGGTCTCTATGTCGTGCTCTACCAGGTGTGTGCGGCCAGGAAAGGGCGAGAACACGTCCAAGAATTCTCTTGCAACTGGGCAACCTGTGTGAGCTGCGGCAGCGAGAGGTGGTCTCCACAGGGGACTGAAGTGTGATGTGAGGTGGGTTTTGAGCTCCACCCTCTCTGGAACCACCATCGCTAGCCCAACAGGTACCTCCTCGACCCAGCGCTTTAGGAGGTCGAGTTGGTAAATTTGCCATGCCCCGCCCCTATCCATCCGCTTCACCTCGTAGTTGAGCTCCCCAACCTACCGTGTGACCTCAAAGAGTCCTTGCTACTTGGTGAGTAATTTTGAGTGCGAGGTGGGCAGAAAAAACGAGGACCTTGTCTCCCGCTACAAACTCCCTAAGGTGCATGCCCCTGTTGTACAGCCGAGCTTGCCACTCCTGGGCTTGCCGCAAATTCTCCAGAGTTAATCGTGAAAGCGTGCGGAGCTTTGCACGCAAGTCCAGGATGTATTGGATTTCATTTTTGCTTGAAGTCGATCCCTCCTCCCAATTTTCACACAAAATGTCAAGGACGCCGTGGGGCTTTCGCCCGTACAGGAGTTCAAATGGGGAAATACCTGTGGAGGCTTGGGGGACCTCGCGTACTGCGAACAACAGGGGCTCGAGCCATTGATAGCAGTCCTGTGCGTCTTCCCCTACAAACTTATGAATAGTACACACTGGTCTGAATTGATTTAATCCCCAGCAATTCATAGAGTTCGCAGAGTGTGCGTGACATAAATGGTCAGGATCTCTTTCCGGAGCCCCACCCGAAAGATCATTTTAAAGAGCGCCTCCACATCACTATGTGCGGAGATGTTGCAGAGCGGCACTGCTTCGGAGTATCGTGTTGCATAGTCCACCAGAACCAAGACAAAGCGATACCCCCATGTGGACCGATCTAGGGGATCTCAATCAGAGGAAGGGGCTGCAATAGGGCCCGTGGAATGGCTGCCGGACTTGCCAGCTGGCATTCACGACACACCACACACCACTAGTGGACATCGCCGTGAATGCCTGGCCAATAGAATCAGGCCATGAGACAGGCTAGTGTCTTATTTTGTCCGAGGTGTCCCGCCATCGGATTATAATGAGCCGCCTGGAAGATAAGTGCTCCTCCCCCTCCGTGTCATCGGATCACGGAGCTGACATTTGAGACCACCTCCCCAACAAGCTATGAACGGGGCTTCCCCCACAACCTATCCTGGCAGGATCCACCCACTATCAGGTGCTTTATAAGTCTATCAAACCCAGGCCAATCCGTTCCCAGAACCAGCAGGTGGGTAAGGCGGGGATTAACCGCTGCCTATGTGTTTGGCTCCGAAATTTTATCTGCAGCTGCACCAATGAATACTTGTGGATATCCCTGTGTATACATAACACCTTCACCACGTGTTCAGTACCTGATGCCACCCCTTGACTCATGCCCTGGCTCACGGAGGTCTGACCGCACCCTGAATCCACCAGGGTGAGATAGGCAGCCCCTTGAATACTTACTGGTATGCGATATGATTGCAGGGTGACCTGCTCGATAACCTCCTCCAGGGTGCGGTCCTCTGGCCCCAGCCACCACCAGCAAGCATCCTGGAATTGTTTAGTGAAGGCAAAGGGTCGACTGACCTCCTCCAGCAACAGCTGCCGGAAGAATTGGCGATGCTGTTCTGGGGTTCGGCCGACCCGCTGCACGATGGAGTGTGACAGCTCCTTGTAGTCCATATGGCTGGCAGGGTGCCAGCTGTGCCTCCCCCGACAGGAGTGGCAGTAGTCAGGCTGGGTCCTCTGGCCACCCCCACAGCCCCGCCATGTGCCCGAACAACACCAGGAAGGCCTCTGGATCATTGTGCGGGCCCATTTTGGTCAAAGTGACCTGGAGACCCATACCCCCTGTCCCGCCGGGAGCGCTTGTGGAATGTAGCAGGTCCTTGAATGCAGCGCGGACCTGGGCCTGTCTCTCAAGCAGTGCCTGGAAGCGCTGGTCATGTTCCCACCGGAGGGCGAGCATCTCTTGGTGTTGGGCCTGGCAGGAGGCGGCGAGCGTCTGCACCAGTCCAGCGAATAGGGAGGCATCCATGGTTGGGTACTCCGTGACGGAATCCCAGTCTTCGGCACCACTGTGGTGTTCCCTGGTTGGGTAATGAGGAAGCGGAAACCCACAAGTGTATTTGTTGTATTGGAGCTTTTATTTTAGCTTTTCAGCTCAAAATATTCACACAGAGACACACAACTCCACACACACACACACAGCTTCCCAGTCGTCTCCTGTCCACCGCGCATTGTGGAGTATAAAAAGACAGGGTTAATGATCCCCAGGTGCACTCACTCACCACTCCCCATCTCTGACTTCGTTCCCCTGCCAGCAGGCAACACTTGACCATGCCTCCGCTGCCACAGTGACCATCCTTACAGAATGGAAAGGCCACTTTAATTTGCTGAAATGTTAACAGTTAAAAAATCTCTAGGTTATTTTTCAGACATTCCTTACCCCTAACCTTCACATTACCCCTGCACTCCCACCTCTCAGATGGCTGATTGTCAGGAGAAATGTTTCACCATCTGGCCAATCCCATCTTCCCTATAAACATATTTGTATTATGAGGATCCCTGGTTGTGCAAAAAGCACAAGGCAAGGCTCTGTTACAAATGAAAGGAAGTGAGCAGGTCTTAAGGTCACCTAGTTATGGACTTAAAGCGGTACTAGCCTTACTACAGGCAGTACGATAACTGGATTAAAACATCTCAAACAGTTGGATGACCACTTTAATTGTAGATTTTGTCAAGTTTTTGTGGCAAATGAATCATTTCAGTAAATGCTGTTAGAGAAAAACAATTAACTGATGAGGTCAAGGCACTGTTTGGTTTAATATTTTACAGGTATATTATAATATACAGTACAATACCAGAGCAGTCAACCATGTTTTATTCTTGACTTGTTCAGTAACGACAATAAGTTATTCTTTTCTGGGTTCCATTCTAGGTTTGAACTTTGCGGACGACTGGGGCCCTTCTGTGTGCAGTTTGTGTGGTCTCCCCTGTGTGGGTTTCCTCCAGGTGCTTTGGTTTCCCAATGATCTTGATGGGTAAAGTGGTTAATGCAACAGTTAGTTTCAATCCACTAATTAGATTGGATTGAGTGGCATTATAAGAGTCCTGATATTTAGTTAACAGCACTGGGTCATTTTTACTGTGTGTATCACTCCGCTCTGTGTCTCGCAAATATAACTCCAGTTCCTAGTGGAAAACGATTACTACACTAGTGTTAGTGACATCATCAGTGGACATGGCAAATGATACTCAGCTTCCAGCTTTGAATTTTGATGTGAGAGTCACATAATATGTGAATCAAGTGATATTTGTGGAATTTTTTTTCTGTTTATGTATATTTCATAAACAGAAATAAGAAATATACTTTACTTCAGGACCAGCACACATAACGTTGTTGTTACAATACAACAATTGTTAAAAATCTTTATTATGTAACAGCATTAACAATGACACCAACAACAGCAGGATTCCATTTCAGAGCTTCCACCAAGTGCTGAGTTCAAGAGATGCTGCCTAGTATTTTACTGAGATGATCACCATTGATTTTTCCAATTCAAGCTTCATTTGGTAAAGCCATGGAACCACAATGACTCATGAGGAGTATAGCATCTTCACTTTGGTTAAAAAGGGACCAGATTTTGGTTTTGATGTTTCATTATGTCACATTCGTGTCAAAATCTGTTACTTGACATCAAAAATGTTGAAATTAGGCTTTATGAGATCTGATGCCTATTGGATTAAAGCCTTTTAAAAATGTTTTAGCAAGTTTGTGTCAGGCTTATGTAGGTGTTATGTAGCCCTATAAACCTTACCGCTAACCCTTTCATGCATAGTGTCCATACTTTTGTTGATTTAAGGTTATTTTTAAGAAAAATGAACGCTAAATCACCTCCACGTCATTTGAGACCATTGCTGTAATTTACTAAAAATATGATAAAAATATGATAACATATTATAGCATTGGTAGCATAAAGAGATCTTGCTCTGTAGACTGCCTATTTTCAGTTGTCAATGTGGCATGTCTCTGGTAGAACAAACGTTCTAAACAAAATTTCTGATTAAATAAAAAAAAAGGTTTGTGCCAGATTACAAAGCAGGCTTAGCTTTTAACTAAAGGTGTTTTTTGTTTTTTTGGTTTTTTGTGTGTGAAGATAACCACAGCTACTTTATGTGCAAATATAGTACATGTCAAGATTATTGCCATAGCTTGTTCAGAAATAATATATAATTTTAGCCAACAATATTCAATATTTTCCATATGAATTTTAAGAGATTTCTTTTAAGAAAATATTCAGGTATCATTTTATTTCCTTTTTGCACTCACAGTATTCCTACACATAGAAAATAAATGTACTTTTTAATATATCATATTTCAAAAAACTCAATTTTAAGCAATAAGAAAAGAGCCTGGATATCTTTTTAATAATTTATGCATGTGATTATGAAATACTGGTTGTAAAATTAAATAAATAAATCAAATCTTAAGTTGTTCTCTTTCATTATGTATGGCCCTTTTATTTGTTCCATTCTGTGAGCTGGGGTTGTGACAATGTGATACAATGAAATGAAGCATGAACCCTTGCAGCGGGGCTGATAACCAGATTTAACCGAAGGCAGAGCCTCTCCAGAGGAACACACACACACACACAGAGTGAGTCTCCCTCAGGTTATGCTTCCGGAGATCCATTAGGACACTGTGGGGCCGCTGTGCAGTGAAGGTGCTCCTCAGTGCTGAAAGGTTACCTTGGGAAATTAAGGTGTATGTGTGTTTTTCCTCCTTGGATTTGTCACCTAGGGGATGCCCTCTCAACTACTCTCATGGAGTCTGTGCTTGTACCTGGGTTTGTGTGTGTCATTCAGTTGCCATATCAGTGTCTATCACCTGTTAGACCTCAATCTGTAGCCTGTACTTCCTCCTTGAATGACAATGCCAGGACAGAGACTGACTGGCAATAAAACCAAGTCAATTTCCTTTCCTTTTCCTCTTGATTAGTAAGACAGCTGGGACGGCAGCTCACTGAAATAAATAAGCCAACTGGATCCATTCGGCTAACTTCTGTCTTGGCCATTCAGACATAAATCACCAGATATGGATTTAGAGTTAGCAGACCCAGCAGCCCGCTGAACCTAATATGCTGTGCACAAAGCACAGCTAATCTGCTAATCAACGACATCATCCCAAGATTTCTGCTGTGCTCTCCTAGTCTTGGATGCAACCAAGTTGGCTGTACCACATGTGGGGAAAGTTTTCTTGGCTGAAAAATTCAAGGGTGTTTATGACACTCAAAGTAGCAAAGCCCAGTAAATTCTGTCCCTGTGTACACAGCACGCAGACCCTGTTTACTCAGGTCTCGAAGGCTGTAAACTGTGTATGTGGAGAGGGGCATGACTGCAATGTGGACTATGTTGCTATGGACTGGTGCCGTTTTATGGCAGTTTCTTTTGTAATTTTTCTAAAAAAACAAAAAAACAAAAAACAAAACTCAAACAGGAATCCTGGAGAATTCTGTCTATTCCCAAACAGTGCAATCTTCTTCTTCTTCTTCCTCTTCTTCTTCTTCTTCTTCTACTTCTTCTACTTCTCCTTCTTCTTTGTTTTGCAAAACATCTGACCACTTTCCACTTGCCTAGAGCATAAAGAATATGTTCTAAGGTCTTTCACAGCCCTCCTTAATGGCCCACCTGTTGTTCTAAAATACACTGTGCAGTATTGAGCATGAACTAATTAGCTGAATAGGTTTAATAAGCAAGGACTTCTTGCTGTGTACCCTTTGTGCCAGGTTTTACTGCCTATAGTGTGTGTGTGTGTGTGTGTGTGTGTGTGTGTGTGTGTGTGTGTGTGTGTGTGTGTGTGTGTGTGTGTGTGTGCGTGCATGCTAGCAGCTGTTGCTGAGTCAGGAGGAAGGGGAACCTGAGTGAGAAGGTCACCAATCCTCCCAAGAGACTCGAAAACAGGGGACCAGCTATTAATCTCCAAACAATGCACAGTGCCTCCCTCAGGCTCCTATGTGTGTAAAGAAAGAATAGCAGCACTACAAACTTCCTTTCATGTTCAGCTTTTTATCATTAAGGAAAGCACATCGGATGTCTCTGTGTCAGGAAAAAAAAAAGGCAGCCTTGTTTGGAGCCGTCAAGTGACTTGTCTTGTCCGAGGTAAGCGATGATGTCATGGATACTGGGATCAAGTGTCTATACACAAGGGCCCTTTTACCATGCAGTCTTGAGGCCTAATCGCATTTTAGGATTTATACAATGCGGTGAAATATGTTCCACCCCCCTTATCCGTTGTATATGAATTCCATATCCTGATTCAGTGATGGGAGATTGGGCAGCTCTGTCACGCTGGGTCGCTCCACCCACACACATCTGCTGCTGAATGGAGGCAGTTATACACACTGAATAGCTCATTGTGAAGAGATTCATCGATCCCTCCCCTTCCCCTTTCCCCTTGCTTTTTCTCTTTCTCACTCTCATTCACTCACTCCATCCCTTTTCATAGTCTCTGTCTGACTTTCTTCTCTTCCTGTTAAGATTCTGTGCAAGTGACCGGAAGTTTTTGAGTTCAAATCACATGACTGCAGGAGAGCCACTGTTGCAGCCTTGAGCAGCTCTGTGCTGTGCTGTTGAGGTCAGCATACAGCTGCTTCACTTGTAAGCTGTTTTGGGAATAAGCTGTGCTCATCATCTGCCTATGATACACAGCCAGCTCCAGAATTATTGGTACCCTTCTAAACAATGAGCAAAAACGTATCAACAGTGTCCAGTTTTATTTGAACACAATCTACTAGAATAGAGGCTTTAATAGAAGTAACAGAAATTGAACGACTCATTTTCCCACATAGTCCCCATGCAAGACAATGCATTTGATGTATCTTTCGACTAGCTTCTGTATTCCCGAGAAGACAAGACGTTTTACAGTTGCTCCTGAAGCCAGGTGGGCACTGCTTCCTTTCCTTCATCATCAGAGGAGAATCTGTTAGCATGTGATGCCTCTTTTAGCGTAACGAAGATGTGATGATCGCTGGCTGTAAGGAGGATGTGGAAGATGTTGGAACCCGAGCCACTGCACTGTCTCTACTGTCACCGCTACTGTATATGGACATTATCATGGTGCAGTTAACCTGTTTTGGATAGCATTCCTCTTCTTTTGCTGCAAATTGCAGGTTTAAGTTAATTTTGCAGCAATGTACAGTCATTTGCACTGTTCACAGTTTGCCCATGTGCTTGGAAATGCAGAATGGAGAATAGGCTTCTTCATGGCCCAAAAGAACATCAACATGAGTAGCCTTAGTTTTGAATTTCTTCTTCTCTGGAGAAAATGCTAGTCTCCACTCCATGCAAAAAAAAAAAAAATTGCCTTTAGTTTTTGATTCTCCCTCATATTACCGGTCAAAAGTTTATCCATACTCATATGTGAGCTTTCATAGTTTTTGCGATTTTCTACTTGTTCAAAATAATAATAAAGTCACTAACACATGAAATTACTTTAATGGGATCATGCAGTGACCAAGAAAACTAATCAGTGCTATTTATTCATTCAGTCGTCTTCAGAAACTGCTTCATCATGCTAAGGGTGGAGCCAGAGACTCTTTATAGGGGAAAAAAAGTAAACGAACAATTTACTGCTTGGCCAGGTCTGTGTCATTCTTCATTTTTCACTTACAAGTAAGCAGATAAAAGGTCTAGAGTTCACTTCAAGTGTAGCATTTACATTTGGAACCTACTTGGCGTTAACTCTCAGTATAACGTCCAAAGAGGTGTCACATCATTTGGCTGAAAAATCAAAACTCATTAGAGAGATAACAAAAAATATAGGTGTGGCCAAATCAACTAATTGGTACATTCTTAAAGATGAGGAAGGTAAGAAGTTCAGGAGAACTAAAAGGCCTGGAAGAACATGGAAATCAACTTTTGTGGATGACAGAGCAATACTTTTCCTGGTGCCTTTCGTAACAGTTGAGCAGATCAAGAACACCTTTCAGGAGTTAGGCGGAAAGTCAACAGTTAAGAGACTGTTGTCCAAATATTGGACCTGACTGTGTAGGTATTTACACATTGCAGATACAGGTTAAGATCATGCAGATACAGGTTGAGCTTCAGTTAACCAGATATCGAATGAAGAGCATGTGCGATCATTGTGACTCTGTGGCTGGTCTGAATATTTCATTAACTGCCGATCTCCTGGGATTTTCACACACGACAGGCTTTAGAGTTTACATGGAATGGAGTCGGAGTTTCCTCAGCATGCACAAAACATCAAACCTTGAGGTTCTACAGCAGCAGAAGAATACATTGGGTTCCACTCCTGTCCAGCCAAGAACATGCATCCGAGGCAATCATGGGCACAGACTCTCCGAGACTGGACAGTATAAAAAAAAAATCACATGATGCTTTTCCATTGCTCACCATCTGCCTTACATGGTCAATAACTTCATTATTTTTATATTTGTCTTAGAATTTGTCTTTCAGTTCATGGAAAATACTGCATTGTGTGTCCAGACCTTTGATTAGTGCTGGCTTGTGTATTCACCGTTTGCAAGAAGCCACAAAGGGATCTACCTGATTTTTCAGAGAAAACTGGCACGTGGGTGACTTATCAACTGTGAGAGTAAGAAGACATTTGAGATCGTTTTTTCTTTCAGCAAAAACTTAAAATAGGGAATTCAACCCTGTTACACAGAGGCTCAACTAAGAATACAAAGTCAGGCTTTTGTATGCATCACAGCACTGAGAAAATAAACCATACCGACAAGGAAAGTAAAGGTCAACTGTAACTTGTCTCGTGTGTATATACATCAACAATTTGTCTTTCTCTGGACCCTGAGGTCAAGTCCTACTTATTTCTGTAGGTGTGTTCCTCGTATGTATACATGACACCATGAAAGATATTCGCTCATACTTACAGTGCATTCAGAATGTATTCAGACTCCTTTTAATTGTTCACCATTTGTAATGTTGTAGCCTTATGCTAAAATCAATCAAATTAATTTTTTTCCTCATGAATCTACACTCAGTA
>JAQMCW010000008.1:11586421-11599511 GCA_030068335.1 Chrysichthys cranchii | reverse complement strand
GAGTTAACTGAAAGCCAATCTCAACTGATTAAACAGGTGTAATCAGGTGTGGCTCCTGTTTGGTTGGAATGAAAACCCGCACCCACACGGCCCTTTTATGGACCAGTTTGACACCCTTGATGTAAATAATCCGCAGCAGGTGTCTGAGACAGCTCAGTCCAGAAATCATCCTTATGAATGTATTTTAAGGACCCTATTGATGCACCAACTAATTCACAAGTAGCACACCCTGCATGGCATCCTTAACCACTAACCGGTGGTTATAACAATGAATATATGGAATATATCTAGCAAGATTCTTTGAAAGCAGTGCTTGTACACAAACTAGTATTCCACTCAATTCCACTCAGCAGCTGTATCCAAACCTTACATCACCTAGTGCAATGCAAAGCGTTGGATGCAGTGGTGCATAGCATGCTGCCACTAGACTCTAGAGCAATGGAGACGTGTTCTCTGGAGTGACGAATCACACTTCTCTGTCTGGCAATCCAGTGGACAAGTCTGGGTTTGGAGGCTGCCAGGAGAACGCTACTTGCCTGACTACACTGTGCCATGTGAACAGTTTAGTGGAGGGGGGATTATGGTGAAGGGTTGTTTTTCAGGGGTTTGGGCTTGGCCTCTTAGTTACATTGAAAGGAACTCTTAATGTTGCAGCATATGAAGACATTTTGGACAATTTCATGCACCCAAATTTGTGGGAACAGTTTGGGGATGGCCCCTTCCAGTTCCAATATGACTTGCACAAAACAGGGTTCATAAAAACATGTATGAGCGAGTTTGGTGTGGAGGAACTTGACTGGCCTGCAAAGAGCCCTGACCTCAACCTGATAGAGCAGCTCTGGGATGAATTAGAGTGGAGCCAGACCTTCTCATCCAAAATCAGTGCCTGACCTCACAAATACTCTCCTGGAAGAATGGTCAAGTATTCCCCTAAACAAACTCTTAAAACTTGTTGGCGGCCTTCCCAGAAGAGTTGAAGCTGTTAGAGCTGCAAAGGGTGGGCCAACTCCATATTAAAGATTGTGTATTAAGAATGGGATGTCATTAAAGTTCATGTGTGTGTGAAGGCAAGTGTCTCAATACTTTTGGCAATATAGTGTACATGCCTGTGGCTGGATGTATGCTTCTGTAACCCCCTGTCACATTCAGGTGCCACTTTTCATGCAAGGTAAAAACAACATTCCTCTCACTGACAGTGACATATTTCTGACAGGGAAAACGGAAGCATGCATCCTGCAGAACAGAGTACTCTTACGATGGTCGCGTGTGGTACCAGGCAGGACTGAATGATCGAAATATAGCACTGAATGCACACTTTGGGTAGCTGACTAATATTGGCTAGGGCAGTCGTTAACCATGTGAGGTGGGGCTGAGAAAGCCAAGAGAGGGAACTTTCCTTTGGGGGAGTGTTTGTGGAGGGTAGAGGAGCAGTAGGTGGAGCCATTGATGTGCTAGCAGCACCATCATTAGCGGCGGAAGCAGCACTCGGCGTACTTATGAGCTCAAAAAAAATATACAACACACAGCAAGTTGCTTTGAATAAAGTAAATGAATAGAATGCAATGCAAGCCAAACCATGAGTGTTTCCCAGCAGGACGTTATTCATGAACTGAGAACATGGGTAATCTTTCCAGAGAAATGCCCTTAAGACACTCTGTGCTATGGACACAATTTCTAGAAAAAACTCTAGCAGACAGGTCTGACATCAGAGCTCTGTGTGTTTGTGCCTGAACATGATGAGAAGAGAGGTTAAAAATGGTACTGTTATTTTCTGGCCTGCAAATGCAAATGCTAAATAAATTTATTAACCCTTAAGAGACAGTATGGCACACTGGTGCACCGCTTACCATATGACTTTTTAAACGGTCCAATCAGCAATCCGAAGGAATTTGTGAATTATTTTTGCACTGTGCGCTGAAAGTATTGACTTCAGTCATCAGCTAGAACTTGGTTTGGTCCATTTACTTCATGAGTAACTAAACAAAGACATGTAGCGAAGCCAAAATTTTTAAAAGACTCACATGGTCACTGAAGGGTTAAAGAATCCAAATAAGAACAATTACCTTGAAAACAAGGAGTATATTCATGAACCAAACATGAACCAACAACTAGCAACAGGTGAGAGGAGTCATGGAAATGCCATGGGTCGGGGCTGATGCAGTGATGAGCAATGCAGTCCCTGGTGGCCATGTTATTGGCCATGGTGCACTTTTAGTGGTAACATGACAATAATCCCAAGATGGGTTCCAAGGTAGCTGACAGACTCCACACTCCGTCATGTGATCAATCCTTGGACACACCACTAGCCTATATTCACACTCCCAGACACTGGGTTTTTGCAGATTACACTCACCTGAACAAAATTACAATGCGTTGGAACAAATAAAGTATAACCTATAATCTCAGAATCGCTCAGTGTGACTTTGAGAAGTCATTTTCAGTGACATTGCTGAGCTTTTTTTTTTTTTTTTGATAGGCCTGTTTAAATTTGACCCTGATCTCGTTTAACTTTCAGCTCTTTTGGATTTGTCTAGTTAATGCCTGTTTGCTCAGCGCCCAACCTTCATTTGTTCCATGGCTTTTGGTTATTTTCTTGCCATCTTGATTTGCTTGGTCTTCATTTAGCACACCCCCATTCTGTGGGTTGTAACATTAGAAGAAAATTAGTAGACAAGTGATAATGTGACATCTGACTGTGAGTCCCCTTCAACAAAGGCATAATATTCTTATGCTACATAGCAAATAAGAATAATATTTATTATTTTTTTGTAAAGCAGCAGATTAACTAAGTCAGCTAAAGCCCTGAATATTATAATTTAAATTCATTCCAATAGACAATGACACAAAGAAGCTTTACTGAAATCTGGATATAGAATTTGATTTCCTAGTCAAGCCAGAAATGCCACTAGCAGTGGAAAAATACCTGTGATGATATGAAGAAGAAATATTGAGAGGAACCGGAAAAAGTAAACCCATCCTTTCTGGGTGACACCTACAGTAATGGTGGAATTATGATCCATTATTGAACTGTAAACTATACGGTCAAACATTACAAAGTGTGTTGCCATAAATGCAGAAGCTCCATGCAGAAGTACAGTAGTGCATAAGGCTGAATCAGGCTGGTCTAGAGGGCAAGAGGAGCCGCAGTAGTAGATGTGTTATCAGACAAATGGAAGCATAGATTTACTATATTAACTGTGGACACTGTAAAATGTTGCATTCACCAAAATGTAACTCTTCTGCCTACCATATCTTTGCATTCGGTTGGTAAATTCAGGTATATCTCAATGCTTTTTTAAACCAAAAAAGGTAAGTTATCTGAAAAGGATATAACAATAAGATGACATGACCTAAGTCAAGTGTGATGGGCATGTTTAATGGACTTCTACTTGCCTTTGTCCACAGTCAAGCTGTTTAAAAAAATAACAAAGACTGGAACGAAGAAAAAAACTGGAAAGAAGAAATTATTACCTTCAGGCATGGTATGTAGGTGAGGAGGCAGACAGCATGGCAAATGACAGCAATTCCCCTCAGATATTATATGGTATGGGAAGCATTACTTGAAGAAAAAAAAAAAACCTCTCAGGGGTCTCTGAGAATGTTCATAATCACATTTCATGATTCAGTCATAGTTTCCTGCAATCCAGAACATGCTATTCTAGGTCATGGTATGTGAAGATGGCCAGGCATTAACATTATTGCCGGAGCAACTGGAACTGAAGGGATGGAAATAGAATAAAAACACCATCTGTTACTTTGGTGGTAATTAAGTATCACAAATTTTTAATATTCTTATTATGCTAATGAATTCAACCTGGTTGCTGTATTTTAATTGTTCATTATATTTTATTTAATTATATAAATAATTTGCACGCAATATAAATAGCAGAAAAAAACAAATGGTAATATTTATGCAGGTAAAAGTTTGTCTCTTTTTGATTTTTACATTTGAAGATCTACTATGTAGGATTCAACCACCTGAATGCCCCTCCCATCAGGTGCCTGTAGCATACTCCCAGTTACTTACATTAACACTTCCTTGTTTTTCCGTGCTAAATAATAAATATGAGTCTCCACTTTTCAAAATTTGGGTTCACAAACTTGTTTGCCACCCGTAAAAACATGAAATGTGAAAGGTGCTTTGTAGAGGTTTGTCCAATCTGGGATAATGCGCAACATGACAGCTCTGTATAAGTGCAGATATAAAGGGTTCACTCTAAGCTTGCAAAACGCAATGATGTCCCTGCTTATTCCAGCAAGACAATGCCAAGCCACATTCTGCATGTGTTACAACAACGTGGTTTTGTAGTAAACGAGTGTGGGGAGTAGACTGGCCTCCCCGCATTCCAGACCTGTGTCTCGCAAATTCTAAAGTGCAAAATATGTCAATTGAGGCCCAGACTACTGAGCCGCTGAAATTGTGTATCAAGAAAGAATGGGAAATAATTTCTACAATTAGCGTCCTTGTCACAAGACTAAACTAAAGGCTTAGTCTTTGGCTCCACTAAATCTTCTTAAAACAACCTACTCTGAAACAGGAAACCATCAGGGGGAAACTGATAGGCATCATAGGAAGCTGGGATATCTAGCCCCACCTTCTGCAGCAATATGGTCAGGATGGCATCCCTGTAGCTGTACTCCTACAATCCTGCTGTCACAAGGGTGGGGTTTAGGCGGACACAGCAGGCGCAGGAAGGAGCCACCAGTAATAAAATCCATAGCGGGTTTTATTTAAACACCACAGCAAAGGTACAATAACGGCAGGCAAGGTCAGAGTTAGAAGCAGGCAGGGTAAACCAAATGGCAAACAGTGATAAGAGGACAACAGTGATAAGAGGTGCTGCATGTGCGTGGGCAGATCCATTTAAACCCCCCCCACGCCACCACAACCCCCACCAAAGGCACTACTCCTGGAGCACCTTTTCCAAAAGCGCTGTGGGGGCCCTGGACCTGTGGGTTTGGGCCTGGCACTGGTCCAAGGTAATCTGAACCTTGGTTTGACCGTGGACTCAGGTGTGGACTCAGGCATAATTGTGACCATGGACTGTGGCATAGGCTGTGGTGAGGAATTTGTGGTAGACTCTGTGAACGTGGCATATACAGGTTCTGTAGTTATCTTAGTGATGAAGGCAGGCTCTGTGAAGTTAGGTGACTCCGTGGAGACAGACGCCAGCTCTGTGAGGTTAGGTGACCCTGTGGCTGGCTCAGACAGTTCTGTAAAGTCATACGCCTCTGTTGGGGCTGACAACTCTGCGGAGGCTGCCAGCTTTGTGGCTGATGCAGACTATTCTGCAAAGGCAGACGACTCTGTGTGATCAGATGACTATGTGAAGAGGGCAGACAACTCTGCAAAGTCTGGCGGTGGCTCTGTCTGCTCTGTGACTTGTGCAAGCAGCGGCAGCTCTGTAACTTGTGCAAGGACAGACTTGGCAGACTCAGGAGTGCAAGTTGGCTGGAGAGTTAGGATTGCTATAGTGGGCTTGAACTCTTGTGTAGTCTGGGCTGACTGAAGAGCTTGAGCAGGCTGGACAGGCTGAAGATCTTGAGCTGGATTGAAAGGCTGAAAAGCTTGAGTTGGCTTGACAAGCTGATGAGCTTGAGAACTCCCGGCTGGCTGGAGACCTTGCGAAGCCTCGGTTGGCTGGAGACCTTGCGAAGTCTCGGCTGGCTGGACAGCTTGCGAAGTCTCGGCTGGCTGGAGAGCTTGCATAGTGTCAAGTTCACGTTCAGATTCAGACTTGGTTGTAGGTGTATGTTCAGGTTCAGGTTGGGCCTTGGTTTCAGGTTCGGGTTCAGATTCCTAAGAAGACATAAGAATCACCATGGGTTCATGTGTTGACAAAGATTCATATGAGGACAAAGGTTCCTGCTTGGATGAGGATTCAAACTTTGACAAGGATTCAGACTTGGCTCCAGACTTGGGTTCAGACTTCGACTTGGATGCCTGCTTTCTTTTCTTTCTTTTCCTGGTTACCTTGGTGGGCTCTGAGGCAGTTAATTCCTTCACAGCTGCTAGAGGGGGCTCTGGAGCAGTCATCTCCGACTCTGGAGCAGTCGTCTCTGTCTCCCACTGGAGGAATCTGTGAGGCAGATATCCCGGTCTCAGCCACTGGAGGGAGCTCTGCATCTGTCATCTCCATCTCGGCCACTTGAGGGAGCTCTGGAGCGGGTGCTTCCCTTCTGGCCACGGAAGGGCTCTCTGGAGTGGGCTCGTCACTGCAGACCCTGTCGTCGACCTCTGTGGGCCCAGCCCCCAGTAAATGTCCATGGGTATTTACCCCCAAAGTTCCCGATAAATTCACTTCAACATGTTTCCAAACTTTTCTGGATCCTGCATACAGTACATGGGTGTTCTACTGTGGCAAGGTATTTGGCCCACCTGATTGCTGGTCCCGTGAGCCAGTGCATCATACATCTAACCCAAACACATTTCAGGGGTCTGGGCTCCACTAAATTCTCTTAAAACAACCTACTCTGAAGCAGGAAACCATCAGGGGGAAACTGATAGCCATCGTAGGGAGCTGGGATATCTAGCCCCACCTTCTGCAGCAATATGGTCGGGAGGGCATCCCTGTAGCTGTACTCCTGCAATCCTGCTGCGTCCTGGTCCTAGTCAAGCATTCTGTCACAAGGCTGGGGTTTAGGCGGTCACAGGCACAGGAACGAGTCACCAGTAATAAAATCCATAACGGGTTTAAAAGCAGGCAGGGTAACGAGAACAAAGGGGACAAAATCACAAACCAAGGGGAGCAACGGGTCAAAACCAAAGAGTATTCACAGACAATAATCAAGGCTTGGCAAGGATACACACTAGGTGGCAAACAATGCTTTGCAAAGACTGGGTGACTGAGTGAGTCTATATAAAGCCCAAGTGATTAGCTCCAATCCAGCACACCTGTTGCAGCCCACATGATGTGCAAGTGTGCCACGAATCCTTGCGCATGCGCCGGTAACAGAGTGGAGGAAAACCCGGAAGTAGTTGTTAGCGGTGCGAGTCCTCCGGCATGCACCGCTATTGGGAGTGCCTGAAAACGGGTGAGTGTTGTTAAACGTCTGGCACCAACAATCATGCCACAGTCTCTGAGATCACATTTTTCCCCCATTCTGGTGATTGATGTAAACATTACCTGAAGCTGTTGTCCCATATCTGCATGATTTTTTGCATTGCACTGCTGCCACCCGATTGCTTGATTAGATAATTGCATGAATAAGTAGGTGTACAGGGGTCCCTAACAAAGTACTTGGTGATTGTATAACCCTTGTTCACCAAAATATGAAACAATTTGACAGTAACTGTAATAGTGATTTTAATGTACTATAATTACTTATTAAAAGCTGTTAAGCAATTTAAGGCTAGACTTAAAATCTTTTGAGGTGACAATATTAAATCATTATTAAATAAAACATTAAAAATCATATTAAATAATAGCAAATCAGAAAATATAGTCAGTAGTTTGTATCATGCCTAGGCAAAGTTTTTACTTAAGAAAAACAGCCCAGTCTTTTAAGCAGAGAACACCACTTTACAATCCAAGTGTCTTGTTCACACATAAGTGAAAGTGTTCCGGTCATTCCTGCTTACATTATACTCATCCATCTACAGTATGTACAGTACTGTAGTTAAGGTATCCAATGATCATACTCAAATAAATGTACAGATATCTTTTTGCAAAATAACTCAGATAAAGTTTATAACTACTCATGCTTTAAACTTAAAGTGTCAAGTAAATGGATCATTATATTATATTAATTATATTAATATGGATCTTATTTTTCTGACTGTAAACAAAAAGACGTATTGCCAGTCGTGTACTCAAAGTCAGTTACTGAACACAACGAGCAGAAAATGTGAATGTCCTGAGGCCTTTAGAGCTACTACAATGGTAAACATTATTTTTTTCTTCACATGTAATCATGCAGATACAAACTACAAACACAAAGCATTTACAGTGCAAGTTACTGCTAAGCAAAAATTACTGACATGGCAACAATACGGCCAACATTTTCACTTTAATCTGAGGTCACTTTGGCCCGAAGTAAGTTTAAAGCAATTAATAATTTTCAGTCACTTGTACTCATGATAAATGTAATAATTAGCTAATATTAAATAGTAGAGTATACACAGCATGAAACATAAAGCAAAGCCACATGGCAGAACACCAAGCCCTTTGTGGTGGTAATTTGCATTTGCAATTTGCATGCGTTTTTTTTAGACACAGCTTTCCAGACTGAATGAAAGTGAAAAAGTATGTTCTGATATCCTTTGAAAGTTAACTTCATGTCGATATTAGATTATATATTATAAATGTATTATTATTATTATTATTATTTTTATAGATTAAATTATATGCACAAAGCATTTATAATAATAATATGCATTAATCGAAATATTTTCCTTTCAATATTACTACATTGAATATTTAATATGGTGAAAAGCCAGCCCAATACTAACTGGTATTAAGTAATTGAAAATAAATAATGGGTGCTATCATATGAGCTAGCATAAGCAATATTAGCAGTGAACTGGTGAAAAATCACAAAAACAACAGTACGCCATTAAACACATATAAGATTCCTTACAACATTTTGAATTTATGAAAGTGGATTTATGAATTTATGAAAGTGGATTTATGAATTTATGAAAGTGTTTTGGTTTTAGCCATAGTGTCCCTTTAAGATGCAAACACAGTAGCTGCTTTGTAAATAAGAATGTAAGTTTTCTCCCTTTTTGAATTCCAGCAGTGGGACACACTCAGGATCCATAGAGAGCAAATAAGTCTTACATTGTTCGCCACCAGTCTTTTAGAAGTTTAATAATATTAACTTAAGCCCTTAAAAGGACCTCATATACCATGTTCATTAGTGCTGAGGGAGGATTATTGATTGATTAGGCATAAAGGACTGGATAATGTTTAGCTTTAGGCTAGGATGGTGTCTTTTGCATTGTTCACGTGAGGCTCTTTGGCTTTACATTTGGTTTCACTTTAGTACCAAGCAGACACCTGTTGATTAGTGGAGAGGTGGTGTGACCTAACTCAACTCTACAGATACACGACTAGAATAAAGTTTTGTTTGTGGAAACCTTATGAAAACATTGGCTTAGTACATAATTAACTGTGTGCATTCAATTAACAACTTATAAATGAGTTCTAATACAGAGTGGGAATGGCAGATGTCTTGCTCAGTGGCCTCATAGTGGCTCCTGCAGTCCTAGGAATTTACTTACGAACTTTTTTTAGCACACTTTTAGGAAAAGGAGTTCCCTCAGCAGTTTCACCCATACTAACCACCAGGGGCCGTAAGATCCACTTGAATAATTTCTTGTCTCCAAATGCATGTATGTCAAGACCTTTAAAGTCCTTTCGTGACTGTAACAGGTGGGGGCATGGATTAGGAGAAAGGGGGGAATTGGGGATGAGCCAAAAGTGTGATGGTTGATCAGGCACTTCTGTATTTTACTTCTGATTCTTCTTTCTTTCTCCCCAAAGTGAACAAAGTCAGAAAGAGAGAGTGTGTTGTTCATTTTGTCATCTTCCTAACGTGCGATAAGTGAGAGTGAAGTAAATAAAAGTTTCGATTCAAAGCTTATACTGGGTTGATGGTGCTCTTCAGGCAGACTGCTTTCTTCAGTGGAACATAACGTTTGTGATGGCCCTTTAAGTGCCAGTATGGGAGCTCAAGAAGAAACCACAATTAGACTGGAGCACTTCATGTATCAGATGCCAGTCACAAAACAAACAAACAAACAAAAAAAACAAGGTGCAAAGTGTTTTCAATATTTTGGTCAGTAATGTTATTAGGTAAGCAGAGTCTAAGCATGAGGTAGTCCTTATTGTTGCGCTGCGTGTCTTAGATACTTGACTAGTAAATCAGGAGGGAAACAAGGTATTGTTTAGCTTTCAGGCAGGATACTGACATATATGGAAGAAAAGGTTGATCTGGTGAAAAAAAATATAGGCATGCAAACTAGATGCAAATTGCAAAAATTTACCTAGAAACAAACACGAGAGAGAAAGTGATGAGTCTTCCTTCATCTGTAAAGAAACAGTAGCCCAACTCCCAAATTCATACGTTCTCACAAACCTGTTCTGAATAATAAACAGTTGCCCAGTTAATCCATGAAATCAGAAAGCTAGTGGACGAAATATGAAATGGACAGCAATGGGTTTTCCCCCCTAAGAATTTAAACAGTGGATCAGAGATCCTGACCAGATCCTCACTTATTCACCTACAACAAATCTAATCTCGATGAGCAGACACAGGCTTTCACGGAAGACAGGAATATGAAAAAAAACAGACATGGCAGAGATTTACAGACTAAGAATTTGTGAAGGAAGGGACAGGGGGAGGGGGTGAGCAAAAGACATACAGAGAGGTGGAGTCAGAGCCTTGCTCTCTGATGTCACTGGCGTGAGGTGTGTTGTCCTGCTGAGACTAATCCAGACTGATTAGGGAAAGGAAAGCAGGCACCTGTACAACGGCAGTGGGGATAGAGAGACATATTTAGTGAAGCGTGTAGCAAAAAAAAAAAAAAAAAAAATTCAAACAAATTCAACCAAAAAAACAAAAGCCTTACTAGGACTGAAAACTACAAAGAACAAGAAAGATGGAAGGGTGAGTAAGTCTGGAACCAGAGTATTAGAAGAATTTCGAAAGGACTTAAATTTACTTGCTGTAAGTGTAATAATAAAAAAGGACCAAATTTCCCTTTTATCTTAAGCATTTCATTCCAAACTCTAGTTATCTGGTCAAAATGGCTACTAATGGAATGGGCAAATCTTTGAAGCTCCAATTTGGGCTCATCAACTATGAGAATCGCTACCTCACAGCTGAGACGTTTGGCTTCAAGGTAAATGCATCTGGTACGAGTATGAAGAAAAAACAACTCTGGAGCCTGGAGCAGGATGACCAGGACAGTCAGGTGGTTTTCTTTCGCAGCCACCTTGGCCGTTACCTGTCCGCAGATAAAGATGGCAAAGTGAATTGTGCAGCTGACGTTCCAGACCCTGATTGCCGCTTTTTGATCGTCGCGCAGTCTGATGGCCGCTGGGCCTTGCAGTCTGAACCTTATCAACGATACTTTGGAGGCACGGAAGATTTCCTGTCTTGCTTTAGCCAGACCATTGGAGAAACTGAGTTGTGGACCATCCACTTGGCCCTCCACCCACAGGTGAAGCTGTTGAGTGTAGCCCGCAAACGCTATGCACACTTATCCGATTCAAAGAGCGAGATTTCTTTTGACAGCGATGTCCCATGGGGTGTGGACTCCCTGATTACTCTGCTCTTCAAGGAAGGAAAGTACAGTGTGAAAACCTGCGACAACCGCTTTCTCACTAGCAGTGGAAAGCTGGTAAATGATTATAGTCCTGAAACAACTTTCACACTGGATCTCAGGTCTGATAAGCTGGCTTTCAAAAATAATGAGGGAAAATACCTAACCCCAACGGGTCCTTCAGGAACCTTGAAGTCTGGGAGATGTACAAAGCCGGGTAAAGATGAGCTTTTTGATCTGGAGGAGAGTCATCCACAAGTGGTTTTCCAGGCAACTAACAAACGATACCTATCCATGCGTCAAGGTAACCACTGTGCTTTCTCACCTTGCTCTAATATACAGTATATATTGTATATTGCCCATGATTAAATAGTAACAATGTAATGTCACGTAAATGAAAAATCTGAAATGTCTATTATTTTTAGCAGATTTTTGTAACGTTTAGCCCTGATTTCATGCATTTGTGCATTTTGTGCATGTGAGAAATTTATGTTACGCATTATTATGGTGCATTGTGAAGTTTTGCAGTCTTCAAAAAATTATTTGCAGACTGGTTTGTTAAACACAAGGTCAGAGAGTGATGTCTGGGAAGTGCAAATGTGACATGGCATATTTTAGCATACAGTCTACTGACAAGACCGAGCATGGTTGTATATAAATATTTACCTAGCAAATGAACTAGCTAAAATCAGATTCGTGGACTTGGCTTAGCTAATTAGCACGCCATATTGAGCAATATTATTTCACCATTATTTTCAAACATTCATGAGGCTCTTTTGTTGTTTTAAACTTTATAGACTATAACCCACCAAATAGTACACTTTGAGGTCCCCCCTGCGAACTATGATTGCTAAGAGCGCATTTTGAACAATATAGTTGCTTTTTTAGGCACATATATCTGTAGACCTAGTTCACAAAGGTCTGCAGTTTTATTCTGCACTCATACAAATTATAGGCCAGCAACACTCATATTAACAATAATGGGATAATGGGCTAGAAGTGTAACCCTGTAGGGCAAAGTAAGCTGCTGAATGGCATTTTGCAGGATAACTGTGACCGAGAATGGAGAGGAAAGAGCTCAGTGTGAGGTTTGATGCGTAAACAGAGAGGCGAAATTAAGACGCTTCCCACATGATATTCATTTTCAATATTTGATCAAGGTAGTTCTTAACTTATGGAATTACTACATGATCAAGCATTTTTTTTGTACAGCATACTTTAACCACAGTTCTGAAACTGCAAGACGCAGCAAATGAAGTCTTCAACTATATAGTCTTGGGAATTTATCTACTCTCGAGATATTTATGGACTTAACAGGAAGCATTATTTAGCACCGCTATCCTCACCATGCTTACAATGCAGATTTTAGTTACATATGAATTTTCAGCCTGTTAACAAGCCAATGATTATTGGTAATAATAAACCCTACTAGTGAGATATATACAGTAGAAGGGTTAAAAGGTTTAGTTTGGTTGAGGGGGATGGCAGGCAAAAAAAAAAAAAAAACATATCAAAGATGCAAGACTTAATTCAGGCCCACTTTTATCACACATTTTGGAGGAAATACAGAGGAGGATTAGGCAGATTGATTGCTTTTAATCATGGTAATATGGCTGACATAGCTCCAGGAATAAGTAATAAGAATAAAATTGCATTTATCTGCTATAAATCAATTTGTATTCATTAAGATTTAATTGGACAGTGTTCAGAAATTACATTAACTGAATGTCTTGAAAATGGAGCACATGAGCACATCTTAGGTTAAACTACAGGCATCCTCTTCAGAATGTGGCTGGACTCAACCAGTGGAATATATAT
>JAQMCW010000008.1:11486023-11500763 GCA_030068335.1 Chrysichthys cranchii | reverse complement strand
ATCCAATGATCGCTGCTTTTGCCTCCTTTTGAGGATTTGGCAGAAATGCGACATTGCATCGTCATTAAACAGATTCACCGCTCGCACTGCTACAGCCTTATTCGGGTGGTGCTTTTCTGCCAAGTTTTGCACTCTTTCCCACCTTTTACACATCTCCCTGATCTCATTTGAAGTTAGGAATCAGTCTTTTTCTATGCTAGCGCGGATGCTGACTATACAAGTGAGCCACAATCCCGCAGTGAGTGAGAGAAGTTGTGATCACGTGAGGCTCGGCAGATGAAACGTATGCATACTACTCGTATTGCAAGACATCGCTCGTTAACCAAGTCAAAATTTATTTAAAAATTTTTGCTCGTCTTGCAAAACACTCGCAGACCAAGTTACTCGCAATCCAAGGTTCCACTGTATATCTTCTGGATATGCACAATTTTGTGGCATATTGCCGTCCTGAAAGCATATGCCTGGCTCTAGACACTACAATTAATCTCTTAGCAATGGCTAAACTGTTTTTAAAATACAAATGCAACAATTGCTAATAACTGATGAAAACCAGCAGGTTCACCCATTTTTAGTTTGAACTGTTCCTTCAAAACAAGAATGATAAAGGGTAGGCTAGCATAAGGAAGCGAGAGAGCCAGAGAAGGGCATCCTGGATATCGAGTAAAACTGATTAGGGCTAGAATTTCAGGGCTTAATGTCAATTATAAGATTACATTATGTTGTAATGGAGAGCCATCTCAGTGAGATATGGGCAGAGAGACGACTGCAAAACGTTTGGGGGATAAACGGACACAGGAAGTCAAAGATCCGCTGAAGGAGACAAACAGTGCTTTTGCTTTTTGTGAGGTCAGCCAAATCACTCTCAACCCTCAAAGTGGACTGAGGCAAATTAAGGGATTAATTGCATACGAATTTGACTCCCCCTGAATAGTGTTAGAGAGTGTGTTGTGTATTTTGATGAGCCAAAGGGCAAAACTGTTATCCCATGGATTGTTATGCATTATAATATTTTACATACAAAAAAAACTGAAACACTGCTCTGTAAACCCATAAAAGGCTTAATTTAAAAAATCAGGATTACACTGTCATAAAACGGGGTGGTGTTTTGGCGATATGCTTTTCATAAATAAAAACTGAATAAGCAAAAATTTGCATGTATTTCTCCAATGAAACATCCACTCACCAGCCACTTTTTAGGAACACTTGATCATTCATGTAGTTATCCGATCTTGTGGCAGCAGCGCAATGCATAAAATCATGCAGACACAGGTTAACATGTTCTCGTAATGTTCAAGTCAACCTTTGGAATCAGGGAGAAATGTGATCTCAATGATGGGCTGGTTTAAATATGTCAGAAACTGCGGATTTCCCGTAATGTTCATACACAACTGTCTCTAGAGTATTCACATGGTGGTGCAATAAACAAAAAACATGCAGTGAGCGGCAGTTCTGTGTGTGGAAACCCCTTGCTGATGAAAGGCTCAAGACTAGTTTGACATGATAGAAAGGCTACAAACCTTGAACTTTGAGGAGGAGGGTCAACAAAAGCAGACCACGTCAGGTCAGCCAAGAACAGGATTCTGAGACTAGAGTGAAACCGGACAGCTTCCACCTGATCTGATTAACCTTGATTTCTGCTGCAACATCCAGGTAGAAGGGTCAGAATTTGGTGGCAACACTGGACTAAGGACTCAACCTGCCTGGTGTCAACAGGCCAGACTGGTTGTGGAGAATTTTCCTTGGTACCCATTGAGCCTCTCGATACCAATCGAGCACGAATATGCAGCTAACAAATCTGCAGCAGTTATGTGACCCAATAACATCAGAATGACCAGAATCTTTCCAACACCTTGTAGAATCCACGCCATTAAACATCGAGACTTTTCTGAGGGGTCTTACGCCGTGTTAGTAATTCATAACAAAGTGGCTAATAAAGTAATAAAGTAACAAGACACCAATAAAATCAATTAAAAAGGTTCAGATTTTCATTGAACGAATGATCATCTTCTTTCCCAGTGTTGCTCATTTGATCAACTCACATGCAAAGTATGTTCTCAATAATTGTCGCCATCACATTAAATCACCACAAAATTACCCCAGCCATCTGAGAGCCTATAACATGTAGAAATCTTGAAGACTCTATGCGAGATGATCTCCTGCAATGGACCACTGCAACCACAGTCTCTATTCTGAGAAGTGCTATTCCGAGATGCATGGTGCACTCAGCAAGCTGACCGATGAATAATTGAGATCTTTCCGTCTTTGATGTAGCACAGCAATACAGTGTGGCCATTATGCCGAAACGAGCACTTTCAATAAAACGATCATACTGTAAACCAGTGTGAGTTATACAGTGAAACATTATGAATCAAGAGTCCAGAAGTGCCAGTTTGTGGCATCGATTGAAAATGACTCTGCATCATGTTCTACAAAGTTCTAGGCCACAGGTTCTCAAAGCTCAAAGTCTTGCACATGCTATTGCTTTGCCTGCTCTGTGACAAGTCAGGAAGTGCTGTTCATTAGTGGGTTTAGTTGAATGAAGTATATCGGGAACAGGGAAAACCCTGAAAATGGAAATGTGCATTACATGGGGTACTCCAAATCCAGAACCAGGGTTGGGAAATTGGAAAAAAACCACCATGGTTATAGAATGTGATTATGAAACAGGACTAGCATTGGGCACTGTCTTAAGGTAAAGCCTGGAAGCAGAATCAGTAAATTCACACCTCCTGTCTTTCTAAAACATCCCTTTCCTTTGAGAGATGCTCGAGCCTCTGAAACTTGGCGTGTGCCTCAAGCACTTCATACGCATTTAGGAAAGCAAAGAAACAAACCTCACAGGAACGACAGAGTGCATGCAAAAATGATGCTATGCAACACTACAAGAGATGATTTCCTCAGTCACGATTCTACATCACGAAGAACTGTGAATGTGCAGTAAAGGATGCGCTCTTACCGTGGCTTTCCGCCTCCATGCCGGCTGTAGGAGAGTGGGAGAGTGGGAGGCGCTGCTGGCGCACTGCTGATCTCTGCTAAGTGCGCTCTCTCGCTCTCTCTCTCTCTGCGATGTTCTGACAGACTATCTTGCGCCACCTCTGATATGGTTTTATACTTGCTTGATTTGTTCTTATCTATCTACTGTACGTATATGACTCCTCCTTTTCAGCATGATGTAACGCCCTGAATTCTGTACTATGCATTTGGTCTACATCACACAGTGTAAAATATTTACATGATATAGGACAGGGGAAATTGGATCTGTAATATGTTACATTATGGTTTTGTTAGAAAATGAAACTTGTTGGTACACGTGGGTTTGCCATTGGTTCAGTTTACGAGGTCCAGAGGTGCTATAATTACATTTTCTAGCCTACCTACACATTTATGTGTGGGTTTAAGTCATTTGTAATATTTGGTGAGGTTTAGAAAAAAAAAATCTCAGGAAATAGAATGCTCAGGGCATGAGGTTTAAGAAGTGCTAGCAACACGAATGATGATTAGTAAAAAAAATTAAAACTACACACAGTAATTACAGGAAAAAGGATGGGGTGGAAATTTTTTTAAATATTAGTTTTACTTAGTGGAGAGTGGGGTCACTCAAAGTTACAAAGAATTTCTACATTCCAGTTCTCTAGGGGGAGCTTGTGAGATAGTCCTTAATGAATGGGAGTGAATGGAGCTAGTTATTTGCCCTGCTTCTAGACAAATAAATAAATAAATAAATAATTTTTTTGGAAATGTAGCATCAGTTATATATCAGAACTGAAATGAAACAATTTCCTTTAGCTTTTCATACCTTAAAGATGATTTGCATACAAAATCGTAGCATTCTTCTAATATGTTTTGCCCCCAATTTTTATTTTCACTCCAATTCTGATATACACTGCTCAATAAAATTAAAGGAACACTCAATGGGAAAAAAAATCATGCTGGATATCTATACTGATATGGACTGGGCAATGCATTAGGAATGAAAAGATTCCAGATCGTTTGATGGAAATGAAAATGACCAACCTACAGAGGGCTGATTTCAAAAGATCAAAGTGAAAAAAATTGTGCAACAGGTTAGTCCATTTTGCCAAAATTTCACTGCAGCAACTCAAAATGGTTCTCAGTAGTCTGTGTGGCCCCGAGTGCTTGTATGCCTGCCTGACAATGTCAGGACATGCTCCTAATGAGCTCCTGGACAATCTGAGGTGGCAATGAAACATAATGTCCCAGAGATGTTCTACTGGATTTAGGTCAGGTGAGTGCGGGGGCCAATCAGTGGTATTGATTCCTTCATCCTCCAGGAACGGCCTGCATACTCTCGAGGCCAGGCATTGTTGTGCACCAGGAGTAACCCAGGACCCGCCGCACGAACGTAGGGTCTGACAATGGGTCCAAGGATTTCATCCTGATAACTTATGACAGTCAGGGTGCTGTTGACTAGACTGTAGAGGTCTGTGTGTCCCTCCGTGGATATGCCTCCCCAGACCATCACTGACCCACCACCAGACTCATGCTGAATGCTGTTACAGGTGGCATAGCATTCTTCTTGGCTACTCCAGACCCTTTCATATTTGTCCCATGTGCTCAGGGTGAACCTGCTCTCATATGTGAAAAGCACAGGGCACCAGTGGTGGGCCTGCCAATTCTGGTATTCTATGGCAAATGCCAGTCGAGCTCCAAGGTGCTGGGCAGTGAGCACAAGGCCTACTAGAGGACATCAGACCCTCAGGCCACCCTCATGAAGTTTGTTTCTGATTGTTTGATCAGAGACATTCACACCAGAGGCCCGCTGGAGGACATTTTGTAGGGCTCTGGCAGTGTTCCTCCTTGCACAAAGGAGCAGATACCAGTCCTGCCGATGGATTAAGGACCTTCTACAGCCCTGTACAACTCTCCTAGCATAACTGCCTGTCTCCTGGAAACTCCTCCATGCCCTTGAGACTGTGCTGGGAGACACAACAAACCTTCTGGCAATGGCACATATTGATGTGCCATCCTGGAGGAGTTGGACTACCTGTGCAACCTCTGTAGGGTTCAGGTATCGCATCATGCTACCAGTAGTGACACTGACACTAGCCAAATGCAAAACAAGTGAAAGAACAATCAGAAAAGATGAGGGGGGAAAAATGTCAGTGGCCTCCAGCTGTGAAACCATTCCTGTTTTGGGGGATCATCTCACTGTTGCCCCACTAGTGCACCTGCTGCTAATTTTATTAACACCAAAGCCACTGAAACTGATTAACAACACACTCTGCTACTTAACTGACCCGATCAATATCCCCCGAAGTTTAACTGACTTGATGCTATACTCTGATTTAAGTGTGTTCCTTTAATTTTGTTGAGCAGTGTATAATTGTTTGAGCCATTTAGATCCATTCACTCCTCTTCATTGAGGACTATGTTGTGAGCACCCTCTAGGGAAATTGCACCCGATTTCGGTACAATGGCGTTAATAGGAAGTGAACAGGTACTCTGCAGACAGGATCTAGTTACAGTAATGGATTAGCACATTAGCATGCGCATCCTCTACCTGCAGGTAAAAGAACCCAAACATAATCACAGCTCTGAAGACCTCAGCATCAAAGGTCAGAGCTGGAATATATTAAATGAGGTGTATTTGTACATTTTTGTCACATTCATATGCAAATGAAAACGAAACAAGTTAATTCTCTGTGTGATTGGCTAGCATGTGTGATAGTTGACAATGCTATGCTGGATAACTAGCATATCAGGTTTCAAGAGGGGGAGATGGGGCAGGGGGCAGAATTTTAATCTTCATAAAATCCTCATTCACAACTTCTTAAATTTATTTTAAATTGTTTAAATACTATTTACCTCTTTTAGTTGACCAGTGATGTACATCTATGGAAATACTGTACTTATCTTCAAGAGTTATTATTGCACCTAGTGGACAAAAATGGGAAGTGCAAAAAGCACTAATAGAGGTCCAGCAGGGGCCATTGTTCTCGATTCCGCATGCTTGGGTTTCAGTGGAGAATCAGACAAGACAATCAGTGGCAGGTTTGCATGGTTGGACTAGTCAAAACCATATTCTGTGGTCACCAAGATCTTGTTTTAAGGAAAATAATTAGAATAAATCATATATATAATTTCTTACGAAAAGGAAAGTGTAAGTTTAGACAGTGGGCCTAATTTCAGATATATTGCAAATATTAGGAGAGCAAAGGTGGTTTATGGTGAAATTTCCATACATCAGAAAAGCATGTGAAACAAGTATTTCACTCACTGAAAAGGCTGAGATAAAGGAGAAAATCTTGCCCGTTTATTTCCAGTACCCAGTTTTATTTTGGGCTAGTGTCATATCTTGTGTGGTTTTTGAAATGTAGTTGGGCTGAAAAGTTTGCAGAAACCTGTCAAACAAAGGTGTGTCTAAAACAGCTTATAAAACCTGTATGCTGAATGAATTTATGTTGTTTTCGCTCAGCTGCCTATCACAGGGTTAGTCTAAAACGTCACAATACAGTAGCCTATAGCATATGTCATGTGTAATACCCATTTGGTTTAAATTTGTATGAGGCTATGTAAGTACTAATGACATTGTCTCTCAACAAATTATGGTTGTGAGCCACTACTGGGGTCAATTGTACATATGCAATGTTACCAACACAAGCATTTCAAATATTTAGAGTTACCACAGGAACTAGGCTTCAGGCGGGTTTAGGGATACTCATTAGTTCTAGGCTAAGGGCTTAGAGTTGCCTCCATGAGGTTTCAAGTCTCAGGAAGGAAAACTCTGTTTGTGGTTAGTGCATATGCACCAATCAGCAGTTTGGAGTATTCCACCTTATTGGAGAAGGTAGAGTTACTCCATATCACTCTATGGGGACTTCAGTACTCATGGGTGGATTAACGGCAATATAGGAGTTGAGTGACTGGGAGGAATGGACCCTCAGGCCTGAACAAAGTGGTGAAATGTTATTAGACTTTTGTCCAAGCCAGGGATTGTCAGTAACATACACTTTGTTTGAAGTCTACTTGATTCTAGAGCATCTTGGCGCATAGTGATTTTGTTTACATCACCAAACTATGTTTTGCAGAGCTGTCAAATGATCACCACTTGAAGGGGAGTTCAGTTTTTTGCTCAGGTTACCAGCAAAATATACATGGTAAACTCAAGAGATCCTTCCAGGTTTCCTGGGAGCATCTTCAACGAGAGATAAAATTTGAACTCACTACTATGAAAGGACTACCCTCATGTACTGAGGCAGGCAGACGGCCTACTCAAGTCCCCAGGCATAGATACAGCTGCAAGAAACTAAGGGCAGATGTTTGTTGTTACCCATTATGGCGGTAAGCCTAAGAAAACATGATGGATACCACTGGTGATGGAAGCAGTGAAGTTGAAGGAGGCCTTCCAATTAATGTGAACAGAAGGCTTCCTGATTCAGTTGTGAGGTATAGGCAAGGCAAAAGCGCTATGGCCTATGCAGGTGCAGAACCAAAAGCTAAGGCATGCAAAGAGTTTATAGAGGCCATAGAAAATGACTTGGCCCCAAAGCCCCCAAAACTAAAGAACATGCACAAGCTCTGCTAAGGAAGTTCAGGGGAGTGTTGATCTCTATTAGAGATATTTCTGAGCAATAAAGTAGTAATTTGAGGAATTCCTCACCCCAGGGGACATGCCCTCTCTTCAGCCAGGGGTGGCAGAAAATGTCCATCTCTGTGGCTGAGGTTTATATGGTAGTTGGAAATCTTCACAGTGGCAAGGCAGCAGGGGTGGATAAACTTCAGCTAGAAATATTAAAGTAACTGGACAAGGTTTGTGTAGCTAACATACTTCCTCTATGTTGCATGGAGGTCTGAGGCAGCAGTCCCCATTTTTATGCCTCTACAATCTAGCATCATGGTTGTGGGTTGTCTTGATATCTATTCAGGATCATGATATTTTTGGAACAAGTGGTTAAAAGTTTAGAATTTATATGGAATCATCATTGTAAACAGCAGATGAACTGATTAGATTTTGGAATTGATCCAGAGTCAAGGTCATAGCAAGGTCAAATGACTAAAATAGATATTCTCCAATTGCTTCCTTCCTGTTTTTATTTCAGTATATTTTAAGGGGATTTCGGGCATACAAATTTTTAGCAAGAAGGATTAGACTTGTTGGCGATCTCGATAACACAGCTGGCGTCAAGCTCTACTTGTTAAAAAAGGGGACCTGAGGATGTGTTCCATCCATCAATCCATTTCCAAGCCACTTTATCCTATTCAGGGTCCTGGGAGGGTGAGTTCCAGTTATAGGAAATCACACTCCTCAGGAAAAGTATTGTAACTTGAGAATTTCAATTTATGGCATCCATGATGGCATGCTATTTTGACATTTTATTTAGTATAGTAATATGGTTTGGGTAAAAGAAAATAAACTAGAGGACAAAAATGGACTGTGAACTGTGTTAATGCCCAGATATTTAGCCTCTTGAAGGGCTTTGTGTAATGAGCTGCGTCAGTCAGTTCTGTCGGCAATACCAAAACGTGTAGTCCAGGGTCACTCAAAGATAATGACTGGGAAAAGTGACTGGAAGTCAATGCTCTGTTACATGTGTTAAGAATGCTTGAGACTAACATCGATAAGATTTCCATTATGGTTATTACAACTTGTATTTTTGCATATCTACACCTAAGTGTACACATGTACCTATTCTGACCTTTAGCAGTAACGCAATTTATTTTTTCATAAACCTGAAATGCACGTTTCCAGTACAATTCCATTCATCATCATTCTCTTTAATTTACTTGAACTACCCTATAAGCCCAGACATGGAAAACTATCTGATACCTTCATACATTTGTTAAAATAACCGGAACCGCTTGATGCAAAACATTATTTCACTGTTTGCTCACAAGTCCTATTCTGCATGAATACATTTTTGAGTAACCTGAAAAGCAAGGCCAAAGGAATACATTTTTCCCCACCAAAAAAAAAAAGAAAATCACAACTTTATTGCACCTGTATATTATATTCATATAGTCTCAATATTGAACATTTCTTCGTAGTCTTGAAAGGGCATCAGAAAGGTACAGAACCAGTGGTGTAAATGATCATGAATTAAAGATCAGTGTATTCTTTAGCATCGGTTCTACTGAAAATATCAGAGTAACATTTCTAACACTAACACATTCAACAGTGCTCACAGTTCTTATGTTCCTCCAGACGCGGAGTTCTGCACAGCGCTCTCGCGTCTGTCCGCTGAGAAAATTCTACAGTTACAGTCCAAAAATCCTTGAATATATTAGGCTTTATTTGTCAAATACATGCGCATTTAAATATGCGGCTCACTTTTAAATGATAAAGTAGATCTCTTTTAGGATCATCTATTCATTTTTTTAATTAATTCAAGGCAACTTTTTTCTAAAATGGAAGTACCTGGGGTAGGGGTGGGGCTGGGGGGGAGACTTCTTGACTACAAGGATGTTTAAGGAAGTCACACAGAGCACAAGTGGGACTGTACAATGTTCTATTCCAGAAAGCTTCACATCTTATTTACTATGAATCTGTGGCTAGGTCTCTGGAGTAAAATAAATCTTTTGTTCTAAAGCATTATAGTACAATTCCAGAGAAACATTTCAACTCTGGCTTATGAATGATCAGTGAAAATGGGGGATGAATAGGATATGTTTGCACTGTAGGAAAGGGACATAGAGAACATTTTTTAAGACCTATTTGACTTGCATAGAGAGTAGAAACAGTGGCATTGGCATGTAAAATGTGAAATACAAACTAGAACCTTCCCTGCGGATTTCTAAGAGACAGAGTACCGCCGATGCAGCCTCTCCAGTGATTGAAATGGATGGATATGATTTTACATTGAAGCAGCCTGGCCTTTACACATGTTACACGTGGACAGATAATTCATCCTAATTCATCAATTAAGGGTAAAACATTAAGGGTGCACCCAGCTTGCAATTTTTGGATATTAGGTAATAGACAACAAAAAGAACAGCGAACCATACACATCCTTTAACAAAATTCAAAGTGATAAGCAGACAATATGGAGCATTCTGGGAGGATTCAATGAGGCTTATAATAATAATAAGAAGAAGAAGAAGAAGAAGAAATTTTTAAAAAATGAGAAGACAACTGGCCTTACATAGCTAATATGTAGGAGATTACTCATCTGGCCATTGGGACTATATAAAATATCAAATACTATAAAGTGAAATAAAATATCTTTAAGAAGAGGGGGAGAACAAACACAAAAAGCTCATAAATTTACTCTGAGAAAATGTTATTCTTGTCAATACTTTAGGCAGTAGGGTAGGCCCGATGTATCAATAACCCAATGATAACAGCACCATTGCCCTTCAAATGATCAATTCTTAGGGAATATTTGCCTCGTTTCCTGAACCAACAAGATACAGTACAACATTTCACCATGGACTCGTTATTACGTGGCTAAAATTGTTTATTACGGTGGTTTGAACCCAACGCCACGATATGTTCCTCTGTTCAAACCCAGGCCCGATTTATTCAGACTCCACGTACTGGACTTCAGCCCCCGGAGATGGCTTCGATGGTCTCATCGATTTATTTACTTCCCACACGAGCCTCTTGCATTTCTGGACCATTCTCAGAGAGATCACGCAGCTTCTTCTCCAATGAGGCAGTCGAGCCAGGACGTGTGAGCAGGATCCCCATCTCCAATCTGTAACAGATATAGACAAAGCAGGCTATAAATATACCAAAGCATTAAATGCTCTATTCTCAGACATGCCCCAATTAGGAAATATTGTAAAGATTCAAACCTTGTTAGACAAACTGTAATCCATCAGTCGTTTTAAATTTTAAGGGAAAAAAAAAAGGTACAGAAAAATGGAGCTGTATTCCATTCCTTTTCTCGCTATAAACACAAACCAAGCAGGCTGACTTAGTGTAATGCATAATTATGTATATTCACCCAGTTAAACATGTTTTATTGGTGACTGTCTGACTGCTGATTTAAATTCAAAAAGTTGTATTAATATGTTTGTACACATGTAGCACTATTTGCCTTTTCGACACTGGCTGTATACTATAATGACAGTGAGATTAATCATTACAGTATACTGCCACTATCTGGTATCATCCCGAGGAGGATCAGCTACGCTTTGAATCTGACTGCTGTCAAGATTTCTCCTCAAAGATTGAAAAAACCTCAATATTGCTTGAATAAAGAGGCATATGTCTGGATATATAGCCAGTGGAGTTATTGTGTTTCTACATTGGCTATGTTTCGTCACTATTGAACCTTATCTCCATCTACAGGACTGTAAGATGAGCGCAGACTTTCACCAAGTCCAAATGCCATATTATGCAATATTAGTAAAATTCAAACTAAATTCTTCAAGCTGCCCAGTGAGTCTTAAAGAAATTGCTTTTCTGTCTTCTCCCTACACTCACCCTTTTATGTCAGTAGCGATGGCCCCAACTGTTCCTCCTTCCTCCTGGTGTGACGGACCACATGCTGCGCCGATCCTGGATCTTCTGGAAGACGTTGAAACTTCTTCTCCGTTCTTTTTTAAACTTCTTTACCTTCTTCACCTACTCATTTCAAATTTGAAAGGATATTGTTTTCAAATCAGCATGACTAATCAAGACATCGGTTCATAAACCACACACAAAACCTCACCTTTCCACTGTCAAACTCTTCATCCCATTCGTCGATTACAGTGTGGTTTTTGGCATCGCGTGTGTCCTGCATGGCATCTCGACTGATCACAGAGCGCTCTCCATCCCAACTGAGGACTGAATAAAAACAGCAACAACTCAAGAATATGAGCAAACGATGGGTTCAAAAGGGCAGTGGTAAGCAAGTGTTTCTTGGGTTTACCTGGGTCTACGGAAAATATTTATAATTAATATGCAATCTAACATTTTTGGCTTTAACTGTTTTTCACTGACATGCTGGTCTATTGTCCTGTTGCTTAATGGTGTCCCACATTTCCCACAATGCCAGCCACCTACCCAGTAACACTGGTGCTGGTGAGACATTGCCCCTGCTCCACCTCTGCCTAAAGCACAGGATGCAGCAGCATATCAGATAATCTACTTAGCTTGCTCACCTCTTCGTCTGTACACTCTGCTTAAACAGATCAGGCTCTGAAGCTTTAACTTTCATACTAATACTGCCACCAACCCGGTCATGCTTGATATATCTAATAATTGATAGCTCAACTATCTGATTCAAGTTGGTTGTTGGCCACGCCCCCTAACTAACATAGCTGCATTGTATTCTGGACATTGCAGTCCAACTTTTGCTGTCTCCACTGCTTCCATGTTACATTTCCCGTTTATGTGATGCAGAATGTAACTGAAAAAGTGGCGAGTGGAGAGAAAAAACTCCACTCTAAAAACTATTTAAGCAGTGGTCTCCTGCGATATCAGTGATGTCAAGGGAGTAACAAATACAGCATCAACCAGAACTTTTCTTCCCGTATTACACGTAGTAATACAAGATAAAACGGTTTCCAAATTTGAATAAAAACTATTAATTAGACTATCGCAACTCTCGCACAAGCTCAAGTTCAATGCTTAACAGCATTTTAGCTGTGCCAAGCATTTGCTGTTTAATTTGCTTATTTATGGTGAATGAAAGGATTGTGTTTGGCTTGACGTCATAGGAAATGGGGGGCTTTTAGTTCAGAATCAACAAAGTGCACTGAGCCGTGTAGCATATTAGTGCCAAGATTCATTTGCTTAATTTCGGAAGCTATAATTGTGCCTGAACGGCTCATGTGAATTCTTTGGGGGAGGGAGGGAAAAAAAAACAACCCTGTTAAAAGTTAAGACGGTCTGCAGAACAAAATGTGCCTGAAACAGTTCTAGCTCACCTTCAGTCCCGTATGCTTTATCAGTGGCGTTCTTAAGCAGTTCCTCGACTACGCTAGAGCTCTTCTTGCCGTCCCAGGCTGCAGCAGCAGGACGAGACTCTTTTCCAGGTGCCTGCTCTGTATCGGCAGCATCTCTACTGCGCTTATAACCGTCCTGAACCTTGCTGTCCCAAACCACCACTGCAGCTGGGACAAGTAAGAAGCACATGATTAGTATATGAAAATAATAATACAACGAATATTCAGTTGATGCACCCTTAATTTAGGACATTTCCCCTTCAAAAAAAATGCAGACGGGTCTTCCCCGTGTCTCTCTCGCGCACCCCCCCTCCCCTGTGTGTCTCCGTGTCTCTCACACGGACAGAAAAAATATTCGAATCAACATACATTAGATGTGGCTAACGTGTTTGTGCTCAGTGGTCACACTGGGTGTAATGGTGCAGAGCCTTTTTTGTGACATTTTAACCACTATTAAATGTGTAATAAAATGATTAACGTTAAGAATGTTCAACGGTTTACTGAAATTTGTATCAGTGACTGCCCTATTCATATGACACAACAGACAGGGCAGGTTGTTTATACTTTCTAGTGCAATATACAAAGCACAAACAAATCGCCATCACCTCTTGCTGAGCTTTGCCAACCTTCACTGCAGCATCATTCATCTCAGGACTATCAGGGAAAACAGACTGGTGCTCTTTGAGAGGTGCAATTAGTCTGTTTTTCTTTCCTCCCTCTCTCTATCTGTCTAGTGTGTCGAGGCATGGTTTTTAATCATGATTGGTTTTATAGCGTCATTGAATATTGAACTCTAGGGCAAAGTCACTTTGGTGCAAAGACAAATTAAACAAATGGATTTGTGGCGCATTTCCCAGACGCAATATGCTGCTGTCCACTTCTCCTGGAAAACTTTGCTTTCAGAATCCAGGTTACGTTTCTGTGACAAGGACATTTTTCAATATGTTGCACAATGCTAGTTATAAATATACTGCAAGTTTATGCATATGGACACAGCTATGCTTTGACTGACAATTCACCCACAATTAATTTCTTTTACTTCACAGATAGTACGGTTTCTAACATCAAAGCTATAACCTTTTCAGGTTTCTGTTAAGCTCGGTTAGGGCACATTTTAGGCTACCTGGTAAGTTAACAGTGGACATATCTAGTTAGCTGGTTATATCACTTGCCTTGCAGCAAGAAAATAACTTCCTGCATTCTTCCTATAAAAAAAACGACTGGCGAAATGTACGTTTTGGGCTGCTCTTCCATTCTGAAGTGGCTGAAATGATAGGAACCAAAATCGTGGTTGTAGCCTTCTTGTGGTAAATGTTTGGGGAAGTCAGCGTCAGAGCCATCTGTTAGTCAACGGAATCCTTTGTGCCCCATCATCTCAATCGCTGCACCTTGAGTTGAGATGCCACTGTACCCGACCACTTTGCATCGCCAATGGTTATTTCGCCAGTCATCGCTACAAGTTGTTGAATTTCACTGACAATCCATGGTCTCTGGTTGCCGCATAACTGCTAGTTTCTTCCTGTGTTTATACCCCTCAAGCCCAGGTTAAGAGCTGGAAATGAATAGTACACTCATCAACGCCATTTTTACTGAGTCTGAAACACACAGCTGGCACAAATCTCTGGAATTTTTGGTTCGACTCCACCCAGGTAGGAGGAACTTAATCAGGTCAGACTCGATCCCTTGGGTCTTTTGGCTCTGTGGCAAGAGGTACATGGCATTACAGACAGAATATAGAAATGTTCTGTCCTGAGACTTATTTTAACTGCATATAAACACTTCTTTCAAAACCAGTTTCTGAAGTTCTGCACCTTTTCCAGGCCTGGAATTTAACCCATTAGCTTCCGTGGTCCCCATTTGGGGATCATATATTGAATGGCATAAAAAATAGATGGCATGTGCC